>JAJMHE010000002.1:600000-906308 GCA_030582895.1 Candidozyma ruelliae
CAAATTTACGAAAACAATTTTATTTGTTGGGATAAAATAAGAGAACTGGAAGCGGAGATGAGAAGGATCCAGAAAGACGTTACTGCTCAATCAGCCTCGTGCTCCTCTATGGCATCACTCCATGCACAGTTGACCACACTTTCGAATAAGATACCATTTCACGACAATTCAGCATCTGGTGTTCGAAAAAATACCATTAAGTATTTTTGTTATCAAAATTTCTCAAATCACCACCCCATCTGGTTCCCCACCACCCCACCATCTCATCAATGGCTGCGAAAAAGATTCGCACATCACCAACTACACCATGGCCAAAAAGGACAAGAAGGCCAAGGAGGACAAGAAGGCACGTGCTGCCGAAAAAGCGAAAAAGGCCAACCTTAAGGCCGAGCTGAAGCAGAAAAAGAAAGCAAAGAAATCTGGCGAGGAGGAGGACGACCAGGACATCGATGCCATCTTGGAACAATACGTGAAAGAGCAAGAAGAGCTCACCGCAGTCAAGATAGACGTGGTTGAAAGGCCCTCCAGAAGGCTAAATCCCGCTATGGTGGCCAGCCCGCTCCAGGGAAAACGAGAATTGCTTCTCTTTGGCGGAGAGTCCAACGACGGAGCCATGGCGAGATTCTACAACGATCTCTACACATACACCATCGACAACAACATCTGGAGAAGGTACACCTCGAAGAACGCTCCTTTGCCCCGGTCTTCCCACGCCATGTGTGCACACCCTTCTGGAATTGTGGTGATGTTCGGTGGTGAATTTTCTTCTCCAAAGCAGTCCACCTTCTACCACTACGGTGATACATGGGTTTTGGATGTGGAGTCCAAGGAGTGGGAGAAGATCGACCACAAGAGGGGCCCCTCCGCCAGATCGGGCCACAGAATGTGTGTCTGGAAGAACTACATCATCTTGCACGGCGGATTTAGAGACTTGGGAGCCCTGACGACGTATCTTCTGGACATGTGGCTTTTTGACATCACCACGTACAAGTGGACGCAGGCGGAGTTTCCCCCAGCCCACATGGTGCCGGAAGCCCGTTCTGGCCACTCTTTGGTGCCCCATCCCGAGGGCGCTGTGATTTACGGAGGCTACTGCAAAGTGAAGGCTAAGAAGGGAACCCAGAAAGGAAAAGTGCTCACAGACACGTGGTTGGTGAAAATGAAGGCAGACCCTAAAGGCATCCGTTTCGAGAGACGCAGAAAGCAGGGCTACAATCCGTCCCCTAGGGTGGGCTGTTCGATGGTGTTCCACAAGAACCGTGGTATCATGTTTGGCGGTGTTTACGACTACGATGAGAGCGAGGAGAAGATTGAGTCTCAGTTCTACAACTCGTTGCAGTCGTACCAGGTGGAGACGAACAGATGGTACAACATGACGTTGAAGCCTAGGAAGAAGAAGAAGCAGGAGGCCGTCAAGGACAAGAGCAACAGAGACGAGGACTTGGAGGATATCTTGAATCTGATCTTGGCCAAGGCGAATTTGAACGACGACGACGAGGAGAAGGACGAGGTGTCGCAGATCGAGAAGTTGAAGCAGCAGGAAGAGAGGGAGGAGTTGGAGAGCGAGAAGGTCGAATTCCCCATAGTGAACCAGCTACCACATCCCAGATTCAACGCCACTACCTGTGTGGCAGACGACTCCTTGTACATTTTCGGCGGTATCTTCGAGAGAGGCGAGCAGGAGTTCAACCTCGACTCGATGTACTCCATTGACTTGAACAAGCTAGACGGCGTGAAGGTGTACTGGGAGGACCACAGCGATCTAGAAAAGGAAATTGCAGGATCTGACGATGAGGAAGACGAGGATGATGACGACGACGAGGACGACGAAAACGACGAGAACGAAGCCGAGGAGGATGACGACGAAGAGGAAGAGGAGGAAGAGGAGGAAGAAGAGGAGGAAGAGGAAGACGCCATTCCCGATCCCCGTCCATGGCTCCCACACCCCAAGCCTTTCGAGAGTCTCCGTGCGTTCTACATTCGTACTGGTGCTCAGTTCCTAGAATGGTCTATTTCCAGCAACAGAGACGCCAGAGGCAAGTACTTGAAGAAGGCGTCGTTTGACCTCTGTGAGGACAGATTCTGGGAAAGAAGGGAGCAGGTGAGAATAGCCGAGGACCAGTTGGAGGAGCTTGGCGGTGTTGGTGAGGTTGTGGAGAAGGACACGCTGAAGAACGGCAAGAGAAGATAGAGAGATAGATACATAGCGGTAACATAATTTATTGGAGGACTGTTTGTAGGAGAAAGCTTACTTGGCCCTAGTATCTCCTTGAAAGATGAGTATGGGCTACTATTTCAATCCTGTCTGAATTCTTTCAAATTAGTCTCTGACGGATTACTTCGTCTGTTGTACCCGGTAATTATTCAACTAGTCTATTTCAACATGGTTTCGACATTGTTTTTGTATCATTATATACGAGCGATGAAGGTTCTTTTTATCCCAACTGACTAAGACCTATCAACTCAGTTGCAGTCAGGTCTATACGTTATATCTCGAAGTTGATTTTGTTTTGAGGGATTCGGGCCATTAATATCGTTACTTCAAGCGATATGGGCGATAATTATGGATACTCTGATCGGATGAGCAAAATAAACTTGACATCTCCAGGATTCGATTGACTGCAGATTTCCGTACAGCCCACCAACTCCTACAGCTTCATTCAGATAATATAACATTCTATGGTACAGTGATTATGCAAAGTGGATGCCGACCTGGTGGAAGGCGTAGAGAAGTTTGAGGAAATCGGTCTGGTCTAGCTTGGCCGCTCTCTTGTCGGCGAATCCCGTTTCCTTCAACACCATCTCGATCTTCTCCTTGATCAAGCCCGTCATGTCGGTCTTGGAGTCGACCATCATGGCGTCGTCGGCGTTCTGTGTGGCCAAAAGCGTTTTGTAGTTTTTTTCCAAAATCTCAATGACATTACTAGACTTGAAGCCGGCGGCTATCGTTTTGTTCTTTCTCACGAAAACGATTCGGAGCAAGCCGTCCCACTCGTTGAAGTCGATGTTGGGTCTGGGCTGCTTGATTTCGATTCTAACCACGGAGGATTCAACCTGTGGAGGGGGTCTGAAGTTGTTCTTCCCGACCTTCATGATGTGTGTCACGTTGGCCCACATCTGCACATTGGCGGAAAGACGGCAGTACAAGGCGTCGCCGGGACGTGCTAGAAGACGCAAAGCGAATTCTCTCTGGAACATAAGAATCGAAACTCTGGGAGGATTGGGCTGGTTGAGAAGCTTGAACACCAAAGGCGACGAGATCTGATACGGCGTGTTCGAAATGCACACGTCGAAGTACGGAAGATCGGCCTTGATAAAGTCACCCAAAATGATCTCCAACTTCTTCTGGTTAGGTGTACCTGCCACTCTCTTGGTAAGCTCTGCGGCCATTCTGGGGTCCATTTCCGAAGCGATAACCTTCCTGGCCTTTTCCAATATCCTCACTGTCAAGTTACCCGTACCTGGACCGACCTCCAAAACGATATCGCTGGGTCTTAATTGAGCTTTATCGACGATGCCTTGAGCCACGAGCGGGTTCTTGAGAATATGCTGGCCGAGGTTTGTGTTGAACTTGAAAACAGAGTTAGCGGCCTTTTCGGCACCCACAGTAGCGCCCGTGGGGTTCGGGGCGCTAGAAAACTTTTTCTTAGCGGCTTTGCCCATAGTGGTGGTTTGTGGAGTTGGAGATCTTGATCCATCTCATCGCAGAGATGTAGGGACATCCGTACACCAGCTGGAGGGAGTCGTAATCGTAGTATTTGATTTTCTTTTTTTGGTCGGGAAGAAAAAACTATTTGGTAGTCGGTTTAGATCGGAGTTCTAGCCTTTTCATGAAGTATGACCCTCTTCTTGCCGTAGTCTGCGTGGCTCGTAACAAGACTGCTCTCTCACATATAGTGGAGACTGAGGCTGTCTACTATGAGGACCACAGTCAGAGGAAACTAAAAAAGCTTTAGGAGAAGAAATAGAAAGTTTATTGAAGTTAGAAAAGAGCGAAGCGGACCTCTTCTGACTTTGAGAGAAACTGGTTTTCCCTATCCTGCCAGTACCAGGGCCTGCTACTGTACGCTTTTTGCAGCCATTTCTGATAGACCTATAGATACTCGAATCTCCGGTTCTCGTCGGCTTCTCGTTTTAGACGCTCCTCGTCACCTCCAAACAAGTTTTCAGCCATCGCCAAAATCTTGTCAGCGATGGTGCACATCTGCTGTGCCCAATACTGCCCGTCTTTGGTATTTCCACCTTTCAGTTTCTCGTTTGGCGAATTGTACAAGATCAATTGCTTGTTTAAAACATTGTGAGGATAATATCTCCGTATCAAGCACCTGAGATGTCCCTCGGAAGTTAAGACAACCTTGATGTGGGAGTGCTTGTGGTAGGGCGCTAACTCCCACTTCCAGCAGTGCTTTTCTTCAAGAAGGCTCACTGGAAATGCTCTTTTGAAAATGGCTTGGGAGATCCCGCCGCTCTTGTTTTTCCAGAAGAGCGTTTCCCACTCGTCAATGGCGCTGCACATTCTGAGAGCGACCGTGACCGCCTTTTCGAAAGCTCGGAAAACATGTTTTGGAGCATTTCGGTTGCGTGTGAGAAAGATGCACGCAAGAAGGTCCCCATTCAGGCTTTCGAGGAGTCCCTGGAAGACTGTGTCAAACAAGTTTGCCAACACGAGCTGGCACAACGCCCGTGAAGTCTCTGGGTTCCACTTTTGATGAAGGGTTGCAAAATCGAGCGGATGGTTCAGGATTGGCTGTTTTGAGACATTAAGACCAGGCAACGCTTTTTTCGAAGGAACACAGCCAACACGAGAAACAGGAAAATTGCTTCTGACCGCGGAAGAGCTCTCCAACCGGTCCTGAGCTTCAAGTGCAGCGTTTCGAAGGTGGAGCGGAATGCCGATGCAGCTTTCGTCGTCCGAGGAGTTGTCCAACAGCCAGAAAGCGTCATAGTGAGATGCCTCAACGTTCTCTGAAGATTGGACCAATTCTTTTGTCCGCGTGGGCCCCAAAAGTGCCTCTTTGATGTAGAACCTGAGGCTTCTGAACCTGGTTCGAAACCCACGATGCCTGTGAAGAGCTTGCTCTTCAGGCTCAAACAAACTCCTAATGCGTTCCATCTCAGGACAAGCAGCCTTCACAATCTTCTTAGCGTCTCTCTTGGGAACAGCAGGAAACGGTTCTTCTCTTTTTCTCTCAGAAAGAAGAAAGGGAGTTCCCTCATTCACCGTGGACAATGTCGAGGCGGTGGCCAGACGCAACGAAAAATCTGTGCTTGGCAATTCCACGATGTACGGAGAATTGATCTCGAGATACTCCACCCAGAGCTTCTGGAGAAGATCGTCGTCTTCTGAAGGCAGAGGCGTAGGAAGTTCAATCATGGGAGTTTCGTACAAGGACGATCTGGGCTTTTTGTATGTTTTGAAGTACTGGCTGAGCCTGCTTCTGGATCTTTTGTTCCGTGTGCTCAACATGGAAATTGGGATTTTGGTGCTAGAGAAGTAGTTGTTTCGGGCTTTGTGTAATGGCTGCAAAATGTATGCGTATTTCGCAGCCAGAGAGATAAGCATCGGGCCTCGCTCAAAACCGGAATTCGGTAGGTTGGTGATTCCGAAATTGCTCTCTGGTTACGATCCTCTTTCAGCTCTTCAGTTCTGAGACATTGTGTGGCTTTCGAAGCCTGCTGCGTGTCGGTTCATGGGTGGTATTGAATCCGCTGACGAGAGAGTAAAAGGCCTTCAAGGTAAGCCTACAAGACCCTTCGAGGTAAGCCTACAATGAGAGAGTAAAAGGAACCACAATAGTAGTTTTATCATGAGCTTCGAGCTTCTCTTCACGGAGAGTCAGGTTGATGCCTGAGTGGAGTTGCATGCTGCTTCTGTGGAACACTCACCTCGATTCGATTTAAGATGTTATCAGCACCCTTTGATAGTATTCGAGGCATTCGAAGACTGCCGAGATCACAAATTGCTAGTTGGTCTCGAGAAATTCAGAGCAACTTGTGTTCCGGAAGTGGGAAGCATATTACCACTATAGTTGAAACGCAAGGATAGTTCACACTAAGTAAAACACAGAGACAAAACAGAGACAAAAACCAAAGCTTGAGTCAAAATTGACGTCATTTTTTATGATTCTCTAGACCCCTGGCTAGCCGTAGAGGATCGTTCCTCTCCTGACGTCAACATCCCTTTACAAGCTGATAATAAAGCATTCCGAAATTTCAGACACAAATCAGTCTTTCGGCGTTTCGGCAGCTCTAGTCGCTTTCTCTGCGGAAAATTCGGTAACTCCAGCACCTCTATCGTATGTTTCGAAAGCTTATACCCAAACCTAGTTCCAGGCAGATCTATGACGTGATTTGACACGGAACACCTGGGAGGCTAAACTGTGTCTGACGCTGCAAACGCTTTTTTCACCAGCGTTGCTACTCCAAAATCTAGAAACTTGCACATTCCAGAGCCGTTTTGAAAAAAGCACTACGAGTTAATCGGAACTCCTCCGGATCCTCGGACAATGGGGCTCAAAGGGTTGCTGTGATGTCATTTTTGAAAAATTAATATTATCTATGTACGATGAAATGACTGGAAGGCACATTTCAAAAAAATAAATTTCACATCTTGTGAAAGCTTATTTTGCATTATTATTTGTTGCTTTTTCTTGTCTCAACACTATCTAGATAGCGGGATCTCAGATAGACGCCATGCAAGACATCGCCTCATGAGATGTTTCCTGCACACTACCTGCGCCCACAATAGCAGCGATACTTAAAATGTGAATTGATTAAGTAGATCTATACAATGCCGAAATAAAGTAAATAGAGCACAAAACTGAACGACAAACAATGGTAGCAAAGCTGGTCGAGTAGCAAATGGCATAATGGCGCACAAGATCACGAGATGCCAGATCTCGAGCTTCGGGCGCCGCTTATATGTGAATCGAGTCACTGAAAGTGTGAAACGTGGATGCAGGGGAGGCACAGTCGTAAGTTGGCTCAGCAGGCGAGCTGGAGATCGAGTGACTAGGAGAGCTCGAGAGCGAATTGTTTGCTGATGGGGTCCCACTGAAGCAGTAGGTGCGCAACAAAGCAGCATATGTGTTGGAGTTGAATTGGGTCTCGTGGAAGGCGCCCACGGAGCGGGGTGTGGTAATTTCTTCGGGAGAAAGTTCTTTGGTGGGTGTAGGCGAGCCGTCCGAGAGGTGGGTCTCGGTTGTCAAGGGGTGAGTCGCCGTCCTGGCTTTGTAGGACTGCGAGTATCTGGGCCTGGGCTGGGTAGCTGGTCTAGCTGGAGGAGAGCTCACGTTGGTGGCCAGCCACGACTTGAAAAGCGGCGCACGGTGAGGTCTCTGCTCGTCTACCTTGACGTTCATGAGTTTCGAAACCAATTCGTTGTAGGAGACGGGCTTTTTGGTGACCTCAGGCTTCGCCGCAGGCTGGGCCGCAGGCTTGGCTGCGTACGTGGGAGGCTCGAAGTTGAATGAACTCGAGAAGTTGGATCTCCTGGGCTTGGGCTTGGGCTTGGGCTTGGGCTTGCTGCACGTGGTGAGCGTCACCGAGTAGTTCTTGGTGTCGTGGTTGTCCCAGAAGGTGTGGCCTGCCACGGCGTACTTGATGCAAAACTGGAGGTTGATGGCGCTGGGAAGGTGGATGAGCGGGATGGTGAACTTGAACTGGTCAAAGTTGATCAGCGTGAACAGCTTCACGTACTGCGCGTTGTTGTAGATGACGGTCGAGCACCAGTTGTTGAAAGTCATCTTGATGCTAAGGTGCTTCTCGAACGCCAAGTTCTCGCACATGACAGTGAGGCTCAACAGCTTCTTGTCGGAGGTGATGCCGATCTGCTGGAGGTAGACTGGGCACGATTGCTTGTCGTAAACGTTCTGGGGCGACGTGTAGTTGGTCGAGCTGATTTTGTAGCGATGCTGGGGGGTCGGGCCGAAGAAGGAGTCCAGGTCGGAGTCTGAGTCGTCCGAGCCCAACGCCAAGTCGGTGAAGTTGCTGTTGTTGCTGAAGTAGTCGTCCACGTCGAAATCGAAAGTCGAGGGCGATCCCAAGGGTGTGTTTTGCGTGGAAACAGCCGAGGGCGAGTCCCTGCCGTCGAACATCTTGACCTTCTCGAGCGTGCTGGCGAAACGGACCAGCTTGGGCAGGAGATGCAGCGCCAGCTTGGATTTCTGGAGCTGGGGAAGCTTGAGCGACAGCTTAAGCTTACGGAGGGGTGGCATGGTGTCGGAGGCGGCGCGGGGCTTCTCTGGCGTGGAGTCCGTGGAGACTGGTGCTGTTTTGGGTGCTTCTGGTGCTTTTTTTTCGATATTGATGGTTTGCTGGGCCTCGAAAGGTTTGGGAGCCTTGGAAGCTTCGGCAACGGCCTCGATTGGCTTGGCCAGCACTGTAGCATCGCTCTTCTTGCTTTCCAGCGAAATCCGGTCCACCCGAGGGGCACTTCTTTCCTTTTTCTTCAGGATCTTGCTGAAACCCTGCACGGCCTCTACTTTGTCGTTTGCTTCCGAAACCACCACCAGCGGGGTCAACGGATCGACGCCCACGTCCCTGCGGGGCTTCCACAGCGTGAGATCGGGCGCCAGCGTCAGAAAAGATGTTGTAGTCCACGACATGTTGATGTTGCGAGGCAAGCTGGGAGACACCCAGGGGACGGATTTGGAAGCGGCTGGCGGGGCCGACGTCGAGAGCAAGTCTCTGGGGGAGCTCAGGAGGAAGAAGTTCTGGTCATTTTTCTTGTTTTTGATGGGGATTCCCACCACTGGGCCTTTTTGTTGTTGGATATCCAGCGCAGCCAGCTGCGGCTCTTGCTTGAAGTAATCAGCCACCGCAAGGGTTAGGGTGGACATTAACAAGAGGTTTGTAAAAACTGGAGAAGAACAAACCACGAAATGGCGTTCTGGGAGTGTTTGGGATTTGGTGTGAATTAGGGGCCCCTTTTTTAAAAAAAAATTCAATGGGCGCGAAGTGGTAGATTATATATTCGATGGAGGGGCAAGGTGCAATTTGTTGAGCGCAAAAAGAAATGATCAGGATTTGGCGCCCCACCCTTGTGCGCGATGCGATGCACGAAGCAGCCGGATGGGCCTGGATATTAGCGGATTTCAAGGATGGTGGGGCACTGCAAGGTGACGAAAATGGTGGTTGGGGCAAAATCCGGGAATTCCGACCCCGAAACTCGCCATCTTCACTAGTGGCCTTCGACGAACAGGGGGTCTGGTTGCATGCATACCGCGACGCCAGCGGCTCATGCAGCTGCGTGAGTGGTTGCCCATGGTACGGTGCAGGCTGTGCATCAAAGCCCACTCGACGCACGGCCTGCACATAGCCCGGTTTCCATACTTCCTTGGGCGCCTACGCCAGAAAGAATTTTTTGGCGCGTCGTGCCAGCCCGTGAATTGCAGGTTATCGTGAGTTACGGAGCCCTCGGTGGGCTTAATCCGGGGCCCCAGCGGGGGTCGTATTGGTACGACCGGGCCACCAACCACCGACCATTTCGGTGACCGACCATCACGGCGACCGGCCTTCCCGACTCCCACTCAATCCGACCGCCACCGCCGATTCCGACCCACCATCAAAACTACCTCCACCATTTATTCACCTCCAAATCACCACATCCTTGGGCCTGAAAATATCACCTCATTGGGGCTTCCCGAAACCGGCCAAGGAAATGTGCTTACGAGCGGCCTACGCTGACGTGCATGGCAGGGTCGAGTTTTTCCGTTTCGAGGCCGCCGCTGCCAGAAACAAAAATTTATCACCTTTCCAATCCACCGTGACTATCTTTCACTGCTTACCGAGCCCATTGTTAAATTTCCATTGTTAGGCTGAAACAGCCCATCGCCTGCGCCACAAGCGATTTGGAGATCGCGATAAACTTTGAGATTTTGATTAGCTTCTGAAACACATGCCGCCCAACATCGGGACACTTTTCGATCTCCGAGCTGCGAGAAATATGGAATCCAGGAAGGTATTCGCGGCAGGATGGCTGCAAATTCTGCTCCGGGGAGATTTCCCTGGGATTTGTTTCTAAGTAGAAGTAAAGTCTTTTTAGAAGTTCCCACCCTTTCTCTAGATTGTGATCTTCATCTAGCTCTCGTCGACGGCTTCGTGCACCAAAACACCTGAGGTTTCATTTTAAGCTTTCGTGCAAGCCATTCCAAGCCCCCTCGCCCCACATCTTAACTCCAGCTTCTCCGCCAACGTGAAAAGCTGAATTCAGCATTTTCTGAGCTCGATGAATTTTGCTTGTTCTTCCTCTTTTTGTTTTTGCTGGATGTTGGTGGAAGTGGCCCTCGGAATTGAGCCCCTTCGATCCACCCCCGGATCTCGGCGCGGGGCTGCGATGCAACACGCCTTCCGGCCTATACCCCACCCTACCCCAAAGCCTCGCCCTGAGCCGCGCCGCTTTGGTCCGGGCCGGAATTCTCTCAATTTACATAGTAAAAACGGCACTTTCAAAACAACTTTCCTCCACCATTCGCAACTCCGAGAAATCTGACAAGAAAGTTCGAAATAATAATCTGTCGGTTCTTTGTATGCACGACCTGCACACAGCCACAAATCCCTCGCCCCATTTCGATCCTGATAATAAAAAACTTCGATCTTGACTAAGCTGTGTGCAGGCCGTACTGCACACCCTGTTTTTTGCACCCATTGGGCTGATTAGGTAACCGGGCTAAACAAGAACTCTGTTTCAAGGTTACAACACCGGCCTCGGAACTCCGAATTTGGTCGGAACTGATCAGGCTATTCTGTGTAGGTCAGTAGTCTCAGATATGACAATTTATATTTCTATGTTGAATTTGTTTTATAACTTGATCAAGCCAATTCTTCCCTTATGTCGAATTTCAATTCGGGCTGTTGCCAGCCGTAGCATCAACAACCTTCAATCTGCCAAAAGTAGCAATCCTCCCCAAAACCAGCCCCAACTTGTAGTTTTGAGTCATCCAGCACTAAAGCCAGATCGGCAAGACACGCAACATCACCAAAGACTAAGCGAAGGGTCCTTTAGAGTCTCCAGCATATCGACCCCGCTATCTTCAAGCGGAACCAAAACTCACTAAAGCAGCACCCCAGCGCTTAAAACCCCGGATTGGGCAATCTTGCCGTTCTGCTGAAATGCAAGTCTCTTAACTTAGGCGCCCGACGTGCCCCAGATGAGACAAGAGCCCGGGCAGAATAAGCCTTGATAAGGGGGAATTGGCAACCAACCAGCAAAAACCGAAAATGAAGAAATCAATGAAGGAATCATCAATTGTGGAATTTCAAATGAGGAGATTTCTTTTGCACCAAAATCAACAGATGTCAAACTCAAACTGACTATCGCGTTTGTGTAATGCCATCTGTTGCTACAGACGCAAAGCCCAACGGCTATATCAAGCCTTGGCAGCGTCCTCCTTCAAGGTGACAATTCTGTTCAACACAACATCTCCGTTAGCGGAGTCCTTGTCCATGCAGAAGTAGCCGATTCTGAGAGCCTGGAATCTCACGGTTTGTGGTCCTGCGGCCTCGTTGATGTTGAATTCAGAACCTTCAATGCCGATGTTCAATGGCGAACGTTTCTCGATCTCCTCGAATCCGGCAGCCTCAATGAACGAGTTCTGGATGATCTCTTCAGAGTGGTCGTTGATGTCGCTCAAAAATCCGTCAGGATGGGCGCTGGGGTTCTCGCTCTTGAAGAGCTGGTTGTACATTCTGATCTCCTTGACCTTCTTGACGTTGTTCTCGCCAATCCACTGGATGTAGGTCTTTGGCTTCTTCTTGATGTCCGAGTCGTAGTTGACCAACAATTTGGTGACCTCGCCGTTTTCGTTTTTGATGACCTCCTTCACGGAAACATTGAATGGGACCTTCATCAATCCAACTGGCTGGCCGGGAGCCAATCTGAAGTACTCCTTGTCGACCTCGTCTCTGTAGTCGGAGTGGTCGATGTAGAATCTCTTGGTGAACTTGACCTTTCTGGTGCCGAACTTCTCCTCGGCTCCAGGCTTGTAGGAAACCTCGACTTCCTCAGAAAAGTCTTCATCGACGTTCACAACCTCACAGAGCAAGGGCTTCTGCAAAAGCATCAATCTGGGCGTGGTGTTGTCCAAGTAGCCTCTCACAGCGCTCTCAAACCTGACAACCTGGATATTTGTGGTGGAGGTAGTAACGCCCAAGGTGTTGATAAAAGACAAAATGGCGCCTGGTGGGACACCTCTGCGCTTGATCGCCTCCAACGTGTAGAGTCTGGGGTCGTCCCAGCCACGCACGTAGCCCTCGTTGACCAATTTGGCAATCTTTCTCTTCGACATGATGGTTCCCGTGATGTTCAAACGACCATACTCTCTCTGGGCCGGTCTGTACACGTGCAAGGCGTCACACAACCACTCGTAGCTCTCTCTGGACAAGCGGAACTCGGTCGTGCACAAGGAGTGGGAAATGTTCTCGAACGAATCGACCAAACAGTGGGTGAAGTCGTAGGTAGGGTAGATTTTCCACTTGTCGCCTGTTCTGTGGTGTGGAGCGTTCAACACACGGTATGCAACGAGATCCCACATCTGCGGGTTGGGAGAGAGGATATCCTGCTTCATCCTCAAGACAGCATCGCCGGGTTTGTAGTGGCCGTCTCTCATCTTTCTGAACTCGGTCAAATTCTCCTCCACGGTTCTGGAGCGGTATGGCGAGGGGAATCTCTCACCGCCCAACGTTCCGTCCTCCTTCAAGCCTCTCTGGGCCTTGACCTCCTCGGGTGTGCAGTGACACACGTAGGCCTTGCCGTTTTCGATCAACTTTTCGGCCAATTCGTACAATTGGTCAAAATAGTCGGAAGAGTACGTGATTTTCCAGGGCTCGAAGCCCAACCACGCCACCATGCTCTTGATGGAATTGAAGTACACCTCCTCCTCGGCCTCGGGGTTCGTATCATCAAAACGCAAGTAGCAGTTGCCGTTGTAGTGCTTGGCGTAGCCAAAATTCACCATAATGGCCTTCGAATGGCCAATGTGGAGAAACCCGTTGGGCTCGGGCGGAAACCGCGTGAACACCTTGCCCTTGGTGAACTCCAAGTGCTCCTTCATCAATTCCGGGAACGCCTGGGGATTCTCGCCGGGTTTGTGCAATTCTCCAAGGAAACCCTCGGTGAACATCGAGCGCTCTGGCTCGACGGCCTTTTCCTCCTTTTTCGCCGTTTTGGGCTCCTTCTTCTTCTTCTCCTTCTTGACTACGTCCCTCTCGTCCTTTGGGCCGAAAATCTCCAACGCAATCTCGTCGATCACGGGCTTGAAGTCGCCTGGTGCTGCCCATTTCAACGAGGGAAGCTTCTTTGTCTCGCTCAAAAGCGAGGGAACACCGGCGTACCGTTTCTCCAAAACAGCCTCTTTCTTCAGCTCAATGTACTTCAAAACCTCGGCCTTCACGTCCTCCCGGCTCAATTCCATGCCTACGCCTGAGGCCTTGTTCATATCTTCCTCGTTTGATGCTTCTCCAGCCTCAGAAACGTACTTCAACGCCTCCGAAACCTGCAAATTCGTTTTGAGCCTTTCGTCTACAATGGCCAAGGTGACGAGTTTTCTCTGGGCAGCAGGAACATTGCTGTTTTTGGCCTCCACTGCCAAGTTGTAGAGCAAGTTGAGCTTCTTCTCGCTGGCGGACGAGACATTGCCCTCGGCTAGAACTTCCAAGAAGGAAGCCAGCACTTTCTGGTTTTTCGCTATGTCCTTCGCCTTTTTGTCAGAAAGTCCGACATTCTGGAACTTGGCAATGAGCTCTTCTTCAGACATTGGGTGTTGATAGTGACGGGTGTATATGCAAAACTGATGGGTGACTTTTTCGATGGGATGGTAGTTGGTACGCGCACGACCACGCCTCAGATTCCTCAGATCCAAGGTCAGAATCTGGGGAAATTGGAAACCCGGATGGGGCTATTGCAAGCCCCCATCTTTGAATCCTAATCCTCTGTGTCAATCTCCTGGGAAGCCTGTTTCTCGTAATTCCAGGGCTTCGCCTTGTGGCACCCCCGGCGGTGCCCCCGAGTTTACCCTCGTCAGCTCCCCGATAACATCCCCGACAACGTCCCCGTATCTTTCCTGCCAGCACCCCCGGAAATCAGCCAGCCCGGCCAGACCCACAACCGGCCAGTCGGCCCCTCCACCTCTACCACCGACCCAGCACTTCAAGATCTCATCGCATACCCACGATCCCCACAGGCATGATGCAGGCGGCTTGTCCTGCACTCAGTGCCTCGTCTCCACTCTTCCCTACGTCTAAGCCCCTACATCATGCACCTCCTGCGATCCCCCCTAGGTTCTTGCACCCAACATTCGCTAAATCCCCCTAAGAATGGCAGCACGAACGAATCGGGAAAATTGGTGCATATATTTTTTCGCGTTTATTATCCTCATCTGAGGCATCCGAAAAACTCCTTAGGCGGAGCAAATGTGGAGAATAACCGAACATGGGCTCAATGGGACCAACAAAAGATAAGAAATCAGTGTGATTTGGAAATAGGCGCCAGACTGGCTTTTTGAAAATGACAATATAAAAATTTTTACGAAAGTGGCCATTGTTCAACCCTTTCGATAATGGTTGGCTGGTTGCATAGATTGTTTAGCGCCAGCTAGTGAAGATTGAATTTGTTATTGTGAAGAAATGAATATGGAAAGCAAAATTATTTATTAATGTGGAGAAGAATCGGGCGGCAATCCGCCTGGAGGTGTTAAGAAAATCTCGGACTCGAGGTCTCGATCGAGATATTTTTCACCCGTACAAATAATGGCATAATTTTTTATAAGCTGAAGACACTCAGATTTCGAATTTTCTTTTTTTTGGTTTGTGACTTTTGTTTCTTTGTATCGGAGGTTTAAGGAATTCTGACTGTTCGTTGCCATGTCGATGGAAGTCGACTTCCGCTGAGAGATAAACGGCCCTATTTTCGCCGACCTTAATGGCTCAAACTCAGGGCTGTGACATAGGTCCCCGATTGGTCCTTTTTCCGTCCATAAAACAAAGACTTTTTTATTTTTCTGGCTGTTTCTGGAGTTTGACCTTTTGATATAAAAATAATTCAGAAATGACGTATATGTACATTGCCTGAAACCGCAGCCCTTCAATAACCTCCTTCTGGGTTTAGAAGTCATCACCATCAACACCAATTCGATTTGGTATTGTGAGCTGATGCTAGATTTGATTTCATTCGTGATTGCTTTTAGTTATTGTTGCACTTTGGGTTAATTTGTTGCTAAGCGGGGTGTCATTGTTGCAACTCCGACAATACCTAAAGCTGGCACCACCAAAACCGTGCATGCCAGAATGGCAGGAAATTGAGAAGTACGGGAGTGTAGTAAGGGTGTCGTAGTTACGTGAAGAAGACGAATTCCTCTTGAACTTCACGGCAATGTCACTGACGGATTCTGAACCGCCCGAAAAATCAATTTATCAGTATTTAGAAGATGGCCGCCATGTCTTCCACTCTACTTCAACAAACCCGAATTCTTCCAAACCTACACTTCCTCAATCAATCCCATACAATCTAATATTATCTAGTCAGTCTATTTACGCAAAAACTTGGTGATCACCTCGGCAAATTCTTTCGGGTTGTCCAAGTACAAATGGTGTCCAGCGTTCGACAAAATGCCAAATTCCGCGAGCAGCTTGTAGCCTATCAGAGCAGACACTCTGTTGATTTCCTTCGTCATTTCCTCTCCGGCCCTTTCGTTCATCCAGTCCTTGTCTCCATAGAGCCACAACGTCGGAAGCTGCCATTTTGCGAACTTCTCAGGGCACCTATCGAGAAGCGGAAGTCTGGCGAGACCGCCTCGATCAAGGACTCTCGTGATGGCGTACTCTCCGCTGCCTGCGCCGTTGAAAACCCGGTAAAAGTAGTCGTGGATGTGCTGGTACCTTTCGGGGTTTTCGTAATAAATATGGGAGAAGCGGTGGCCCGTCCAGCCCGAGATCCACTTCGATTTGAGCGGCCCGGCCTTTCTGACGATCGAGAAAGGAGAAACGTGCTTACGCCAGAGCCAGATGAACCACTCCAGGCCGAAATTCTCCTGCATTTCTGTGGCAGAACCGGGGTGGTTTTCCGGAACCGACGGCTTGCCTTCCACAATATCCTGCTGGTTGGCGGAAAACTCTCTTCGGAGCGGGATAGAAGGCTCCTCTTTGTTTTCAGCATTTCTCTCAGAATCAGAAACCTGAGCAGAGGGCAACTCCTCCGACTTCAACAAGGAGTACTTGCTTCTCTCCACGCCCACGGGACTCAAAAGAACGAGCTTCTCGATCAACCGCTGCGGTGTCAGCGTTTCGTCTGAAACTAGCTTATTGTACTTTCTCGCATAGGCACAACTCAAATAGCCGCCAAAAGAGTGCCCAACAAGCACAAAACGGTTGATTCCGCGCCTCTTACGCCACTCTTCTAGCGAGTCTATAAACCAGTCCTCCACCTGATATATGTCATCTTTCGTTGCACACGGCAATTTGGGAAATGGGGGACGAGAAGAGAACCCAAACCCTAGAAGATCAATGGCGTGTATTTTGACGCCCGGAATCGACGACAAGGCGTCGTAGTTCTCGAAAAAAAGCCCCAAGGAGGCAGCATACCCGTGCACTAGCACCAAATCACTCACATTATTGGGAAACGCTCCCTGGCCCTCTGGCGGCTTCTCTGTGTTCTCGATGTAGAATTCGTGGATGTGGTTTCCGTTGCCAATGTCAGTATTTATGAATTCCGCTTTCCTCTTCCCGTCCGGCTCGGGCCAAAATGGCAAAAACGAAAGAAGCCTCAGTTCGACTTTCGAATCAGAGTACTCTGAACTCCAGCTCTGGTTCCACCAGTCCTTCCAGGAATCCTTCCATTTGTATACAGGCACCTTCCTCCCGTCGTTGAATTCATTCTTTTTTGCTGGCTTGGTTTCTGACATATTCTATTGAGATAACGTAGAAAGAAGCGTTATCTGAGACATCGGTTGCGAATATCTAGCTTATGTATGCGCGGCCCCGGAGAAATCACGTTCCGGGTGGCGGATATCGGCGAAAATGCCTAAACAGGAAGGAGCACCATTGTGGTTGCAAAAAGGGCAAGAACTCGGCCTCGAAAAAGTGTGGATTTTCGGATTCGGTCGGAAACAAATGTGGCCGTTTCTTTGTTATGAGGCCGGTTCATTATTGATGTGGGTTTGTCGCTTTAATCTTGTGCGCTCAGGACATTGTTGAGATCGGGTTTTGGGAACTTTGCATGCTTTGTGGATATGGTGTGGGCAGTTATATACTCTGAATCAGCAAGCTGGTCGTTTTCGTATTCTCTTGTGAGGTCTTGAGGTGTGGGTTCACAAGCTTGTTTTTGGGTGCAAAATGTCAGGGACTGCAAAAGGTGTCAAATGCATGCAGAGCAAGGTTTCTCTGAGGCTAAAACAGAAAAGCCAATCTTCAACCTGGCTTTCGATGGTTTATTCGTCGCCTAAGGTTTGTATACTCAAAAATTATAGGGTATCATTTCGATGATTCTGCTTGCAGTATTGTTCGGTGTCTATTCTTCTCAACATTCTGTTGTTCGAAATAAGACGACTTTCGGTTAAAAAAAAAAAAAAAAAAAAAAAAAGACGATCATCTAATTTAGAGGTGGAAACTATATCTGGGTCTGACAAGAACGCCCGCATATTGCTGAGTTCAGTCAGAGACAAGTCAGAGACATCTGTGTCAAGATAATCGTAACTATTTCGATAGTCAATCTGAGACAATCTTCAGGCCAAGATATGGTCAGCTAAAGGAGACAAATTTCGACTTTTTCCTTCACCGTGCTATCACGTTCTTGATACTGATGGTCGAGGTCTTGCCTATAAATTGTTCTCTCTAATATTCCTTCCCAACGGGTCTGGCCCCCTTGCTCTCAGAGAACCCAAACGCTATCACTGGTCTACCACTTTGCAACTGAGCAGTCTTGACTTTCTAAAAATACATCACCAAAGTCGGAGCACTGCCTGTCACGAAAAACTACATCATCATCCCTTTTCGAACCGGAATGAGTAGCCTGTTTCAGCAAAATGCTATATTCTTCGACTCGGTCCGACGCGATCCAGCCCCACGATCCGACATCGAAGCTTTCGTGCTGGCGACGTCACTCTATTTTAAGCGTGGTCCCTGGTACCTGCGCCACACTGCCAACCGCAGCCGAGACTAGGTTTCAAAGCTTCGCTTCGAAAAAATATCACGAAGAGCCAGCTTTTCGAATTCTCTATTTACGACGGCTACGCCTCATAGTCTTATCCAGCCATGTGTCGGTTCCGGGATTTTGGTAGCAAACGCTCTGCGAGAGTGGCTTACAGCCAGCCCTTTGTTGAGGTTTCGACTGCAAAACGACGAAGCTGGGTGAGCATTGTGGAGGTGCATTTCCAGGCGTCATGGAATTGTGCAATTCGAAGAAATGAGCAGTTATAGCAATTTCGTGTATAACACAGCCCTGCTGGGTATTTCCGGTGATGTCTTTTTTTATCCGACCGTGCTGCAAATCGCGAGATTGACACATTTCGAGGCACAGCATTGCGATGAGTATCAGGAACCACCAGAAGACATTGTCCAATTTCATGAGTTCAGAGCTAAAGAGATTGAAGATCCTTGCGTATTTGTTAAATTTTGAAATTCCTCGAAAATCCCGATCGTGGGGTTCCGTGTTTCTGCGTTTCGGCACCTCGTCGCTTGGTAGCCGCCGTTATGCAGAATTTGCAGCCACTGGGCTCAGAATGGTTGCAAATCTGGACCACACGAATATAAAAGGCTGAGTATTCCCAACTCCAAATTCATTATCAATTTATTCTTTATCTTATCTCAACACACAAAATGTACATCAACACATACGCCGCCTCCCAAAGTGTCTCGCTTAGTGCTGCCAACGCTGCCAGTGTGATCAGCTTTGCTACTCCATCTGTGGATGTTGCACCACCAGCCAGTAACGCAGCTGTTGCTGGAGGCTACACTGCCGACGTGGGCAGCTCTGTCGCCAATGCCGCCAGAGCTTTGGTCGCAGACCTTGAGAAGAGGGCTGACAATGATTCGGGCAACACTTCTGGAAACGCTTCTGGAAATAGCTCCGGAAACAGCTCAGGCAACAGCTCAGGCAACAGCTCAGGCAACAGCTCAGGCAACAGCTCAGGCAACAGCTCAGGCAACAGCTCCAGCAGCTCAAGCGACAGCAGCGAGGACACCGACAGCGACTCTTCCAACGCTTCAACTACTACAACTGGAACTGCTACTGGAACTGCCACTACCAAGACAAGCACCAATACAAACACCAAAACCACGAGTACATCGACTGGAACCAAAAACGCCAACACTGCCGCCACGACGGCCACAACCCAGACTGACAACGATTGGGATTCGAACAACGCAACTGCCTCTGTGGGCACTTCTACCACAAGCACTGGTTCTGAAAACGATGATGACACCGACTCTGAATGGAGCAACCAGGAGAACTCTGCTGCTTCTTCTGCCACCGCTGCTGCAAACTCTGCCACCACCGTTGGCTACACCACTACTGCTGTGACTTCTGGTTCTGCAACAACTGCCACTGGCACAACCTCGACATCTAAGACTAGCTCCAGCACTACCAAGAGCAGTCTGACTTCTGCTTCCAGCTCCTCGAGCACCAGTCTGTCGAGCTCCACTTCCAGCTCTGGCGCTAACGCCGTTTTCGAGAAGAGCTCGTGGAAGAAGAGCTTTGCCGTGGTTGCCCTCGTGGGTGCCTCCTTCGTGATCAGCTTGTAAGAAAATTATGTATTAGTAAATGGAACGATTTATGGGCAAAGTGAATGTAGGGAGTAGGAAAAAGGCATTTCCTCGTGACCTGTTTGATTTCATGTTGGCAAGTATACAATAGTTAAATAAGTGGGAGTTCGAGCATGATAGTACGAGTGTATTAGGTCAGCAA
The DNA here is from genome assembly GCA_030582895.1 of Candidozyma ruelliae. NCBI lineage: Eukaryota > Fungi > Ascomycota > Pichiomycetes > Serinales > Metschnikowiaceae > Candidozyma > Candidozyma ruelliae. Next base: position 619,895 of record JAJMHE010000002.1, read on the forward strand.
TTGAAGGTCGTATGACAAAGTTCAATATACTCGGTGCCTTTTCTCATTAATGTTGACACGGAAGACTTGAAATGCTATGTTTCGTCGAAGCTTATTACAACAAGTCGGCACATTCAGCATGTGTAGCAGCTTGCCCAAGATTGAAAGACTGGCCTGAAACTTTTTTTGGGCCTGAACGGGCAAGACAAAAATAAGAAAAAAAAATGGCGATTGCACCTCAAGCAAATGGCCTCAGCTTCAGTCGAGCGCTGGCACGAAATGATATCTCGGATATTGCAATAAGGCAGTCACCAATCCTTATTCTGCCGTCATTACCCAAACACACGATCTATAAGCATCATGCGATACGAGCTTCTGTATCATTCGCTCATTTCCAATACATGCAATTGTCGTATTCACCAGATACGCGTGAGTATGGATCCTCGATGATTATCAATGCCTAGTCTGAGGACAATAAAGCCCAAAAAATATCTTAGGTGGTACTGCGATTCGGCGTGCTTTATCCCAGTGTGGGCAGTTGCTCTCCCGTCACGTACTTTCGCCGTATACTGCCATAAATCTTGTCAAGCTGATGGTCGCATTCCGGCTCGAGGAGAGATTTCGGTGTATATTAGTCTTTGTCCCTCGGCTGGATTCACTGTTTGTCTCCTGTACTTCATTATCATTTTCCAAGACGCATGGATGTCGTCCAACTGGATTGGCTCAACGGCGTTGGCTTATAAGCGCAGGGTAATCCCATGGACTTTATGAATCTTCAAGAGCACTGGCCTAAACTAATCAGTTCATTACTGTAATTAGTGGCGAGTTTCACCTGGGTCTCAATTTGCTACAATGCATATTTTGGAATCATATTGTCAAACTTGGGACAGAATATGGCTTACGCGAGTGACGTGTGGAGATCGATCTACTAAGTATCTTGTTTGATGATCGAAATCTCTATACTACATACTGATCTGCACACGCGTGTCTAAGCGTCTTAACGCGGGCCGTTTCTATTATCGATAACAGATCACGTGCTTCTTGGTCACGCTCAGAGTCGCGTGACTTATGATCGGGCAGCGCACGCCCTCACTCTTGAAGCCATCAATCGCTCTCGCGGTCGTGTCCTGGCAAACTTTGACAAGCGACCACCACGAAATTTTTTCAAATTTTCTCCCCATCACAGTCCCTTCTAACTACATACAACAACAAGTACAAAATGGTATGTTTCGAAAATCCCATTAATTCATGTTGTGAATGAGCCAAGTCGATGAAAGAATCAAAATATTTCTGAAATGTCGAAAATGTCCATTGCCCAAGATCTTCAAAGCCAAATGCCATCAAGCCATCCTTCAATCAGAGCTTTCAAGGCTCATCAATAGCACAATCATTAAGTGCATTACCCAGTCATATTGCTTGTCGTTTTGCCTATTCACGATCTCCATTCCATCTCCGAACTCCTACTAACATCCCAGGACACTAAGACTCCAGTTACTCTTGCTAAGGTTATCAAGGTTTTGGGTAGAACCGGTTCTAGAGGTGGTGTCACCCAGGTCAGAGTTGAGTTCCTTGAGGACTCTTCCAGAACCATTGTCAGAAACGTCAAGGGTCCAGTCAGAGAGAACGACATCTTGTGCTTGATGGAATCCGAGCGTGAGGCCAGAAGATTGCGTTAAGTTGGTGTATTTTTCCACTTTGTGTCTACGTGGGTGTGTATTAGCTCAGGCACAGCGTTGTCATATTAATAAAACATCATAAGAGAGTTGGTATTGTAGGTCTTGTAGAGGAATGTGGCAGTCACTTTGTGTCACGTGATGCCCTGCGAATTTTCCGCGGCGCGAGCCCTAACGGTCGGGAGCAAAGGCGGTGGGATGGAGGGAAGAACTAATTACATTTTCTGCAGTTGAAGTGTTTTGGTCGGTTAGACAGATTCGTTAAACATAGGGTGCAAAACTGCTCCTCTCTCTTCCTTACTATGATACGGTCTCAGACTCCCATTACTTGTAGAAGAGAATGTGATAAAATTAGCATAAAGAGGATTTAGAAGTAGAGCTCGAAGACCTATAGATGCTTGAATCAGCTTTAAGCCCATTTAAAATCTTTCAACTGTGTTTGTATCTAACGGAACAACCCACATGGTTCGAAAAGGTTGTGAGACCTCGTACCACAATAAATCAGTCACCACCGGAGCCCAAGTTTCTAGCATTGTCTTCAGTGAGTCTTGAGCACTAATGACGCTGAACTAATTTTCTCGGTGCACTAACGCTTTTGTTCCATTTTATAGTTTCTCATATTCTTTCACGACTTTCTCAGTTATGCGAATTAGTTGAAGTATATTGGCATAGTTGCTAAGTTTACATGTACTTTCGAAGACTATCGATCATTTTTGCCAAATTATTATTATGTTGAACCTTATTCACTAGCGAGCTAGCAGTTCCATTACCTTGATATAGAAGAGAAAAGGCTATTGACATTAAAGTTTGATCGCTCGCTGGCTTTTTTGCAGCCATTTTAACACCCGCACGATTGGTAGAGAAGCCCCATTGTCCCAGCTAGCAGGAAGAGAGATCCAGTACCTTCAAAAAGATTTTACAGCATATCCATACTACAAAGCGTCCACTACCTCTTTCAGGATTTGTCGTATATAAATTACACTTCTTGAAGATGGGTCACTCTTCCTGATGCGAAATAGCGATGCCAATATGTATACTTGCGAAAGCCACGACACTCACAATGCACTTCAATAAAGCTCACTTGAACCTTTTTCATCAGTTACGTTTAAATCATCAATCTAGCCAACTCTAAAGGAATTTTTCGATCCTATCTTGTTGAAACTATCGACAACCTGCATACACCGCGCTCCCCATATCATATCTTCAACTTGTATCTACAACATCAACACTATACACCATGTCTGATTTGGATGACGACTTGTTGGCACTTGCCGGAGGAGATGATTCTGGAAGTGAGGATAACGTGAATGTCGCAAAACGGTCAGGTGGTGATGAGGGTCCCAGAAAAAGATTGAGAACTGGTTCTTCTGAAGATGAAGATGAAGAGGAGGGAGAAAACGACGCTGAAGGTGCTGGTGAGGAGGACGCAGGCGAGGAAGAAGAAGGCGATGATTACGAGCCAAAGTTGTACGATGAAGATGAAGAAGAGGAGGAAGAGGAAGAGGAAGAGGAGGAATTGACGAATCCATATCCTCTAGAAGGAAAATACAAGGACGAGGAGGACCGTGAACGTTTGCTCGATATGGACGAAATGGAAAGAGAACAGACGCTTTTCGAGAGATCGCAGGAGATGGACAGATACAACGAGAAGATCTACTTGAGACAGAGATTGAAGCAGGCTCAAGGCACAGAAAAGAAAACCAGAACAAGCAGTCGACAGGCTGCGCAGGGCAGAAGCTCCAAGATGGACAAATTGAGCGAGTTGAGAAAACAGAGAGAGCGCAAGTCTCGTAAGGCTGCCGCTGAAGACTACGAGGACGAGGAGGAAGAGGAGGAAGATGAAGAACTTGAGGAAGAGGAGGAGGAGGCTTACGGAGATGATGAAGAGGTCGTTTGGGGCAGCGGAAAGTCCAAGTTCAGGCCCAAGAGCTTCGAAAAGGCCTCGGTCGAACACATCAACAGAATCAAGATCGGGCGCAGTTTCCTCAGCAAGTACCTCTACTACCGCAATTTCGCCGACTCTGTGTCCAAAGCCTTCGGTAAAATCAATGTCGGAATGGACCGCAGAACGCGCCGTCCAATGTACAGAGTCGTTCAGATTGAAGAAGTCGTTACCTACCCCCAGAAACAATATCTGGTTGGTGAGGGTAGAACCGATATGTATTTGCTTGTGAGTCAAAACAAGCAACAAACGAAGGAGTTCCCATTCACAGTGTTCAGTGACGGCGATATCTTCCCAGAGGAGTACGAGAGATACCTCCAGGAGTTGAGCAAGACAAACGAAGACCCTCCATATGTTGATGATGTTAACGAAAAGGCCGAGGAGTTGCACCGTTTGATGAACAGCGGCCTCACAAACCAGGATATCGACGAGATGATCTCGAGGAAGCAGAGAATGAAGAACGGAATGAAGGCATACGACGCCGTTTACGAAAAATCCAAGGCCATGGACGAGTTGAGAGTGGCCAAACAAGAAGGAAACACAGAAAAGGTCAAGTCCTTGACTGCCCGTATCAGGGAGATGGAGAACATCTTGCTCAAGGACAACGAAAGGGCAAGCAAGAGCTCGTTGACGAGCATGTCCAAGGTGAACGAAAGAAATAGAAAATTGAACTCGACGAATATCAGAAAGGCCGAGCTACAATCTGCTAAAAAGGGCAGCGAGACCGTCGAAGGTGACGCCTTCTCGCGTCTCAAGACCAACGCACGTGTGTTCTACAAGGAGATCTCCAACGAAGAGAACCAGAAGGCCTTGCAAGATGCCAGGGCCAATTACGACACGATGATGGCCAAGAAGTCGGAGATTGAGGCCAAGATCGCCACATCTACCTACAGAGAGATGGGCATGTTCGACAAGTTGATTGCACAGGTGGACGTGAACATCGTGCCCAACTTGTGAAGAAAAAGAGGCATATATTGAAGTCGTTGGGACTACAGCAAAACTTTTTCAATCCATTTATCCCTATATTGGTATCCCCCAGCCTATGTACAAATAAATAATTAACGGCGCTAGTAAAGCTCTTCGAGAATCTGCTGGCGAAGCTCCTGTCTTTCGAGCTCTCTTTCGTAGTCGTCATTGATGAAAGTGTTTGCCAGCTTTGTTTCGTAATTCTCCTCCCGAAGCAGTTTTTCGTCACAGTATACCGAGCGTTCTCTATCGTAAAACACCTCGGTAGCAACAATATTCAGATAAAAGCTCTGGATGGACTCGCTCGACGAAAGCGAGATCACGTCGTTATCGTGAGGATGTAGATTGAACGCCTTTTCTAGCATGTATGAGTCGGCCGGCATTGGCGAAATGTAAGAATCGCTTTGGGTATGCGCCATTGCAAGAGGCAGAGAAGGCTCGTTGATTTCCTCCGAAATGGGAGTCGTACTGTGGAGGCTGGTTTCTGCAGTGATGTAGCCGTTGTCAGACTGGCTGTCTCTGCTGCATCGGCTGCTAAGCCCTTCGTCCGAGTTCTTCAGACACAGGCGTTTTAGCGATAATGCTGATGTGATCTTGTGGAGGATGTTTTCCTTCAATTTGGGCGATTTTTTTTGATTGACCTCGCAGGGGAGGTCGAAAGTGACCGTTCCGTCGTTCTGGTTGACGTAGTAGGGCATCTGGAGCCCGTGGTCGAACTTCTGTTGCCACATGACTGGCTGCAAAATGAGATGAGGTATCTAGAATTTTCGATGCCACACGGCTGCTGGACCAAATGTTGATCTGAGTTTGGTAAACACGGCACGAGCTTTGTGCTTTTATACGATCCACGCCAAACCTGGCTTTATAGTTTGGAGCACGGAACCGTTGGGAGTCTGTCAGCGGCTGCGGAAGATTAGTAATCCGATCCCGATATGACAAATGGTGGCGACAGCAAAAAAATAAAAATAAAAATACCAAACGGCTGAGAGCAGACCTGGTTTTCTATATTTACCGTTTTTCAAGGCCCACCAATTCTGGTCCGACTGTATTTTCCCTTTTGATGCCTCCAGTGCTGGGTGCAAAAGTATGGTTTCTTAACCCGATGAGAGCAGAGCAGGCCAAGAATAGAAAGCAATGACCGGCTATTTCCCGAAATCAAACTTTCACCTTTTAGAACTTTTTCGAAACGTCAAATTAAAAAATCGTTGTTTACCGCCTTCCCCGGAATCCAGCGGGATATATAGCTGCCGGAACAAAAGCCGGCCTAACCAGCCGAAGCCACCACCTGGTTTATGCCGCATTCGGCCGGAGAAAAGTAAGACAATAGCGCGCTTACGTAAGCGGGCCCCCGACGCGAGAGGCGAAAGAGAGGAAAAAGTGACCGGAGACCGCACAAAAACCCGTACACCACGGGACTCGGCCCACGGATTTGCAGCCGTTTTTCTTTCCGAAGCCCAGCCGTGGAGCGGCCGAAGATGACTGCCAAAAAAAAAAAGCCTTTAGTGTGGCCAGCTCGGCTGTGTGCGGCGGGACCCTGGCTGGCGGCGGAGAATCGGGCAATCCGGGGCGGAGGGGCGAAAGCTTAATCGGGCTGGGGGCAAAGAAAAACCTATTTTTACGAAAACGAAGAAACGTCCAGGGGCGTCACGCGAAGCAAGCGGGACGCTGGCAAATCGGAGGGGTCCGCTGCGTTTGATGATGGTGTATGCGGTTCGAGGTATTTGGTTTGGATCCGGCGCCGGCAGCGGAGAAGAGATGGAGGTGGAAAAATGGAAAAATGGAAAAAGGAAGTTTTTGAGATCGGGTTTGAGGCTGGTTTTGGCCTTGGTTTGTTTTGTTCTTTTTTTTCTCTATATTATTCCTATTTTTTTTATTCGCCTCAATGATATCATCGAAGCTCATGGGTTTGGCACCCTTTTACGATGGTGAGGCGCGGTGCGTGAGCCCCAGAAACGTCACTTGGTCCAAACCCGAAATCCAAAAATCGCTTTTTGGCCTCGTGTAAATATTTCTCTTTTTTGGGCTTTTTGTACTGCCAGGCTGGGGCTCTTGAACAAAGCGCCCCGCACCGAAACGGGCCGTTTGTTGTTCCGGAATGTTGGGTGCTGTTTAGCCTTTTTTGGCTGCAAAAACCTGCCACCGAACAAACCAGCGAAGGAAGCCTATTTGGGGCGAGATTGTCTTCTTCGGGAAGGTCCAGGGAGTTTTCTTGAGTATTGGAATTTCTTTTCAAAGTTTGGGCTGAGGGAGTTTGTTTGTTGATGCTGCTATCACATGAGATGGAAACACGATATCTGGTTATGATCATGTGCCTATTGTTCAGCCATTGGCTAGGTGTTCCGACCCGGAGCCCTGGCACAAATGCCGAGCCGTGCTATGATTGTGGAATATTCGGAAAGTTGACGTGCTCTTCGGAAGTGCTGACACAAATTACCAGATGGGGTATTCAGAGACGGACTGAGATATATTGAATAGAATAAGGATGATTTCCGTGATACTCCTAGTTGCAATTGGCAACCCGCCACGCTCATCATGTCATGTAGAAGGGCTAATAGATCTGTAACCACACTCGTAAATAAATCTGCACGAGACCATGCCACGAGTCGTGTGCTTTAGGAGTTATGGCAGTATAAGCAAACATTCAGAATTCTCTATTTCTGAGCAAATTTATCATTCCTATTCATGTTTGAATATGATTTACGTTTCCTGATACTGATCAAGTAGACAGTCTGTTGAATTAGACTTACTGATATATAGTTACTAATGCCTGAGTTACTGATAACCTGAACTCATTGATACCACCAGAATACAACGCGTGTGTCCTGTTCCTAAATTTCAAATTCGTAGCATATAGCGTGCCTGAAGCCGCCAATGAATAACCTCAATGACGTATCGTATTCTATTATTGGCCTGACATCACCTGTTTAAGATCACACCATATCGGCTACAATATTTACGAAATTGCATCACCATTCAAAGCCACTTCAACGGCTTTCTGCTGCGGTCTAGGACTGTTTCTAAATTAGTATTTCATTCTTTATTGTGTTATGTGTATCAAGGTTCGATCATCACGAGAGAAAGCCACCCCCTGTATCGATCACAGGAGGCGGAGCTATCAACTAATCGGAAGATTGAGAGAATATGAACTAATATTCTTTGGTGTTTTCTTTCTCTCATTCTCTTTTGACGATTTCCGATCTGCTTCTCCTCACAAGTGCCAGAATTAAGAATCTTCTCGCCACTCACAACGCCAGCATTGCAAATTACTCCTGTTATCGTCCTCACATCAATATTACAGATGAGATCTCGTGGTTATTCAAACTCCACGACTGATAACGAGATTACTATCGTAGTGCTCCTCAAAGTCTGCCTCCTCATTGTCACTCTCCTCCGACTCTTCAAACTCGTAGTTGACATCCGCCTCTTCGTCATAGTTTGGGTCGTCATCCAAAATGCCTCGAATGCTCATTTGTCCCATTTTTTTCATCGTTTGTTGCTCGCGTATGTCTTCCACCAATGGATCGTCAACTTCGACCTCCACCTCAGAATCAGAGATCATCTCAGTGTCATCGGGCATATACGACTCGTCCATGTCCTCTTCAGGAAACTCAATATTAGATATAGTGGCCATTATTGATTTTCGGAATACTAGTGAAAGTGAAAGAAGTACTTAGTTTGAAAACTATGAAGTAAGCCCCGTGCACCCTGTGTTTTGGCCTTCATCCCAATGCGGAACCCAGACCTCAGAATAAGCCCTCTTGCGCCCATTCTTTGTTCATCTTATCTATGCTACTTCGCATCTAACCAATTTTTGTGTAAACTGTGGAAATCGCGTTATCAGTTTGCAGCCATGTTTTGAGAGGGTTCTGGTGAAACGATTCATGATTGGTCGATAGAGTCGAATTTTCGCGTATTTTGTTTACGTTTCGTGCGTCTGTGGACCCTTTAGGTTGAAATACATTGTATGCCTTCTTCAGCTCTTGAATCGTAGATCAAGGTCATTTGAAATCATCTGCCAGGTGACTTTCCTGAAACGAATTCAGAAAAGACGGAGAAGGTGGATTTATCTGCCGAGGCTAGGTGTCTCTTTACGTAAACCCATGCAGTTTAGCCTGAGACCGTTTTGTGTAATCTCGAGCTGGAGTGTGGGGAGAATTATATGCTGCCTCGAGTTCTGTTTTACCTGGACTGCTTAATTCTCTCAGTGAATGACCATCAATTTCGGGTAGCGGAGCTTTCTTACAACGGAGTTAGCCTTGAGTGACCATCAAGTTCGAGTCACTTTCGGAATGCTCATTGCTCCAAGAAAATCTGGGCGTCAATTTGTGGTCAAAAAAATCTTGGTGAAGAGGCCGAATGTGAGCATTTAATCCTGATCTCGAGCTTTCGTTTTTAAACGTGTAGAAACCTGTAGAATGCACGGAGATGTAGACCCATAGGTGCAAGCGAATTGGCTGCAAAAAATGTGCAAATTGGAACGTGAAGAGAGGATGAACCAGTAACTATCAATATCAATTTTTAAATCTTGCCGCATTTGAAAGATCTGTAAATATCAATGCCTGATACTTCCAAACAATTTACAGGAGTTTCAAGCCATTTATTCACATTGCTTTGGAAGTGTATGGAAGTGTTGGGCATTATAGGGCTAGCCGGTCAAATATAATGAAGTTGGCGAAGAGTCCGAGAGTAGTTTATTCAAATCTCGAGTATTTCCTTTTCCAACCACTTCGCTCCTGTAAACCACCAAAATCTATATTTTCTGCCACGTTTCACTTTTTGCCATCCTTTGCCGTCTGTTGGCGCCATATAAGGTCCTGATCTGGCCCCACACATTTCGCACCGATCTTAATTACCACCCAACCCTTTTTTTCCCAACAACCACCATGCCATCTGCTGAATTCGAAGAGAAAGTATGTATAAACAGAAGAAAAGAAGAGAAGGGGAAGAGGCGATTGTCAGAATTGAGGAAGATCTATGAATTGGGGAAATGAGGTTAGCTGGATGGGCGACCAGCAATTCGAGAAACACGGGCTCGTTCACGACCATTGTTCTGAATCCCGAAATGGCCCACTCCAGGTCAGTTTATTTGGGAATCCCTATAGTGGTGACTTCACTGGAAAAAGGGCCAAATGTGAATTATTGACAGCTTTACACTGAAACTACCGATCAGCCTTCTTATCGAACTAAACCATCCGCCTCTTCGCTCAATTTCCCCCCTATTCACCCAATGGACTTCAGATCTCCACTTTTCTCACTTTAAAGCACATCTAACGCCAGGCCAAAGCTGTTTCCAACCTCAAGAACCGTCCTGACGACGACACGCTCTTGAAGTTGTACGGTCTCTACAAACAGGCCACTGTGGGCGACAACACCACCTCCAAGCCCGGTGTTTTCGACTTGAAGGGCAAGTACAAGTGGCAGGCTTGGGAGGACTTGAAGGGCACCTCCCAGGAGGATGCTGAGCAGCAGTACATTGCGCTTGCCAGCGAGTTGATCGAGAAGGACAACTAAATAGAGCAAGAAGAGTGATTTACGGGGCTGTAGAATCGATGTTGCGGGCATACTTCGTGGCATATTAACTTTTGAGCTTTTTGTCTATCGTCTATTCGGATTTGGGTTTGGCGGCGCCGATGAGCTGCATCGCTCTCAGCCCACAGTCCAACATCATGAACAAGGGGATCAAGCAGTAGGGCGTGTAGAGGCCTAGCAAGTTGGCAGTTTCACCAAATGTCAACCCGTGTGCTGGAGCGTCTCTCCAGGCATATGCCAAACACAACAAGGTTGTGAAAAACGCATTGAATCCGTAAACCGTCATGATCACATACACTTTCTGGCAATTGCGCTTCAAGGCCCGTGCAGCAATAAAGAAAATGGGCAATTGCACCAAAAGCTCGAACGTGCCAGAGATCTGGAGCCACAAGGGCATTTCCTGGAGAAGGAAGTCCTTATTGGTGTTGATGTGGAACTGGGCTAGAGCCTGCTGCCATTTGGGCTGGAACTGCTCAGGGATCACCATGGTGGAGTCCATGATCATGGTGATCGGGATGTGGATGACAAAGTACCAGTAGTAGAATGTGTCTCTCTTGTTCATAGTGGTAGTAGTTGAGTTTGTTTGGAATGTTCAACGTGCGACAAGAAGAATGGCACGGTGTGCACGGAACATGGGGTATTGTTGGAGGTTTTGAAGGAAGAAAGAGGCAATTTGGGAGGTTTTTGGTCTTTTCGACGTTTATGGGATTTTTGTGGTGTTGCACCTGCAATCTGTTGTGAGCCTTGACACAGATAGTGCATGCCTCGTGGGTGTTGATAGATCGAAGGAAGTGTTAACTGATCTCTCAATATAGTGAATTAAGAGGCATTGAAGCTCATTTTCGAATTATTTCGAATATGCTTGACAAGCTTCGTTCCTGGAAATTTACAGCTCGAAGCATGCGTGAATGTCGTTAGCCGCTCAGCAGCCTGAGAATACATTTGCAGCTGAAAAGTTTCGATTGTATTTCGAAATTACAAAATCTCTACGGTTCATCTATTTCAGCCATCGGTTTCAACAAGATATTTATTACTCAAAATAAAACCAGGCCATTCGGAAGGTGCTGGGATTAGCTCTTGATGAATCAGACCGACACCGCATCAAAGCTGATCCACCACCACGAAATCTACTATTATTCTATTCTTAAAAACGCATCGACGACCGATCTAAAGCTGATTCGGCCACCAGTCATCATTTCGCTGTGGGTCCATAGTGACTGGAGTGTGTTGCATTCTATAGCTCCCATTCTTCTTTCTGTTATCTCTATCTTCAATGATCTCAGCATGGTAGTCATGGGAACTATCGTACGTGGCGCATGTTCACAGCTATTCAATTGTTTTAAAACATCTTCTTCAGTTCCCAACTCTGTATCGGTGTTATTCTAGTTAGTAACGAATATCACTCCGGGGCACTTGGCTTGAATCCTAACACATACTCGTGAGAATAACACAACTTGTCATATTTTAGACTCGTCCTAAGCGTCTCATTTTCCTTAAACTCATACCATGATATTCGGCGGCAGCTCATGAAAACTAATAGTCGGATAAGACTAAACTAAATCTGAGGTTTGAAATGAAGGTTTCAGAAATGGCAGGCTACTAAGATCTTATAGTTGAGGGTAGTTAGCCAACTGATGCCACAAAGAAACTGGAAAAGCGGTCGGGGGGGTTTTAGCTACAGTCTATAGTTTTCAAAACTGGGGAGAATTCCAAATCTTTTTTCAAGCGACCTTAAAATACAATGATTGAGAAGTGAAAATGATGAAGGCTTTCAAGCAGCAATAAAACCGTTCAATCAGATTTTACAATGTTTAGAAGACGATCCAAAAATTTAGAAGTATAATCACATTTCTTGGCTAGGCACAGCAGGAACTTGGTAATAACCGTGGCTGTCTATCGATCAATGCATTAACACCCCGAGTTGCCTAATCATTGCGGCTTTTGAGGTATTCAAAGTTGCTAGCTTCGGATGAAAGATCGATTGGCAAGAATTATATGTATTAAATGATTTAGGGTTTGTGAGGCTCACGTACTCAAAAACCTTGCTTTTGTGACACTTGCAAAATTCTTGGAAAGTCGATTACACACCCTTCAGATATAGCCAAAGTACTTTCCTTCTACTATCTACTATCAATGTGAAACAACCAGTTGTATAATTTATCAGTATAAATAGTATAGTCGTGACATCGTGGGCTGCACCAGGCAGCCGTATCATAATAATTTGAAACTTCTTGAATCAAACAAATTGTCATTTATTCCCAAGAGGGCCCGAGGAGCTCGTGGATATGCCTGTAGCATGAGAGACTGCAAGGCTCCTTGTACGCTTCTAGCACGCCAAAATGGCCGCAAGGAGAGTAGGGAGCGTGGAACCGTTTCCTGAACAAATCCGCCGTTTTCTCAAAATCCCTGATGCTCTGGGATCCGCTTTTGGGCGGAACCAAAATGCGTCCGGTGTGGAAAATCGAAAAGTCGGCGTACTCACTGAATCGAGACATGTGGGCGTACCACACCAAGCGAACATCGAGCGTGGGCACGGGAATGAGGCCAGAAGCGTTTCGAGGCATGATTTGCCAGTACCTTTTGTATCTCTGCACGGCCGAGGCTAGCATTTCCGACAAGCCAGGCCGGAAAAGCCAGTTTTGAGCCTCCACCATGCTCTGCACGGGCGAAAGCACCAAGTGGTCGATCCAGTCGCCCGAAATGGGCACGCATTCGTCTTCGATGGTGAGGTGGACCAATGGGAGGGCCAGTTCGAAAGAAAACGGCCGGTTTGAGCAGAGGGAGGTGGGGCACAGCGCCGTGGAGGGGGGACCAGACGAGACTGGTGATGGTGGGGCAGAGTCCATGGGGGATCCGGGGGAGCAGAACAAGGGGACCTCGTCTGGGGAGAAATTGGGTAAGGATGTCAAGGATGCATCGCTCTGGCGTCGTGCTAGCAGCCTGTGAGAGACGACTCCATCTTTGGAGGCTACCAGAAAGGAGGAGCACGCATAGTGTGCGAGCGAGACAGAGGCGAGCTGTTTTCTCAGCACTGGGCAGTAGATGGGGAGAAAAATGGCCGTTGGGTCAAAAGAGTCGTAGTCGTAGTTTATTTTGTAGCCGCGTCCAAAGCCCGCAAGCAAGGCGTGGAAGTTGTGGACCGCTAGCGGGTCGGGAATATACTCAAAGGCAGCGTTCACAGCGTTGGCGGCCTGGCGCAAGGGAAACGGCACTTTCAAGAATTCCGAAAACGGGGAGTTGGCAAAAACAGCATAGCACGCCTCGGGCGCCGAAAGGAGCGAGTGCCACACCCAGACTACGTCCAACGGTGGAAGAACATGAAGCGAGGCATCATAGGGAGCAGCAGCGTACGCCAGAGCAAAAAGCGAAAACCGGCGCAAGGCAAAAACGACAAATTGCGGCCAGCGCGTTGGATCTGGACTTTGGATTTTGTTCTTCAACACGGAAACCGCCTGCCAGAGCTTCAAAAGACAGAGTGTGTCGTTGATGGTGGGGCAGTCTGTAATGGCTGCAAAAAGCAGGGGCACGAACGGGTGCGAAAGGTGGAGGGCCTGGGCGTGGGGGAGGGGCAGGTGTGGGGGCACTGTCAGCATACAAATTGGGGAAATTAGATATCAGCAGCGCCGATACCAGACTGCCACCGAAAGGATTTCGTCTCTTTATGTACTTCCACCCTTCACTGCCTCGGTGCCTTGTTATCTCGTACGTGATCTCTCGAGATTGACGTACTGCACATAGACGCCCGGCCCGGGCCCCACTGCCTGAGCCGTGTGGACCCGTTTTATGACGTAGTCTGATTGGCGGTGCTTTTGGGGCTGTTTGGTGGAAATGGGGAAGCTGGTGACTCAGCCGTGTCCTGTCCGGAGGAAAACGGTGAACTGTGGGTTGTATGCAGGTCGGTATGGTCAAAGTCGGAACAGCTCCACTGGGGTCGCCAGAATCCTAGAGTTTTTGGCGGCACCAAGGCCAGGGAGGCACCAATACTGGCGACTGTGCAGTTTGAGGGCCCTATTCTCTCCCTTTGTTCTTGAACGTTTCCCTGGCTGGGGACCCTGTACCTTCGTGACCTGCATATAAGTAACGCCCCGTCACGAGCCGGCACATTTCTGCCGAAGGCGAAGCGAGGCACAGAATTACGAGCCACGGCGAAAAATGGCTTAGGCGTCACCTTCACCAATTTCAAGCCTATTTCCCAAAACGGCCAGAACAGAAACTTTTCCCGTTTTTGTCCTCCGTGTGACCTTCAGACCTGTCTGAAGCTCTTGATGTGACTCTTTCCTGCAGATGGCACCTCGTATTTTGCAGCCGATAACGCTGATCTTGGCAGGAACAAGCTCAGAATTGGACCGGTATTTTGCAGCCAATTGCATTATTTCTTAGGGTTCGGAAGCGGGTGGGGACGGGACGATTTTGCGTATGCGTTCGGACTTAGATCCGAATGGGGAGCTAATTGCGTGCAATTGAGGCCAGAATTGGAAGAGTATAAGAGTGAGCTTGAGTAGTCGATCTTGACACACATTGTCTACGAAGTGTCAATATGCCAAAAAAAATATACCTAAAATGGATCTTAAATTGTTTCTTTACTCAGGTTTGCATTTTGAGATCAGATTACATCATCAATTTTGTGTAGAATCTGGGGTCTGGCTCGGGGACTAAGCCATGGTGATCAAGCATATTGCTTTTGCTCTGCATTCGTCCCTGCGTGGAAACGGTTGTTCCCGGATTCCAGAAAGCAACAGCCATGACGTCGTTGAATTCGCTTGAGATTGTTAGTTTTTGAAGGTCACTGGCAGGTGAACCGTCCCGGCCTCGTGGTCATAGCTCGCAAATTGCGATTGGGAAATGAATATGTTAAGCAGAGCTCTGACTTTCCTTTTTGTGTGACTAATTTCTGGCGAATTAGCGACTGGTTTTGAGCGATATAGATTGTGGAGAGACGAATGGCGGCTTCACTGTGATATAGCGTGGTGACACAATTTTTTTTTTTATGAGGTAAGTAGAGTGACTTGCTGCTTCTCGATTGGTCTTTTCAGGTCTTCAAATGAACCTCTTTTTTGGGAATTTCCTCGTTGGCAACTTCAGCAGCCAAGGTTGTCATTCTATATTGAGAAACTATAACAATTGAGTTGTTGGGGAGAGTGTCTTCTGCTGGAACCACAGAGAACCAACCTGCTCGTTCCACTACAATCCAGGCTCTCATTCAGCTTCTTCTGCTTATTTTTTTCACGTCCGGTGCTTCAGCACACTCGATTATGTCCTAGCTCTCTATTCAGTCGCTGTACTTTGTCTACATCCCTATTTGTCTTGCATTGTTGGGCTCCATTACTGATGATTTAGGCTGTGAAACAACCATTGACATCCACAGTGACTATTTCATATAGACATTTATCAAGAATTCCCTCTTTGAGTATTTGCTCTCTGCTATTTACGAAACGCATCACCGCAGCTTCGAATTATGCTGCGTTGCCGTCTTTCCTGAGTCCTTGCAATTTTGCAATACCAACCAACACAAAAGCCTCTGTTATAAAAATCCAAAAAAGCTCAATTGCTTCTTTAGTTAAAAAGAGTCAGCCCTGTCTTCTCTTCACTTGTCACTTCAGCGCAAACCTGGATTTCGCAGCCAGTACACGAGAAGAAGGCCCAGAGTCACCAGAACATCCACTATGAACCTTGAACTCAACAATGGAAACCGGTAAGTCCCATTCCTATCTCACTAAAAGTCAATAAATCTCAATTAAATATAAAGTTCACCTTCTCCATCCCTGGTGTGATGGGGCATCACCTATCCTGTCTAAAGCAGACATCATCGCAAGACCAACTACAACCACCATGTTCTCCACCATTGCCGGACTATTCCGGAAGGCTCCTGTGGCGAGAGCGCCCGTGGCCAAAGTGCCAAAAAGAAAAAACTCGATTTACATGCCGCTTGTGTGGATCGACTGCGAGATGACCGGCCTCAATGTGGAAAAGGACCATATCATCGAGATCTGCTGCATCATCACCGATGGAAACTTGAACATTATTGACGAGAAGGGGTACGAATCGACGGTCTACGTTCCCAAAAAGATTCTAGACAACATGAACGAGTGGTGCGTCAACCAGCACGGCAAAACGGGCTTGACAGCCAAGGTTTTGGCCAATCCCCAGCAAACGTTGCAGAAGGTCCAGGACGAGTTGCTAGCTTATATTCAGCACTATATTCCGGAGCCCAGAACGTCGCTTTTGGCGGGCAATTCTGTTCACATGGATAAGTTTTTCATGATGAAGGAGTTTCCCAAGGTCATCGAGCACCTACATTACAGATTGGTGGATGTCTCTTCGATTATGGAAGTTGGATATCGCCACAATCCGCAGCTCATGAAGGAGTTTCCAAGAAAGAAGGGTAACCACACGGCAAGATCTGACATTGTGGAGAGCATCAACCAGTTGAAGTGGTACAGAGAGCACTACCTCCGTGGCCCCGAAGAGGAGCCTTCCAGAAAGAAGCAGAAGGTGGATAGCCAGGAATCTGAGGAAAAGGCGAAACATACTATGCAGCTGGCTTCTCCAACACCCAAACAGCCCAGCTTGTATGTCGAAAAATCGTTCGAGGAGACCGAAGATGGAGAGATCAAGGAGATAGAGAGAACCATCATCACCTCTAAGGAATAATGGTTTCGAAACACTGTACTATAGCAACCCCATGTCTCACGCTGTATATTAATAGACCCTTTGTATTTCCCTATTCTTTTTGTATTTCAATTTGCTGTCTAGATATCTACATATGTCTGACAATCGATCTTGGTTAGCCGGGCCCAAAACCTGGTTGATGGACAGTCTTACGTATAATAAACCCGTTGAAAATTATTTCGTTGCTCGATATAAACGAATATATGTATCACACTGGAATCCAGTCCAGATTAATCCTCGGAGTCGGACTCAATCGCAACGTCCTGGTTCCTGAACTTGTTGATGATGCTCCTTATCTGTGCATTGTCAACTGGCTTCTCCAAGACAGCATCAAACATCCCCAGGTCCTGAGCTTCTTTGGCGTATCCTGTCACTGCAATCACCGGAGTGTTGCAGTTCACGCCATTGGTATACTTGATCAATTTCACTGCATCGACGGTGTCCACTTTGGGCAACCTGAGCCCCGTGAATATCAAATCAAACTTGACCTGGCTTGTAGCCCTTCTGATCAAATCGTCACCATCAGAAATCAGGAGAACAACGCAACCTTGCTTCTCCAATAACTTGCATACAGAGTGTCTGACAATCGGAATCGCCTCGGCGTACAAAACATCCAACTCGATTCTTCTCAATTGGAGGGAACCATCTGGTGAAGCCACGTCACTTCCTGAAGCACCAAAGCTGCCTCCTCTTCTCAAAGAATCCCTCCTTTGTCTGACTCTAGACAATGCGGAAACACTGTCATCGGAGTCTGACGCAGGCGGAGAATAGAGAACTTCGCCCGCGTTCCTCTGAAGAAGGTTCTTTGCGAGCGAAGATGAGCTTTGTTTGAGTGTCAACTTGTTCTCTGAGCCTTCTATCTTCAAGTTTCCTGTGCTGTACTTCTTCACGAGCTCGGTAGATTCTTTCTTGAGCGAGTTAATGCTTCCTTTCTCTCTGACTGGTGACTGAGACCTGTTAGCAACAGGTGAAACCGCTCTCTTGAAAGGGCTTCCAGGATTCACGATTGTAGATGATATCGACAGTCCCCGTGATTTGGAGTGCACTAATTGCGATGATTCAGACGACGATGACGAGAAGCTGTTTCGGTGCTCAAGATGTTCGTTCTTCAACCTATTGATGACGTCCTTATTCGCACGCTCTAACACATTGAGATTCCTAAAGTGGAAAGATCCGAACTCGTTTGTGTCAGCAAGTTTACTGCTCCTCCGTTCTCTCCTTCCAAGCATTGGAGAAGTGGGTAGAGAGAGGTGGTGGTGCTGTGGTTCTGCGCTGAAATAGCTATCCAGGGACTCGACTTCTCTAGCTGAAGCTGGTATTTTGTCCTCCTCATTTTCGTCGTTGTCGTCTTCAAATGGGAAATGTGACATATCGGCGCCTCTTGCATCGAAGTAGTCAGTGGACTCAGGATCGTCAACAACAGGAATAAACGAGTCAGGTTCTTCGTCGTAGAGTGTGTCCCAATGTATTTGGCGGAAGTATGGATGCAGCTTGATCTCTTCAGCTCCGTTGTATCCGAGACGATTCTCGTAATCAAGAACCAAAAGACGCTTTATGAGGTCTTTTGCTTCAGGTGGACAAATTTCCTTCTCCTCTTCCTCTGATAAGGGCGGCCAGTCAATGGCGCCGCTGAGAATATTCTTGAATACCTGATCTGGAGTATCAGCATGGAAGGGAGGATACCCATAGAGGAATTCAAACAAAATGCATCCAATCGACCACCAGTCAGAATACTCTCCTTGTCTATCGCCTGTGATGGTTTCTGGTGCGAGATAATCCGGGGTTCCAACGAACTTCTTCACCTCGGCCCCTTCCTCAGGATTGTAAAGAGCGAAAGAGTTTATATTGTTGTCATTTTGCTGTGGGCTGTATTGGAAATCGTCCTCAACAATGGCGAACGAATCGGAGGGTGAATTCTGAAGCGAGGGTTTCAAGCCTGGAGATCCAACACTGCTGCTGCTCGAGCCTGATCTCGTTCCGCTAGATCTCAAAATCGATGTAGATCTCTTCTTCTGGGGCAAAGCACCCAGGTTCTCTGAGTTTGACAACTTTGTGGGATAAACTGGGAGCGTTGCGCTCGAGCTTGTCTTGTGCTTCAAGTGTTCCAAAGTCGGAGAAAGCGAGAATGGAGTCACGGAAGAGGTCCGCTTGTGGTTTGTGCTTGGTAGTAATTCTGGCGAGTCGCCACTTCCAACAGCTACCAACGGACTTTGCGGCAAAGTGGTTCCCGTCAGAATGCTCTTACGGAACATCTCGATAGCATGCTCGGAGCTGGAACTCTTTCTGTGTGGTGCAGTATGTCTTCCAACAACTCCCATTCTTGACAAGCCAAAATCGGTGAGCTTGAGATGGCCCTTGCTGTCGATAAGCAAGTTGTCTGGCTTCAAGTCTCGATGGATAATCCCCCTTTTGTGAAGATCATCCACTCCAACAATGACTTCAGCAATATACCTTTTGGCCCATTTGTCACCGAGTGTGCCCAACATCTTGAGAAGCGTTGAGCAATCACCGCCATTTAGATACTCCATCACTAGATACAAGTAGTCTTTCGTTTGGAAGCTGCTGTAGAGCTGTGCGACATATGGCGAATCTGTCTGCTTCATCATAACAGCTCTTTCTGATCTCACGTTGAGCACTTGATTCTTGGCTATCATGTCTCGTTTCTTGAGACATTTAATCGCAAAATAGTCACCAGTCAACCGCCTTTTAGCCAAAAAAACGGCACCAAAGGCGCCTTTACTGATGGCTTTGATAATCTCGTAGTCCTTGATTCCTCCAGTGGAAGGCTTAGACACTGGTGTCTGTGACACAAGAAGGGGTGACAACGGTGGCTTGTTCGAGAACGAAGAGTTGCTTCTATGGTGTCCTGGCGTTGATAATGTGGCGGGATTTGGCTGGGTTGGGGTGCCTAGCTGGGTGGTAGTAAGTGTAGGCAAATGGTGGCTGCCAGACGAGCTCGATCTTTTCTGAAGAGTTGCGGATGGAAAGCTCTGAATTTCATCATTCAACTCCGAGTGTGTCATCGAGGGAGAGCCCAAGGGAGAAGACTCCATGCGAGAGCCATAGTTTCTCTGGAAGGAGTTCAAATTCTGGCGTTCTGTGTATGGAGCAGGTGATAAATGGCGCCTTGGAGACGACACGGAAGAGCTATCTGAACCCAATTCTCGAGGACGTCTAGTGATGTCGAGATCCTTAAGAGCAGCATCGACGCTTTTTACGTGTCTTGTTTGCGAGGATTGTGATGACGTGTTGGAATCTGGACGGGAGTACAGCTTTGTTATCTCTTCGATCAGCGGACTGACTCTGTCTCGGAGCAAGTCTTGTGGGGTAATAGAATGCGAGGATAGTGGGGGAGACATCTTGGGTCTTTCATCGTACGGCTCTCCTAGAATTTTGAGTGGTGGGCTTCTCAAACGAGACGGTTGTGGAGAATGTAAATTGCCAGTTTGTGCCAATTGCCGTGACGGAAGAGCTGGAGACGATGTTTTCAGAAGCCTCACAGACTCAGCAGAAGACTCAGACAGCTGGGGAGGTCTCGTGAACGGATCACGGGTGGCGTGATCGGGGTGGTCAGAGATGTACGTTTTTTCTCTTATCTTTGCAACTGTGTCTTTGACAGACTGTAGCACGAGTGAGTCCACTTCCTGGTTGATCTTATCTCCGTATTGCATGATCGAAATGAGTCTTGTGAGGGACTCCATCTTTTCGTTCACAACAGCCTGTGTGTCATCGACCATCTTTCGTATAGCCGGATCGGATGTCTCCAAAGCTTTCCAGTTCATCACGGCACTGATAGCCCGCTCAGTGCTGGGAGAAAATCGTAGTTCGCCTGTCTCCTCGTCCTTGTCTGCTGGATTGATATTGAGCGCCTCGTCGCAGTATTCAAGAAGCCTCAGAAGAATGCCAAAAGGGAATTTGCGAGTTCTGAGAATCGAGTGGTTTGTGATGTTCTTCAACAGCGGCACAGAACTTCGAGAAGACAAGTTTTCCGCCAGCATGGCCGGTAGCGGGATGCCCTTGTACTCGTAGATGTGGCCCGAGGCAGCTGAGGAGGTCGAAGAATTCGAACTAAGCGTCAGAAGCAGCGTTTGAGAGCCGTTGTGTGAGTCCAACTGCTGCAGCCACAAACTATCTGAAACTCTCAAAATAAGGTCTCTCTGGTCAGCAAGCGCATCATGGCAGCTCTGGAGCTCCTCAGATATTCTATGTTCTACTATGCACAAGTCAGAGTGCTTCTCGATGAACCACGCTGGGATGTTGGTCTCGCAGATGTGGCAGAGAATGAGTTTTGGGTCTGGCACAGATTCCTCGTCCACGATGCCCGCCTCCTTGAGGCTCATCAAGTAGCCCTCGAAGATCTCCGACCCGAAACCTAGTAGGTCGAAGAGCGCCTCGGGAATGGTGAGGTCTAGGTCTATGTGGACGAAGGGCTTGATGGTCCAGATTGTGTAGGAGGGGACAGATGTTTTGGAGTCGAGAATGAGGACTCCTTGGGCCTCTAGCTCGATCACCTCGCCGTTGTTAGAGACTTGGGAGGAGGTAGAGGCGTTGCCAAGTGACGACGGGCTCAGGGGGGCCTCTCTTTTCTGTGATTCAGGCGTTTCTTGGGTCTCCTGGTCAGCATTGGCGGCCCCTTTGTCTGTATTCGGAGTTTGGTCTGTGATTGGGACCTCCTCGGACTTTTCAGACACCTTGGGAGACGATATTCCAAGTGCATCTGGAGCACTCAAGTCCTCTGAGACCGCTTCCAGGCTGGAAGCGCCCTCCCTTTCCTCGTACTCCGCAAAGCTCTCCCTCGAGACATCGTTCGTGGCAGTGACAAACTTCACCTTGTACGAAGCGTTATCTCTAATCATCTGCGCTATGGCATCGTTGAACACCTGCAAGTCCAGACTCGAGCTGCCAATCAAAATGTTCAGAATGGGCTTCCCCACGAGCTTTCTCACCAGCGTGCCCACCACAAGCTCCCAGTTCTTCAGCATGTAGCGGATGTTCCCGTCTAGGTCCAATTCCATCACCACGGCTGGGTTGTTCGAAGCGAGGCGGAGATCGATTTGTTCTTTCAAAATTTCGGTAATTTGGAACGTGTTCGTGCTCTTCCCGCCCTCTGGCGGCATTTCAAGCGGCGAAACCGACCTGGTATTGTTCCGGTCAGCAACATATGGGCTTTGGTACTCAGGATCGTGGAATAGCCCTCGGGGCGGAGGAAGGGGCGACAGCGAAGGCAGATTTCGCAGAATGTTACCCGGGCTGAGAAATTGCCCCAGTCTGTGCTTTTCGGCCTCGTCTGACGCCTGTTCAGACATTGGCTCTGTTGCAATTGTAGTTTTGGCTGATTGTGAGAAAAAATCCGGGGTGCCAGACAGGACCAGGCGAGATAAGGTGGGGGGTGGAAGGAAAGAATAATCAAAGGACTGGGTTTCTGTATTGAATTTGAAGTTCGGCTCTGATTTGTCTGTTTTGTGGAACAGTATTGTGCTTCGGAGTTGGGACCGGGGCTGGGTGGTTTGCAGCCATTTCCGGAAGCCCCAGTGCCCGCTTGCACCTGCTTAGGAGGAGTGGTGGATTTCCGTAGAATATAGATTTTGAAAGAGAGAATCTTGAACAATTTTCTTCTATTTCGTGCTTTCGTTTGTTCTGCCATATTTGTTTCTTTTTGACGATCTTCGTCGACCTCGATTTTGTGGGACTTTGGGCCTAACCGTTGATAAGCGCGTGGGGTGGATTTGCAGCCAGTCTGTTCCGCACGCTGACCAGGCGCTGGGAACAGTCGACCGTGATATGAAAGGATGGCAGAACTGACCAGTTTTTTAAAAACCTGATTGCCCTAGCTCCTTTTTTTTAAATATCTCTTCTCAATTTATCTCGAAATTTTTCTGTCCTTAATTCTCCTGTTCTTTTGAACACTGCCTTCGGTCTGACTCGTGGCTTACCACCGAACCGCAGTCAATTCGCCTCATTCAACTGCCTTGAGTTTAATTTCACCCCTTGACAGCTGCATAAGACTCGAACCCCCTGTATTGATTTATAAATGTTAACAGACAGTATGGGTTCGTGTCCTTGATCAAATCTCTAAGGCTGATGAGAAGAAGTGACTTAGCTCATCTATGAAGGCAAGTTTCATACCCTATAGAAGTGAAGAGTTTATCGATTAATGCCATCTAAGATTCACTTAGGTCACCATCTCGGAGCCTGACTGGTTGCAGATTACGCCATGCTACCTCCATGCATACTTCGAAGATCATTCATATCTCGGTTTATTAGGAAAGCGTCCTTCAATGGCTTTTGGGGCTCAGAATTACTGAACAGAGACCAGTTTGCTGTTATAGATAGACAACGCTCTACTTGTGTTAGTTCTACCCATTTTGGGCCCTTGCCTATTTCATTTATATAATATCTTCTGTTGAAAACTCGTAAAGAATTTGAGTCGGAGTCGGCCTTTGATACACTGCTAGAATTTGGATGAATACAATAGTCATCTGACAGGGGATAGATTCTTCTTTCAAAATACAAATATATTAAGTTTTGAAGTTCTGAGCTCAATATGCTCGTTGATTTTACCATATTCTCTCCGTGCGTGATTTCTATTTCACTTGAGTCAATGCCTCTTTGGCTCTCCCGCCTCAGTTAGCACTTCAATTTTGCCAAGCTACGATTGTATTCATACTATTCAGGCTTTGGCTGCAAGTTGTGGAAGCCATGACGTCTTATTTTGATCAAAATTAGGCCAGAGATCAAACACGATAAGAATTCAAACCAACGTAAACAGACCACACGAGCAAAAAGGGACAAAATCTGCAAACTTGATTTGCGATGCAGTTTTTTGATTTTCCCTTGTTGTACTTTTCTTGAACGTAATTTAAAAAATCCACAGTTCTACCCGATATTCGCAGCCACTACCCAAAATTGGAAAAAGAAACCGACTTCAATAAATCATACACAAAAGTTCTCAAGGAAGCTTTCTTCAAGCTAATTATTTGAAATTGGAAGTTACTCGAGAACGTCGAGGATAGAGCATTTTTGTCCAATTCGTTCCAACTCTTCTCTACAAATCACAGGCATACAGAGCCCATTGTCCACCAAAGTGCATCAATTGTCGATCGAAACCAAACAAGGCCTGCAATTCTTATCGGGCGATTTTCATTTGAGAGGTGAATGTAATTTATTGCTTGGTTTTGTGTTGCAAACGGAGTCAAAATATTGAAAAATTCTTAAGGTGACCCAAGTGCAATCCTCGTATCTACATTTCATGCATTTACATCACAACACACTGAACTTAATCAATTTCTCTAGGAATCTCGCGGCCCGAGGGCCAACGCCAGGTTGTTGGAAACCTGACTGGCTGCAGCTGGTGCAGCCTCTGTTGAAGAACTAAATATATAAATTTTCTGTCTTGCCGCCACGCCGGGCGGCAACCTAATACCATTAGTCGTGCCCAGTAGAGTTGGATCTAAAGGGCAGGGGGTGTTCGTAAAGTCGTTAAAAGTTGGATTTTAATCGATGCTAATGTCAGACGGCGGGTCTGTCTGTCTCTCCTCAAGTTACGTTACGTGAACGAGTAGGTTGGGGTCTCGAGCGATCTCTTCTTGATCAGCTCCAACAAGTCCAGGTTGCGTTTCTCGTTTTTCTCCAAGATCAACTGCTTCAAGCACTTGTTTTCCATTTCGAGCGTCTTGACCTTCTTTTCAAGCAGGCTCAACTTGTCCTGGAGCTCTCTGGCACGCTCCTCCATCTGCTTCTCCTTCATCTTCTTCTTGACTCTGAAACGCGCCAGCGCTGCTGTGTTTTTCTTTCTCTTGAGCTCTTCGATGGAAAGACCCCCGTGGGAGCCTTCTTCAGCGGGCGTTTGCGCAACACCTTCGGGATCTTCCTCCTTGATATCAGCCAATGGCAGCTTTCTAAGCTGGTGCTGCGGCTGCTGAAGCTGGTACTGCTGTTGCTGCTGCTGTTTGGAGGGGGCCATGTGGTCATTGGCGAAAACGTCCAAATCGAAGAAGTCGGTGTGGGAGAAAATGTCCAAATCGGGAATCAGCCCCGAGTTGGTCTGCTCGTCCAAAGAAGGCAGCTCAAACTCTAGATTTAGGTCGTGGAGGTAGTCGGAGGGCTGGAAGTTCATGGCCGTTGTATGTGGTGTGAAAACTGGCGAGAGTTCGGTATTTAAATTGTGCGAGAAATTGGCGACTAACAGACAGAAAATTTTTTTTTGCTCCCTGCGAATGTTACTCATGCTCGCCTGTACCGGGGATAGGCGGTGGAAGAAAACCCGACGAAGCAGCAATATTAATGATTTATAAGATTGATGAATTTGATGAAATCGGAAATTTTTTTTCCGTTTTATGATTACCTCCTCTTGGTGAATTGCCTGGGTGGCCCATTAGTGAACCCCACACGACCGCTCGTATCCGTTACCGGCTTACGTGAGACAATGCCTGCTGACATAAGCGCTGACCAAGCAGCTTACTAACGCTCCGGACGTACGGCCGAAAAAGGGAAAGCGGACCACCAGGGGAGCAGGAATCCGGCAAAACCACTGGGGCTTGAACCCACTGGGGCTTGAACTGAGTGCTTACTTGACTCGAAAATGGAGGCAAACTCGGCTGCCTCCCTTTCTTGGCCCCGTGCCTATCTTTGCCAATTCTTTGTCTTGCCCGATTGGGGAGGTGTCGCTAGCCGCGGTTCAGAATCAGCGGTTTTGCAGCCATTGACCATTAAATCCGCTGGTCTGGAGAAACAGTTTTGTGAGATTGGGTGTTTCTCGTCAAAAGCTTGAGACCCACACTTTCTGTATTTAGTCTGTCGCCATGGCTTAGGCGACCCTGAAACACCCCCATTGTGAAGTCTCCAAAGCTAAGTAGTGGGCTTGGGGGAGGGGAATACCTAATCCAACGGCTAGTCGAGGGCTTGTGGTTTTGGTTAGTTTGGATGGCTCAAATGCATGGAAACTCGAGCCGGATGTTAGAGGGTTTAGCAATCGAGGGTCAAGAGCCTAGGCACTGATGTGCCACAAAACGGATCGTGAAGATGGAGGAGCAGATCGACTGAAGATTCCAGGGCGAAGATTCATTCTTGGACCTTGATCCTAAGGAGAGTATTGCTATCTGAATCAAAGGATAGGGCTGTCAACTAACTAAAGAAAGAGCCAAGTTTGGTGTTTTGAGGCAACCAGCGCTTCCAAGAGGTTTGAGCCATGCAAGCGGTTTGAAGCATCCGGCTGGGTTAATTAATATGTTGCGTTTCAAAATATTGGACCCAAAGGGAACACGTTGACGGGCTTGTGAAACGAGTTCTGCCGGCTCGTTGGATCCGTTATGAATTTGTTGGAAGAAAAACGTCTCAGCATTTCATAAAATGCAAATCATTCTAACCTTATCTCATGTTTTTGAAGATCTACCGGAATTCACGAGTACTGCTTGACCATCTAAACATCCTCGGGCGTTGTCCCAGCATGAACTCTTCCAAGAGACTCAGCGCAGAAATTGATCTAGCAAGCTGGAGCGACATTTGAAAGAGCAATATGGAACCTCCTACCGAGCCCATCACACTCGTTGTGATCAAAATCAGACTGTCAGGTACCTTCAGGACCAAGGAGATCTATGATTATCAATAAATTGGTCCTGACCGTGTCTCTTAGACCGTGACCGGGATAAATGAGGCTTACTCGATTAATATTTAGAGATTCCCAATTTCGTTAGATAGCTATTAAGTCAATACACAAAAGAGATAACACGCTTAACACAGACGAGGTGAAGCGAGTATCGGTCTGTGGGCCATACTTATTTCATAGAAGGAGGACTGTTGAAGATGTGAATGTTTCCAAAATAGAGGTTTTCAATTTGTGCGTTTGATGAGGTTCGGCAGCTTTCAAGTGTGAACAATCATGTTCCACGGACAACAGGCCAGCCTCACTCATTCTCTGGCACATCGGTTTCAAAGGGCACTGCAAAATGTCTTACGTATCTTGCGCCCTCAAATCCTCTATTTAGCTATCACCGATTCAACTCCCTACATCTCTCTTAGTACAAGTATAGTTCTCCTATATAACTGTCCAAGCGCCGAACGTCGAGCAGAAAAAACGGTCTAGTCATGAAGCATCTTTGTCGTGTAGTTTTCGTGCTTTAGGCGCCTGCGCCGTAAGCTTTGGCCCGGCCGGGCGTCTAGAGTGGTGTATCTGCGTAGCAGTTGGGGCCCTGGCGACTAGCGCCAATTTACAGCCATTTTGGTCAATTTGCAGCCCCCACCTTTCTGAAATCATGTAAAGGTATTTTTTGTCAATAGAATTTTTCCAGCTGTCTATCCTTTGCAGCCCACTTTGTGCAATTTTTTTTTTGATTTTCCTTATCCCTTTTTGCAGCCATTTCCAGCGTGCGAGTCCTGGGTGTGAATCTGGGGCAGTGCCGCGAGTTTGCACCCATTTTGCACCCACCAGCAGCACCCCAAATTTTGATAACATCTTCCTCTTCTTGCAGCCTTGTCATTCAAAGCAAACAAAATCTCTCAAAATCCCCCTTCGGACATTGAGCGAGAGAGGCCTACCGGTTGAGGGTGTCCACGAGCGACTTCAACACGAGAAGCTCGCCGAAGGTCTCCTGGCCCTGGCCCTGGCCCTGGCCTTGGCTCTGGGTTTGACTGTGGGCTTGGGCTAGGTTCTGACCCTGTCCCAGGGCCAGGTTTTGTCTCAGCCCTTGGGTTTGTTCCTGTCCAAAGGCTGGTCCCGGAGGTTGACTTTGTGCTGGTCCCAAATGCTGCCCCAGCCCCAAATTCTGCCCCTGTCCCAGGGTCAGATTCTGGTTCAGAGCCAGATTTGGCCCCAGCTTCCTCCTGTGCTGCGGAACATAGGGAATCCCGTTCACCGCACACATCCAGATCCGCGTCTTGTATATCCTGAACAACTCGCGCACAAGGTCCCTGAAGTCTATCCGGCGCGAAGTCGAGTAGTAGAAAATCAACTTTTTCCTGTCAAACTGGTACTCGGCGTCCACCAACTTCATCTGCATCAAGTCCGACAGCGACAACAGCGCCAGCGATTTATCGCTATTGCTGAGCATATTTGAAGTGGAAGCGATTTTGGCCAAGCAGAGCCGGCACGCCTTCTCCTCGTCCTGCTTCTTGTTCAAAATCTGCATCGCCTCGTTGTGTGAAGCCAAACCAATAATTGGCTTTGGGAAGTGTAGCGTGGGCGGTGCGACGCCCGTGGAGGTGTTTCGGGGCAGGCCTGTGGGAGAAGTGTCCGAATTCGCACCCAGCGACTGGAGCTGTCTGACCAGCAAGTCGCCCATGGCAGTGTCACAAAGTGCTGCCTGCTGCTCCAAAAACTGAAGAAGCTTGAGAAGACGGGCCTCGTCGATGGAAATGTTCATTTTCACAATTTTGCCGAGGTCCCGTCCGCGGTCTGCCTCCACCATTACCAAGGCGCCCTCGTCCACGCTCTTGTCGTCGAGCGCGGGCGGGAGATAGAAAACGTCGATTCGCCCTGCCTTGAATGCGACTAGGACGAGATGGTGCTCTGCGAGCAGAGACTCGACGGGGAACTTGGGGAGCTGGTACGAGTCGGAGAGGTACTTTTCCTCGTCGAAGTAGCGCTGGGCGAGGTAGTCGGCGGTGACTTTCACTCGCTGGTGGGGGTCGCTGGAGAAGTACTCGTGGACCTCTGGCGACACAGACTGCGAGTTTGGCTGCAAACTTGGCTGCGAAGTCAAGTTTGCGTTTTGCGAGGATGGGTTATGCACTGACTGCGAACTCATCTGCATTGGCTGCGAGCCTGAAGTGTGCACTTGGCCCGAAGTCAAATTCTGCGAATTCGAGTTCGTTGGCTGCGAAAAGCTCCCACTCAACCGTGAGTTCCAAAACGGCTGGGGAAAAACGTCCCCGATCGAGTGCCGCCGGGCAGGGCCCCACACGGGCAGCTTCTGGGGCAGGTCGGGCCAGAGGCCCGGGGCTAAGTGCGGCACGTGATCGGGCTCCCTGGATCCCTGGCCCTCGTAAGAGTAAAACGGCGCAAACCCAGGGAGCGCAGCGAGGTGTTGCGGGTCCAGGTTGAAGTGCGGGCGGTGCCAGGGCTCGGTGCGCGGGTTCTGGGGGTAGTGAGCATAGTGGGAGAAGTCAGTGTTCGGGGGAAGGAGGTCGGCGCCCGGGATGTGGACACGTGACTGGGGAGTTTGCGGGTTGTTTTGGGGGTAGTTTTGGTTCTGGAGGAAATTCTGGTTTTGTGGAGCATTCTGGTGGGTCTGGGGTGGCTGGGGGAAGGCGGGCTGCGGGTGCGGGTCCAAGCTCTGGAGGGCTGTTTCCGCGGGAAGAGGTGCCCAGATGCTGTGCTCAAGGGAGTTGCGGCGCGAGTCGCTCGCAAAGGGCAGTTTGAATTTTGGAGGCGAGCCGAACATAAATGCCGATGGTGAGGGTTTGAGCTCTGAGTCGATGGAGAGGGTTTGAGCTGAGTCGATGGAGAGCTGAGTCGATCAAGAAGTTTTGGTACTTCTTCCTTCGGATTTTAAAGTTTGTCCGAAATATAAATCAGCAACTCAGTTGCAATCGCTTTGTCTTCGAGTGAGACCGAATCTTGGGGGTTTGGAGGTGTTGGCTCGCGGTGGGCTCGATGGTGAAACCCTGTGAGTCGATGATGAGTAGGTCCTGGACAATAAAAGTGTCGTTCAATCAAAAACTAGTGCAACCAAAAAATAAAGATTGCAATCCAGTAGTTTTGCTCAAGTCAGCTGAACTGAATTTGTGTCGAGCTCGGGATGGGTGCCGGTTTATGGGTGTGGAGGCTCTATTGAAGCTTTTGTCTGCGGCTTGTGTGGCCTGAGGAGCGGTGCTGGAATCTGATGTCGAGTCTGGGTGCCTTTATCCTGTAAATCGCACTTGTCTGGCAAACTGCCGTGGCTCTAAGGTAGGCTCTAGTCAGGCCTGGTCCGTAATTGCAGTATTAGACTCCGAAGTGTGGTGCCTGAGTCACTTCTGGCACTTTTCTTGTGCTGAAGAATCGAACAGTGGTCAGTTGAAGTGTCACTCACTGGCTCTAGTACTCCACCAGTAGATGTCTGAAGTTTCACTCCACTTTCACTTGTTCTCCTGATTCTTCTTTTCTATCCTTTTCTTCAGATCGCTCGATTTGATCTGCCGATTTGTTCTGCCAATTGTTCTTCCAAATTGCTTCTTTCAATTTGGTCTCTGCTACTTGGCCTGGGATTCGCAACCTGACTTGCTGGCGGTGTCCGATGCCCTGCGAAAAAGGGCCCCTGGGGTTTATATGGGCTGGGGGGAGGGGGCTTGAATGCGGAATCGCGTGAGGCGTAACACAATGCTGGGCGAGGCCCTGCGCGCCCGAGCCCGAGGCCGATCAAACTTTAAGAGAGAATGAGGGAGGAAGGAAGAAAAAGAGAAGATACAAAATCAATAGCGAAAAGAAGAATATAGTGGAAACCGCAAAAGCGCAGGGACCCCGAAACTGAACTTAAAATCCACAAAAGTCTAGCACAACTTGCCTTTGCTGGGGACTTCCCCTGCCTCACTCATACCCTCATTGCCCTCGCCGGCTTGATCTAATTGACTTTCCACCGCCTGCCTCGAATGCTGCCTCTGCCTCGCTGTTTTGTTGCGACTTTTTTTTTGCGACTGTTTTTTTCCCTCTCGCCCTCCAGCATGACCTTCTTGCCCGGACCCCTGGAGGGTCCCTCGCCGGCGATTGCCGCGACACCGGTGCAGCGATCGATCTGCGGCCAGGGCTGAATACCAATTTGCAGCCGTCAGGGCAGGGCAGGTTTCGCCAGGGCATTTCGCCAGAAACCTGGACGACGCCAGAAACCAAATTCAAAAAGAGTTTGAGTCCGAATCGACTTCAAATAAATCTCAATATTTTTTGCCTTTCTCCATTCTTCGCTTCGTGTGCACTTGGCTGGTGCCTCGCCGCTCGCCTACAATGGCTCGCGGAGCACACAATGGGCCCATGCGTCCACTCCGAGGCCAAGGCAGAGACTAAATCCCAGGGCGAGCAGAAGAAGGACAAGACAGCACAAAGAAAACAGAGCCCACGCAAAAGCGAAAACACACAAAATCCAAAAACAAACAGAACAAAGAAAATTCTTTTTTTGCTCCAAGAATGCAGTGTATCACGCCACGGCTGAAGGCTCCCATTCTTCCTTCGTCATTCTTCCCAGGCCCGAACACCTCATCCTCGAACAATCAGGCCCTGACACTCTTCTCCGCTCCAAAGCCTGCCTTTTTCTTACTCCGTGACCACAGACTTCGGAAACGGCTAGTTTTCGAAATCCAGCTCGTTTGGACAGGTCTCGAGATTTTGCAGTTTCTGCACTTTCGAGAATTTCTGAACTAATGCACTGAAAGATGCATTCCAGTGCTCCAGTGCATCGCAGTATTTTTCACCATCCCGCTAGCACCAAAGTCAGTTCCAATAATACACCAAACTTCAACTCTTCGTATTCAGATTTTCGATTATTACAGTACCAGGAATCCCCAAGATAAGTTCACATTCAAATTTATCCAATTGACTTATTCTCTGAACTTTGAGACTGGCCTCCCTTCTCTTCCTCTTCTCTATCTCACCCCCACAGATCTTCCCCATCTCCATCTCCATCTCCCCTTTCTCCAAACCACATCTCCAAACCATTCTACCTCTCCTACATCTCATTCTATCAATTACCGCTGTCCATTCGTACGTACTCTGGCAGCTCCATTACTGTCCGCATAACATTTATCTCCGCTGTACAAGAATTGAACTACTCTTCCCGCCTACTGATACTGCTGCTGGTTGGGCATGTTCCCATTGCCCATCCCTCCAAAGTACCCGCCGTATGGATCGCTGTAATTGCCCTGCTGTGGAAGCGGCAATCCTCCCAGAGGATGGCCCTGTCCCTGGTAGGGCATCTGGTGGGGCATGTGTGTTGGTGGCAATTGCTGCTGCTGCTGGTGGGCAGCCGCCTGATGCTGTTGATGCGCTTGCACCTGCTGGGGGTGGGGCATCTGCTGCTGTTGTGGTTGCTGCTGCTGCTGTTGTGGAGGAGCAGGGCTCTGGTCGGGCGATTCTTGCGAGTTGCCGTCGCTCTGGTCCCGCTGGTCGTCGCCCAAACCTTCCTCAGGCGCGTTCAAACACGCCTGAATCAAGTTCTTGCCCTCCGACTTGGTCACTAGCGGCTGCAACTTGGGCGTGGTGAATGTGTACACAAGACCCGTTTCACTCACCACAAGCAACAACACCTGGGTGCCTGTCAACACAGACAACTCGTAGGCCTTTTTCATGATGCCTGCTTTTCTCTTGGAGAATGTGATGTGTCTTCTGGATTTGTCCTGGATGAATTTGATCTCGATTTTGCGTCTCTCCTTCTGCTGCTTGCCTCCCGAGGGCTCGTCGTCCTCCTCCTCGTCGCCTCCAACGGATCCACGGGCGAATTGTGGTTCTTGCGGGCCGAGCTCGTCGCTGGCCTCCAACTTGGCTTGATTTGTCACTCCGGACATTCTGGAAGTTAGTATTCGCTCGGTTCGCCGACGCCAACAAAAATCCCGCCCCTTTCCACAATTCGCCCCTGCTTCTTATCGCTTTTTATCTGGTTTGGTCAAACTCGTCGATGTTGATCTCGTGTTGACCAAGATGCACCATCCATATTAGGAAGGTTTTCGTGCCCAATTGGGTAACACAGTCGAAACAAAACAAGAAAAAAACTCTGGGGGCCAATTGATTTTGTGGTGGTAAAAATCCCCTAATTGTGGGCGGTAATGCACTCTGGCAGGTTCTTGCGGCTCCAAATTGGGCAGGGTGGCCCTGTTGCTAACATACCTTGTGACACGTTCTGATATGGAAAAGCTGTATCAAGCAAGATCAAAACAGGATTTGGGGAATTTGAGAATTTAACTCCTTTTGGAGGTCCGGTGTGCACACGCCCCGTGCCAGGATTTACGCGCACGCGGTCCCACGTTTACTGCGGCCCGCCGCGTCCTCCTCCGTCTTGCATGCTCCCTACTCCCTGCCTTCCCCGTACTCCTTGTTTGAAAGGTCCCAAGTGTGTGTCAGGGTCGGCGCGAGAAAAAGCCGAGATGCTTTGAAAAAGGCTGAAAATTTTTCAACTTTTTCGACAAAATGCCATAGAAAATATCCAATTCCGCCCAGGCCCAGACTCCATTTTTTATTGTCAAAATGCTTCTCGTTTGTTCTTGCCACCTTTCGTGGATTGTTCGTCCTGCAATTGGATGCCGCCTGCGGTTCGAAAAGTTCCGACCTTCCGAGTAGTTTGGGGCTTTGGCTGATCTAAACTGGAACGGAGTGGGGCTCAACGGTGACAAAAGCTTCGTTGTAGTTTTCTCTGCATCTGCTTCTTTAACGATTCAAGCAAAAAAAAAAAAAAAAGTTGACTTTCGCTTGTGGCACGCTGCACTGAATTCTCCGGGCATGTAGAGCGCCGGCCTCGTAAATCACCGCCAAATGCTGTATCTGATAAGCTCAGGATGCCAAGTAATTCACGGAGAGCCCGAGTCGCCAATTAATGAAGAGAAGCGTTGATTTAATCTGACCAGTTTGATCATTATCAATCACCTCACTTCGATCATCACCGATGGCTGCAAATCGGGGTCTTTTCCTCTTCAGGCCTCACCGTTCGCTGCAACCTCTGGAGCCACATTTTCTCCTTCTTCGATCTTCGTTTTTACCTCTTCGGCCTCTTCCGTCTTTGCAGGCTCCTCGGCTGCCTCTTCCTTGATCCCGTTCTCAGGCCCTGGAGTCAAACCTGGTGTCTGGTTTGGTGTTTCCAGCGGCGTGGGCAAAATTAGATCCTCGGCGGTCAAAGTGCAAGCATCGACCGAGAACTCCTTTAGTAGACTGTTCACGGCCTTTTTGATGTTCTCCGAGGGCAAGTTTTCGTACGGTTTGTGGGCTGCAACTAGCAAACTCCGAAAGAGTGGAGACTTGGTGAACACAATGAACGGAGCCTCTCTTGCGATTTTGGCAGCGGCTCGTAGCTCCTTGACAACTTGGCTCTCTTTCGTCAAGTCGCTGTCTAGCAAACAGGGCGCCACTTTGCGGAAAATGCTGTCGAACTGGTCGATGTAGTATGCTGAGTTTTTCTGTAATTCGGAGGCCGAGGGGAACTCATTCACGAAGCTCTCCTGCTCTTTCTCATCCTCAAATACAAAGTCTCCCGTGCTGAAATCGTACACCTCTCCATCGATGCCCCAGTCGCTTCCATACTCGTCGTCGCCTGGATCGTCGAAGTTCTCCCTCTCGAGGTCTCTTTCAAACTCCTCGTAAGAGGCGTATCTCTCCACCTTCGGCGCCGCCTTTTTCGTGGTTTTACTGCTACTTTTGGCGCTCGAAGCCTTTGCTTTCGATTTCGATTTCGATGCCTTTGACGCCTCTGCCTTGCTTTTCGCAGAGCCCTTCTCCTTCAGACCCTTGAGACTTATCTTCAACTTGAGCTTTTTTCTGGGAGGCTCCTCGGCCAGCTCCGAGGACTCTGTGAACTCCGGAGGCCCACGAGAGCCCCAGAGATTGAACTGCTCCATATCTGGCGGGTTGTTCGCCAATTCGTATGCAAAAACAAGAAGCTCGTCTTTCTTCTTGCCCAAAGTGGCGTGCTTGTCCAAAAACAGCTGGATGTCGTCCTTCAGGAGAATCTTCAAGTCGTGGTTTCGGATCCAGATGTAAGTGTCGTCGCTGAAAAACCTCACTGGAACGAGAATTGTGGGCTGCGTTTTCTTCTGCTGCTTGACCGACTTCGGCTTGAGCTTTTTGATGTTTTCAGGCAAGATGCCCTCGGCAAGAACCATCGCTGGCCACGCCCTGTAGCCTTTGACCTTGGCTAGCACTATAGTTTTCGGCGCCAATCCGAGTTCCTCTTGTAGTTTCGAGGATGCTGATTTTCCTTCTTCAGTGGTTTCTTCGAAAGTCATCGTCAGATCATTTTCCGGATCGTTCGCCAAAGATAGGCTGCTTGTTTCCTCAGACATACTGCTAGAACTGAAGTGAAGATTGAGAGATCAAGACTGTGTTTCGCGTAGTGGGCTAGTGCAGGAAACCATAATAGAGGCTGGGGATGGAGGACCGTAATCAGCACAAAATGGTAGTATATTAAGAGTTTGCTTTTTTAGCTTTTCTTTTACTGATTTGATAATTCGTTGAAATTGGGTTTCTGATTGCGGGAAGAGATGTTTGTGCAATTCGATGAATGAGCTCTGCGAATGTGCGGTCAAAATGGCTGCAAATTTGGTGTAGGTCTAGAAACCAGGGGAGACTCGGAGGAACGAGAAATTCAGACTCTGCGCCTGAGTTGCCTATGGACTTGGTGGAGGCTGCCCTGAGTTCAGACCTTGAGAACCTTTCGAGGAGAAAGGTGAACACGCTCCGAAGTCATCTGAAGATCGTTGAGTTTGGAATTTGAAACTTTTAATGATTTAAAGGCTGAGATTGGACTTTCCGTGAAGCGAAGCTCACTATTGCACTGCAACTCGATCACTCACGCATTGCAAAAGCCGATTGATTACTGGGGGAATTGGTCGCTGAGTATGACCATCCGCTCAAACCTTGACTCGAAAAAGCACAACACTCCATAAATTTCCTTAAGAAAGGCTGACAATTAGACCTAGCCCGCTCTCGGTGGAGTATGTCAAGTCGGAACGACAACGCTTCTCATCAGCTCTAAGAAAAGCTACAATGGTAATTTTTTAGTAAACTGTAAATACAAAAGTTGAGGTTGCACTATTCCGCCAACCAAAGCTCACATATCATCCGCCTTCGCCACTTCAAATCGCCTGTACTCGTCCAAAATTGCACTATCTGTATGAACTTTGATTGAAAAGGCATAAGTTCGGCTAATGTCTTTTGAAAAGAACGAAGGTGCAAGTGGAGGTAATTTGCAATCGTACAAACGAGATGGGACATTCACACAAGCTCTTCCAGTCCGATGTCGCAAAATGTCACTAGATACGTCTTTGACCATCTCGAAGCTTTCGTCTATAGACAGAAGCTCTTGAGTCCGAGTAATCACGGCTTGGTTCTTCAATCTGTCCCCATAAATGTGCTCGATGAGTTTGATCTCAAACTTCCACGCCTTCAAAGAGATTTCAGGAAACAGTTTTGCATCCTCGAAGCTTTTTTTGGAAACTATCTGGATGTTGAAAATGTCGGGCAAAGCTGAGCCGGGATCCACCACTATGCAGCCAGAATATAGACGAGCCCGATGGTAATCCTTGAATTCCACATCTATGTATATGTCTTTTCGAGGGCCACATGTTAAACAGTGTAAGTGGTATGTTGGTATGATTCTGGGGATGAAACGATTCAGCATAGGCAAGCAGTAACGAAATCGATGCCCGCTCAGGGCGGATTCGAACTGCTGAAAGCTTTCGTTCACGTCTGAGCCATGTTTGTGCGGTTGGCGAAGTACCAAACCCTTACTATCAGGGTTGCAGAGATCATCGCCGATGCTCTTAAGGCCTTGTTCTTCAGCAAAAGATTCCAACTCCTTCGTGAACATGAGCTTTACGCTATCAGGAACGCGTGCGACGAAGACTGTCATTGTACTAATTTCGTTCCCTTCGGCGAATGAGACGGTGTCATAGGATGAAAGAAGCAATCCATGTCTGTTGATTTCTCGAATCTCAGTATCGTTTTCTGTTAGAGGAACGAATGTAGAGCGTTGTGACCTTTGTAACCGCACAAGATCAACCAAAAAGGATGATTTTGGCATAGGGTATACCAGCCAGTAGGCAGCTGGATACTGAGGCTCCTCGGCAACATTGACTTCAAGGATGGATGTGACTTGTTTCAGGACTCCTTCACATTCAAATTTCACGGTGAAGCTCAACGCATAACATCTTGTCAAATGATTCGAGAAATATGTGGGCCCCACATCTGGTATCTGGCATTGCAGGAGACATCTGTCGAAACTAAGACAAGAAAACTCCTTCTCAAGAAGGTACAGCTCCCATCTAAACTTAAAAGGAATTTTGTTTTCATGAAGTACCTTAGTACGGAAAAGCTTTTCGGTAAAGCTCGCTGTTCTAATACCATCAGAGGGTACGCAAAAACACCTCAACTCATGAAACAGAACTCTCCATTCGGTAAGGGTAAAGACTGGGGGATAGCTTTGCATCTTAGGTACTCGGGCATGGAGCTCAATAGCCAGGAATTCGGGGATTTTCATCCCTGGTCGAACTACTTGATGGTGCTTTTGATGAGCACTACCCAGTTGAAAGAAGCCTATTCTCAAGTCGACATCATAGACCCCGTTCTCAGTATTGCAAAGCTGCCTTGATGGAGGTGCCTCCAAGTGTTGTCCGAACGAGTCTGTCCCGAATAAAGTTGCGACCATCGGGTTTTCCACATCTTTGAAGAGCATTAACTCCCGGTCAATTTTTAGAACGCAGAATGCTTGGGGTAATCTGATAGGGTTTTCTGACAACTTCTCAGGATCGATGAAAGTGTAAACGATGAGAGGCGTATCTTTGTTTCCAGGAAATGGCTTTCCTATGTGTTCGGGTTCATTTTCAAGGTCGCCTTGTAGCAAGGCGGTTAACTTTTCTTGCGTGAATACCGGTTTCAGTGTTGACTTATAGCGAAGCTCAGTAGCAAGGTAGGCAAAAGAATTCCTCACAAAGGTCCTCGTGGAATGGGATTTGTAAAGCGCAGCAGAACTTTCAGATTGCTCGACAATGGAAGCGATGGACTTCGTCCCAAGGTCATCAACGGAGCACTTTTTGAGTAAAAATGTAACTTCAACACGGTCTGAAGTCATTTGGCGTGAGAGTTTTTGTAAAACGAAATGAAATTAGGTGCAGTGGATACATCGATCTTGAACCTTCCTTCTTTAGGATTTCCTCAAGGCAGTGACGAGAGGGACCCAAAAAAATATTTTTGTTCACCTTCAGCTTGTCATATAATCTTTATCATTTCTTTCAAAAACTATCTCTGTAAGGAGATGTAGTTCCTGAAGTGTTGAGAGCTCCTCGATTCTTGGATTCATTTGTTGAACATTTTTAAGAACAACTCTTCAATGGTACTTCTAAGACTCCACTCACCTCAACATCCTTCTTCTTGCCGCACCTTAATTTACAAATGACAAAGCGATTTATTATCTGTTGGCACAATTCAGAGGTGTCACGCCCGTCTGTAGTTATCTCATGGCAGTCAAGTACATGTCTAGACCAACCAGGCAAAATACTCGTCGGAAAAAGACGAGGTTTGGAGAGAGTGCCGGGTACGTATTTAGTTTTTTGACCATAACTTCTACTTACACTACATTTTCCTGAACGAAAGATGCTTGTTACTTCGACTCGAGTGGTAGAAAACAGATTATTAGTTTCAAAAGCCTGTTAAGTAGATGGGGAATTGGCTAAACCAAGAACTAGACTCTTCAAGTGAAGCCTTAAATATTAGCTCTTGTATATTTTCATTCAAACAGCCTCTGTAAGCTCGAGGAGAATGGCCCAAATTAGGTGCTGAGCTACGACCGGAACGTGAATCAGTGATTGGATTTGGTTCCGGTCGAGTGAACTGAGTGTGATCAGTTCTTTCATTAGAATGTGAGGACTCGTTATTTTTTGTTTCCCGAACCATTCATAGAGCCACTTACAAGTGACAATATATATGATCTTGTCATTGATCCCTAAACTAGGCAATATTCCTTCTTCAACCTCCAGATCGAAATGTACAAAGTAATGAGAATTTTCTGCCCGAATCACTCGTCAGCTCCATCCTGTGAGCTCACGATCGTAGGTAAAGATATCAGCAATTTTATCATTAACCCACATATGCATCCCAGAGCATTTTAAGACTTTCTCATCATCCAACTGTTGAAGGCGGCAACCAATACGGCTAGAATGAAATATTTATCTCCAGTCACATAATACCCAATTACGCCGACCATTGCAATGATTATGGATATAAAATCACATTTCCGCTCAAAGGGAAGAAATGCATCCACAGCTTCTTTCAACAGCGGCGGGATCTCAGCTCCATATAGATCTTCGAAACAGGAGGTTTCAAATATCATCATTGGGTTCCTTTGGAACTCCCAAGCGTAGTCCGGATCTGTCAAATACCTATTCCAGCATGATGCGACATAGTCGCTCAATGTGCTGATCTTAGCGGGTGGTATTTTGAGCACATTCACGACATCGATCAAATCCACAACTAATTTTTTCTTGTAGTACTTCGCAAGAGCAAGAGCAGCCAGGTTGAGAATATCGTGAGTTTCCACGCGATATCTGTAAGTTAACTGGGGATCGCCGATGCTCATCAATTCCAAATCATTGAATAGGCGAATCTCTTTCAAAGAGAATTTCACCTCAAGGAACCTGTCCATTGAATCAGATAACGGATTCGGACTTTTGAGCACTTTTGCTGAAACAGGACGTAATTTTTGCAAATTGTGGAGGTCTGTCATCAAGGACATAATTCCCTTATAGCTCACGATTTCATCGAGAAGGAAGTCATCCACAAATATTAATGGCTGGTCCTCAACAAGCTCAGCAAAGGCTTTTGATTGAATGAGTTCCCCCACTCTCAGATGAACGAACTGCTCAAGTTGGGGTACTTCCTCTGGAGCAATTGAAAGGTTGGAAACGGTTTCAAACAAGTTATCAACTTCTTTAGGATGATATTTCTTCAAAAGATAGTTTCCTCCGTCATTACAGAAGCGTTGCAAATTGATGGCAGACTCACTGATTTTGACTGCTTGAGCCTCCGGGTACATGATCCTCAAATAATTCAAGGAAAACCGATCAGAGAGATCAGTACGATCAGAAAACTCACCCTCCTGACACTCAAGAGCAAACGGATTTCCACAAATCATTTTCAATCGCAGCATCACGTTTTCGATTTGCGTCTTTCCGAGGTACACCTCGTAGACTGACATCACGATGTATGGGTCATGTAAAGCTTTTTTCACGAACTTCTTGTCGTTTGCCAATTTGTGCCTGTGGTAAGCAGCCCAAGCTCTTATTTGAGACAACTCACTTATTTTGAATTTGAGTTTTATAGCACTGTAATAAGCTAAGAGGACTTTGTCCGCTGGGGCAAAAGTAGAAAATGCCTTGGCTATCTCTTTGATGTCCAAGTGAATATCATTAGCATCTTGAATATACTTCTTTGCCAACTCTTCCGGGAATGATTGCAACAAACCACTTTTGTAAATGCTACTGAAATCGGTGGGATAAGACTGCTGGCTAGTTTCTGTGCTTGCACACGAGATTGGCCATCCAAAGATTTCTGCCAAGGAGGGTAAAGAATCGAGACGAAATTGCTTCGGGACGAGAGACGAGAGACTAATTTTCTGATCCGAAGCTATAGAGAGAAGATACCCAGGGGTGTTGTCTCCCACTTCACTTTCGTTCTTTTCTGTGTTCTCAGAAATGGGCATGTTGTTGAGAAAAGAGAAGTGGTATGAATGTGCAAATATCTCAGAGCGAGAGCGGGTCCTTTTATACCCCGAGAAATGGCCACAGTGAAGACGGCCTTAATTTTAGAAGAGTTGTAAATAAAATGCTAGTAACAGTGGTACTAGGCAATTTTTAAACTTTGTAGGAGGTTTAGAAGGCAACGGGGCAGTCAAATCTGTGGTTTACCTGGGGACCATTTTACCTGACGTGTCCACCAAAAAAGCAGAAAACACGAAAAGAACGCCAAACACAAAATAAATAAAAAAGGAAGGCTCCATTGGCAATAAAATGACGTCTATGTTCATTCAAGTCCCTTTTTGGACAGATTTACACGCATAGGGAGCACCTGAAGACCCGATCCCCAGAAACATCCTCATACTTCCGATCCTTTTTCGACACAAGACCAATAATGGCTCCAAAAATAGCTAAAAATGTGCAGCCGCCCAGTCGGCAGCCAATTGATACCCTCAGAGTTTCATAAATCACGAACTGAACGATTAAGACGCGTAAGACTTGAACGCCCTTACTATGAAACGAATTCTCGTTTCACACTCGGGAACACCCCCCGAAAGCTGATTTGATTATTCTTGCAGGCTAATGAGCTTGATTGATTTCCTTTACCTCGGCGGAGCGGTGTTTTAGGGGTGTTTGAAGACCGTTTCAGATGTTTCGGATTTGTGTGAGCATGATACACAATGATCACGGGCGTTTCAGAGACCCTGTACCCTACAAAAGCCAAACTATTGATATCACTGATCAGTACTCAACTGAAATGCTTCTCAGTCAGCTTCCCAAGCCAGTCAAACTCACCTAACATGCGAGGAAGTCCAAATTGAGTGGCACATCGTTGACTGGTGGTCAGAAGGGACTTCCTCTTTCCCATTTCAACTTCCAATCGAAAGATACAATGCCCTTCTTCCTTTAGAGAGCCCAAGAAAAAGAGAGCCATAGATGGCGCCTAATCTGAGGTGTTCAAGCCTAAGCCCCAAAAGCCACGGGCTTATAAGGACCCTTACCGTTGGAATGCCTTCGAACGCAGCAATACAACTACTTTTGATACGACAACGTTGAATAGCTTTCCAGGATATGGGGAGCCTCTTTCACTCGCAAACTGAGAGAAGTGGCAGGCTGATTGGGTGGATCTCGAAAGTTACCTAAATCAGCCAAGAGACTTAAGCCTCGAAGCCAAGAATCTTACCTATGAGAAATATTCCTACTGGAAACCTGACTGGGTTTCGTTGGGAGAAGGCAATCGACTTGCTTAGACACGTTTGGGGCATGGCAG
This sequence comes from Candidozyma ruelliae, assembly GCA_030582895.1. NCBI lineage: Eukaryota > Fungi > Ascomycota > Pichiomycetes > Serinales > Metschnikowiaceae > Candidozyma > Candidozyma ruelliae. The sequence continues at coordinate 661,314 of JAJMHE010000002.1, forward strand.
TGTTGGTTCCACACGAATTGAGTGCCATTAGGCTACGAAACGGATCTACAACAAGCTGCTTTGGAGCTACGCTGATATGATGCCGGTTACCTTGCTATTCGCAAGGCAATACCCAGAGACACCACTTAACAGACCCCGGGGAGGTAAATCTGTTAACGAATCTCTGGCTACAACATTTTCAAATCTCAAACGGGCAAATCCTTAGTACAGCCCGGCGAAAGCAGCCCGAAAGTCACACAAATACCCACAAGGGAGCTAATCTTCAGTGAAACACCCACAGAGACAATTGCCCAGCACCAACGGGTGCACTTTCCACCCAAAAGAGACCATCCAAACCGATACCCGTCAAGCCAGTATTCACAAGGAAACCTGGAACTGTCGCTTATTTGCCCACGATACATGGGCAAGGGGTAGGTGAACAAGCGAGACAATGAGCTCCACATCACACACTTATCATAATGAGCGCTGTATGGCCTCGCTTAAGCGGAGACGGTAAGGTCATGGTGCCTCAAAACCTAAAAAGCAGGAAATCTTCATCTCTTTGGCTCAACCCGAAAGAGACTGTGACATTTGGTTGCGAGGGCTATCTCGTAATTTTACCCGGTGCACATTGAGGCGATAAAAAAAAAAACCAGAGTTAGAGACCTTCTGATCTTACTGATATCACAAGATAGCAGAACAGGAGGGGTCAGAAAGTGCAGTGCGCAGCTGAATGGCTGCAAAAACGAACAAAAGGAAAGAACAAACGGAAAATCCACCCTGTGCCTTATTCTGTCACATACCAGGGCTACCCCACAGAACAATCACGGGCACATGCATGCTACTCCGACAATGCATGAAGCTTAATATAATGCTCTGTATTTGCAGCAGACACTCCCCTGCTTCCTTTCCCGTTCAGGCAAAAACACCAAAATCTCGTTTTTAGGCTTCCCCGAGCCGACAAAACGAAAAGCTATATTACTGCCTCTGTAGCCAAGATGGAAAGGCCATGCTCTTTCTATCTATTTGTGTGTGGGCAGCCACGGCGGCTGCTGCGCTAGTGAAGCCTACTGAGCCCTCCGATGACTCCTTCTACGACCAGCCCAGCAACCTCTCGTTGTACGAAAACGGCGATATTATCAATTATCGGGCTGCTCCGGCGATGATCAGATCGATATATTTTCCTGTGAACGTCAAAAACGCCTGGCAGTTCTTGGTGCGTTCGCTGAACTCGCTGGGCGATCCCAATGCCATAGTGACCACTGTCTTGGAGCCCTACGACGCCAATCCTGAGATTTTGCTTTCCTACCAGCAGTTTCAGGACCTGCCTTCCAACGACTGTGCGCCCTCTTATTCGATGTTGTTCAATGCCAATATGGATACTGTGGTTACGCAGGCCGAGATGCTCTTTATTGAGACTGCTTTGGCCAAAGGCTGGTACGTAGTGGTTCCCGATTACGAGGGCGTTCAGGGAGCCTTCACTGCTGGAGTGCAATCCGGGCATGCCACGCTTGACTCTTTGCGGGCAGCCTTGAAATCTGGAAATATCACTGGTGTCGACCCAGATGCGAAATCAGCCTTTTGGGGCTACCTGGGTGGCACAATTGCCTCAGGCTGGGCCGCTGCTCTTCAGCCTGACTATGCGCCAGAATTGAAAAAGCACTTGGTGGGCGCTGCCTTGGGAGGATGGGTCACAAACATCACTCTCACTGCTGAAGCTACTACGGGCACGCTTTTCGCTGGACTCATTCCCAATGCCGTGCAAGGCTTGCTTTCGGAGTACCCCCAGCTTGGGCTGCTTGTGAACACCGAGTTGCGTGAAGACAAAATCTCTTTGTTCGAGTCTGCCAAGGAGATGTGTCTCATCACCGCTATCTGGGACTTTATGTTCATTGATTTCTTCAATGGCGACAACCCGTGGGCCACGAAAGGTTGGGGCTTTTTCGATATCCCGATAATCCAGGAGGTCATTGAAAACAACACGCTAGCGCTCTACGAGGACGGACCGGTCCCGGAAATACCGATTTTCGTGTTTCACGGAACGGAGGACGAGATCGTGCCTTTTTCGGGAGCGCAGAGGGCCTACGACAACTACTGCGACTGGGGCATAGATTCTCTTGAATTTGCCGTTTCCAATACCACCGGCCACATTCTCGAGCTTCTCGAGGGAAGCGGTGCTGCCATTGCCTGGCTCCAGAAGATGTTCGACGGCGAAGACCCCGTTGAAGGCTGCAAAAGGACGGTTCGTGAGACAAACATTTTATACCCCAACGCGGACGCCGAATACCGCCAGCTTGTGAGGACTTTCTACAGCTCCGTGGCGGGCGGAGAGATGGGAGTGACCACGAGGAACATCACCGAGTCGTCCATGGTGAGCAAGGGTTTGACGAAGATGTTTGCAAAACTAATTGAGAAGGTGGGTGCTTTGCCTGTAAAGAGGGATCTCGGGGACCTGGGAATGTTCAAGGGGTTGAACGATGTGGTGAGGTTGTGGGATAGAGAGAACGATAACCCGTGGGCAGAGACTGGGCTAGAGTTAGATTAGATATCTGTATGACTAATATGCTTTCTTTCGGATTTGGATTTGAGTCTCTTGATTGGCATCATGCTTAAGCTTTGACAGGATGGAAATTTGGAAGTGTGGTACGTGTGAATGCTGGCTCTTTCTTTGACTCAAAAGGCCATTTGCAGCCATTACTTCGTGTTAACAATTAACCTTCACCGAAGTCAACAAATATCAGACTCCCTCCTGTGAGCAATTATGGGGGAGCAAGATTGCCTATTCTAAAAAAAAAAAATTATGAACATGTTTTCCGGGTCTAAGTGTAATTTTTGGAATCTGCTAATCGAACATTTTAGCAGAATGGTCTATGGTGTTCTGCCTAGTAGATTGGCGTGCTCTCAACTCTGATAAATGCGGGGACTCATGTCTATCGTTGTTTGTCGGATAAGTCTGTGAAGTTTGAATTTTTTATACAACAATCAAACAAATCATCTTTGAAGCATTGTTTCAGTATTGTACTTTGGCTTTCTGTGTCACTTTGCCGGCCATGCTGGAGAATCTTTTTTTTTGCACCCATTCGCAGACAGTCAACCTAAACGTCTCTCGAGCAAGAGCTATAGATTAAGTTATGCATGCTTGCACGGCTCACGCCAATTCCGTTGGCCTGTCACAGTCATCTATGAATGGCACTAAAATTAAGTGCATGTCCACTTTGTCTGCTTTGACTAGCTCCTTGATATGTTACGTGATGAGCCTCAAACCCCAAGCCTTTTTTGCACCCATTCGCAGCAAGGCGGGAGTCCAACTAACGACTATTTGCATCTTTTCGTCGAATCAGTAATGCTCTTAAGTAAGAAAATTCGATAGACAAGTCAAATCATTAGCTTGAGGATTCTTTGAATCTGGCATTTCGGCTTCATTGCTTCATCTTGCAATGAGCGCTGAATTCGTTTGATGCCATTTTGCATTAATTCATGGTGCGAGTCGACTACTTCGCATCAGTTCTAAAAGTAGGACAAACTCAGAGGCGTATTATACAATTAGATCACTGAAATATTCTAGGAACGCTTTTCAGAATGTCAGGTTTGTGGTGCTTCAATTCGCTTCGTTGAATACTCTGCATCATCTCGCTGGCTCCATGATGCGCTGAATTCGGCTGGGTGACTTTTTGCACCGTTTCGCGGGCTCTATGGTGCTCAAACTAGGATGCCGCTTTTTCGCATCATTTCGCCTGCTCAATGATGCGGTAAATATGAGTGCCACAACACACCCACCCGTCCTCCACCGCCTCCAATCCCACCACCTGACCGGTTTCGGCAACCTCGACCTCTTCCACCACTCCGTCCCTAAAAACCCGTACACCGTCGCCTCCCACGGCCAAACCACTGCCCCAGGCGCAGCCGACTTTCGTTTTCGCAGCCGGCACCGACCCACAGAAGTCCACCTCGCCGTTTTTCGCAGCCACTCGCACACTGCCAGACTCGAAAACCACTCCAAGAGAAGTGCCCACGTCCATGCCCACCACGGCCCCGAGGTTCCCGAAATCTGTAATTTCGTGATTCTGTTTCCGCAAATCGGCAAAATGGACCTTCCCGTCGGCGCCCGCGGCGTAGACCCCGTTTTCAGCCCCCACCAAACTGTACAAGTTGTCGCTGGCGAGCTTCGCAAAATGGACTTTTTTCGCTCCCGCCCGGGCGTCCCAGAAGCTCACACCGCAGCCAGAGCCCGCCGACACAGCCAAGTGCGGCAGAAGCCAGGCGCACGCGAGGGCCGAATCAGAGGCAGAAACGCTCGCCACGGTGGTGCGAGTCTGGCGGGCGACGTCCCACACCAGCACAGTGGACCCGGCGGCTGCAAAAAGGGCGTGGTGGAAAGCGACGTCGAAGCAGGGGGAGGCCGAGCATTTTTTGGAAAAGTAAAGCAGCGGATTTAGCGAAACCACAGAGAATGCGGACCCTGGGCCCTCACGGGCGGAGGTTTCTGGGGTTTTAAGTAGTTGGTGTGTTGTCTGGTTGGTGTAGTCCTGGTTGGTGTAGTCCTGGTTGGCGTAATTCAGATTAGTTTTTTCGTTTTCGCAGCCATTGTAATTTCTGGTGTAGCTTTCGCGGGCACTCTGTCGCATTTTTTCCCCAGTCCCGTCGCCTGCGAAACCAGGCCGGAGGGAGACTAGCGCGAGGGAAGACTCGGTGGTGCCCACCACGGCGTGCGAGGGCAGAACCACCGCTAGCGAGGAGTACATGGCTGGTTGCTATAGCTGCATCAACAAAATGTAAATTCAAGCTTTCTTTTTTTTTATTTGGGCTTTTCAGCTTGCTGACCAATATCGGTTGAGAACCTCGGGGTAGAGAAGATGAGGTTTTGTTTTTCTCGCGCCGGCACGACTGGCTGCAAAATGGATGGGTGGGTGGTTTGGGGAGTTTGGTGGACCAAAGCTAAGGACGAAGTTCACAGGGCCGTACAAAATTGCCGCTAACTTTTCTTTTTTTTTGGTAGATACGTCGATTGAAGGTCGTCGGGAGAAGAATCAGAATTTTCCTTCCCAACTTTAAAAAACTATGAATTGTAAAAATTTAGCTGAATACCCCCCACCGATATGCCAGTTTCATCGTGGCCTGAGTTGGCTAACCACCCTTAACTATGAGATCCCAGTAGCCGGCCATTTTTGAAACCTTAACGGCTCAGAAGCCCTTTCAATAATTAAGCCCAGTCAATTATGAATTAGAGATACCCGCAACATTCAAAGCGCCTCAACTTTCCACATGAAACTGCTCAGGTTGAAGAAACTGGTTCCCGTGGACTACATTACAGCCCGACCGGCGAAATTGGTATAAGACTGTATCGAGATGACAATACCCTAGTCAAACTTCAAGAAATCTTGTTTCACTCACCTAAGAGAAATGGTTTCTCTGTCACCGTACAGTTATGCGTTGAGCAGGAGGCGGACAGAACTGATGCTGAGCTGGTTTATTTTTTTTTTTTTTTTTTTTTTTGACACGAATTTCGAGTGATTCGTTTGAACTTCACTCATTGTTGGTTTGAATAGGCGGTCCTCCTGCTCAACGAATCCTCCTCACTTGCTCGGTGTACGGTGAGGAATGGGCAGAGGGGCTGAAGAGAGCCAAGTTTGGAGCGTTTTTACCCTTTCACGTCGAACTAAGGTGGCTCAATCCCAGGATTCAGAACACCGAAGAAAAGCGATATTCTACGCACCTTACTAGACTTTACTGTATACCTCTACGAACATACTACTTAATAAATCCAGCGATTGAATCGATGGAATCCTCAATTTCGCCGTTTTACTGAACCCAAATTCTCTTGGAACTCCCTGGCCTACTTTTCATCATTTTTTATTCATTTTTGTTACTTTTCTGCAACTGAACAGCATAGCTAAAATATCCCATCAAGCACTCTATTTAGCTAGCTAAATTGGGCCCACCTCGTGAAAACCTCTTTTTTCCTCAAGATTGCTCTAGTATAACCAGGGTCAAGTTGCAATTTGCAGTCATGACTTCCAAATTTACACTCTCTAAAAGTTATTCCCTGCAACCTTCACAAAAGCATAGGCCCACACTGCTTTAAGCTTTCGGAACAATCTATTTTCCCGAACTTGGCCGCAGCATCCAAATCGAGACAGATCCTTCCCATTTTGATAGAACCAAGGCGTAGTTCCAAATCTCAGAAAATCCAGATCCGTGCCCACGTTCCGGAAGACCTTCTGCGGGCGGGACTGCCTATCCTTGCTCACAAAATGGCTGCAAACCAGAAGCGAATGAGAGTAAAGAGGTAGGATTAAGAAACAACAAAAAAAAAAAAAAAAAGAAAAGTTTTTGTCGTTCCCGGTTCCTTTCTAATTCTCACAAATTGACTTTTTTTTCAATTCATTCAAATTCTCTTTTTTGTTGGGGACTTGGAAGCTTCTGCGGTAAGGGTCGTGGGCGCCGCACTGGTTTTGTGCTCCGAGCGGCTTTCACCCCCAGAGTCCCCGAAGAGTGGGAATCTTCTGCACACGATAGGGAGGAGTGTCGTACACTCTGCTGAATTCACAAACTTCCAAAAAAGAGCTTTTCAAAAATTCGCAAAATCTCAAAAATCCAAAACCTCAAACCTCAACCTCTCCAGTTCTTCCGATTTCTCCTCTTCACCCTCAGGCCACTCCGCGCCGCGGACTCGTATTTCGGCGCCGGAGCGACCGAGCCCCAGCCAGAAGAAAGCAAAAAAGTAGGCAAAATGTCCAAAACATAAGATCAAAAAATACAAAAATCGACTCAATTGGCAACGGCAAAAAGCATAAAAACGGCAGAAATCCCAAACCCTTTGTGTTTCGGGCGTCTCGGCTGCATCCTGCTCCAGCCCATTCGCAGCAATTTGGCCAACATACAGCCAATAAATACACCTCACAAACAGTCTTTTTGAACATCCTTTTTTGAACCCCCACTTTTTTTCCCAAAACAAGCCCAAAAACTCTAAAAAAATAGTATGGGCGACTACGTGACTCCGGCAGAAATGCCCCACCCCAAGTTGAAGCGGACCAACACGGGCTTCACCCAGAACCAGATTATCGCCTACGATGCCCAGATCCCCGAGCTGGCCAAGCAGATCTGGAGAAAGTACCTGAAACTCCGCAACGTGGAGTCCAAGAGGCTCGGAGCAGAGGAGCAGCGCGAGGCGCCCGTCGAAACCGAGGAGTTCGAGCGTTCCTTCGTCAACAAGGTCGAGTTCAACTTGGCGAGAAACATGTACAATTGCGACGCGTTGGCGGCGTATTTGGCAGCGTCCGAGTCGATTCGTGACGCCTTGCTCGTGGACTGGGCCAACACCCAGCAAAAACAGACGATTCACGACGGAAAACGTGTGTACTACTTGTCGCTCGAGTTTCTCATGGGCAGGGCCATGGACAACGCGTTGATCAACTTGAAGAGCCGTGGTGTGGTGAAAAAGGCGCTTGACGGGTTGGGTTTCAATCTCGAGGACGTGCTTGAGGAGGAGCCCGATGCTGGACTCGGAAATGGCGGTTTGGGCCGTTTGGCGGCTTGTTTCGTAGACTCTCTTTCTTCGAGAAACTTCTCCGGCTGGGGCTACGGCTTGAACTACCAGTACGGTATTTTCCGCCAGCGCATCATTGACGGCTACCAGGTGGAGACGCCAGACTACTGGTTGAAATACTCGAACCCGTGGGAAATCGACAGACACGAGATCCAGATCCCAGTCAACTTCTACGGCGATGTGGAGGAGGTCTACGACGAGAAATCGGGCGAAACTAGAACTGTTTGGCGTGAAGGAGACCGTGTTTTGGCCGTGGCCTGCGATTTTCCAGTCCCAGGCTACAACACCACCAACACGAACAACTTGCGTCTTTGGAACGCCAAACCCACCAACGAGTTCGACTTCAACAAGTTCAATTCCGGTGACTACCAGCAGTCCGTGGCAGCGCAGCAGAATGCAGAGTCCATCACGGCCGTTTTGTACCCCAACGACAACTTCGACAAGGGCAAGGAGTTGCGTTTGAAGCAGCAGTACTTCTGGGTGGCAGCTTCCTTGCACGACATCGTGAGAAGATTCAAAAAGAGCCACAAGAGCGACTTTGCCAAGTTCCCCGACCAGGTGGCCATCCAGTTAAACGACACACACCCTACTTTGGCGATTGTGGAGTTGCAGAGAATTTTGGTTGATCTCGAAGGTTTGCCCTGGGACGATGCCTGGGCCATTGTCACCAAGACCTTTGCGTACACGAATCACACTGTGATGACAGAAGCGTTGGAGAAATGGCCAGTGTACGTTTTGGGCAACTTGTTGCCTCGTCACTTGCAGATTATCTACGACATCAACTACTACTTCTTGAAGAGCGTGGAGTCCCGCTTCCCAGACGACAGAGACTTGCTTGGTCGTGTTTCTGTGATCGAGGAGGGCGACCCCAAGTGCGTCAGAATGGCCTACTTGGCTATCATTGGCTCTCACAAGGTCAATGGTGTGGCTGAGTTGCACTCCGAGTTGATCAAAACGACCATCTTCAAGGACTTCGTCAAGGTGTTTGGCCCAGACAAGTTCATCAACGTCACCAACGGTATCACCCCTAGAAGATGGTTGCGCCAGGCCAACCCTGAGTTGTCTGCCTTGATCGCTGAGGTGCTCAACGACAAGGACTACGAGTACTTGACGCACTTGGGCCGCTTGAAGCAGCTTGAGCAGTTTGTCGATGACGAGAAGTTTTTGAAGCGCTGGGACGCTATCAAATTCAACAACAAGAGAAGACTCGCGGCGCTTGTCAAGGAGGAGACTGGCATTGATTTGGACCCCACCGTGTTGTTCGACGTCCAGGTGAAGAGAATCCACGAGTACAAGAGACAGCAGTTGAACATCTTTGCTACCATCTACAGGTACTTGAGGATCAAGGAGTTGTTGAAGGAGGGTGTGTCGATTGAGGACATCAAGTTGAAGCACTACATCTCCAAGGCCTCTATTATTGGCGGAAAGGCTGCTCCTGGCTACTATATGGCCAAGACTATTATTCACTTGGTGAACACAGTCGGAGAGGTCGTCAACAAGGATACAGAAATTGATAACTTGTTGAAGGTCGTGTTCATCCCTGACTACAACGTTTCCAAGGCTGAAATTATCTGTCCTGGTTCTGACTTGTCGAACCACATTTCCACAGCTGGTACTGAAGCCTCGGGAACCTCTAACATGAAGTTTGCGCTCAATGGTGGCCTCATTATTGGAACTGTCGATGGCGCAAACGTAGAGATTACTAGAGAGATCGGCGAGGAGAACATCTTCTTGTTTGGTAACTTGGCCGAGTCTGTGGAGGAGATCAGACACAAGCACATCTACGAGGGAGTCAAGGTCCCTGAGTCTTTGCAGAAGGTCTTTGACGCCATTTACCTGGGCATGTTTGGCGACCCAGGCGAGTTCAGACCATTGATTGAGTCCATCACCACACACGGCGACCACTACCTCGTGACTGACGACTTCGAGTTGTACTTGGAGTGTCAGGACAGATTGGAGAAGGTCTACGGTCACCACGGTGGTGACTCTGAGGATGCTGACCACTTGAAGAGATGGGTCAGGAAGTCTGTTTTGACCGTCGCCAACATGGGTTTCTTCTCGTCTGACAGATGCATTGACGAGTATGCTGAGAACATCTGGAATGTGGAGCCCCTCAATTCATAGCGCTGATAGCCAGACACCATAGAGCGAGATACAAGATGATTTACCTTTGAAGTTGGAGTGGAGAAGTTTATCATAGTAGGAGGTTTGGCAACATTGAGGTCAGTTCTGACTTACATGGGCTAGCAACTAGGTCGGGATATGGTATCGAAACAGCCTTATTGCTCGAAAAGAACGATGTGCAGATGTGTAAGAAGGTACCGAATTTAGCAGAGAAAATGAAGTAGAGAGAGAATGAATAGACTGGTCTCTTATTCTTTTCCGGAGATCAAACATCACATGTAGACAATGGTGCCTAGCTTAAGAACTCTAATACTAACCCCACACTCTATCATTCTCCTTTCTCGAAAACAATAAAGAGGCGATTTGAACTTTTAATAGTTTCAAGGCAAGGACGCAACATTACTCAACCAAGTAGCTTCTGAAGAATTCGTAGAAAACCAAATCCCGAAGACCCCTTCCTCTTTACCTGCTTTCGAGGCTGAGGCTCAGCGAAGAAACCATGCCCAGAAATCTCAACAATGCCACACAGCATTGCCAGAAGTGGCTATAAGAGCGCTTTCAGTGAGAGAACTTAAGCATTTTGGGTATTCTTGTAGAGTCTCGTCCGGCCAATGAAACCTCACGATCGGTCTGAAACATCAGCATGAGATAGTGTTTCAGCCTGACACAGCAGGCAAGGAAGCGGAGCAAAATTGCCCGAAATCGAAAAAAGTGAAGTAAATGTCGGTTTTCTAGGAAACTGAAAATCGCCTTCGATCTTCTCTCCCTCCCTTCTTCCCTTCCCGAACTTTCCTGAATTTGCCGTGGCAGATGTGTCAAACCGGGCGGATCTAATTTCGCAGCCATTTTGCCCACGGTGCCGATTCCACAAAACGCCCGCCAGGGGATCCCGTCGAGGCAGGAGCCAGATTCAGCAAGAAGTCAGTTTTTGCAAACTTCAAATATCTTCAAACTCGGGTCTTTCTGATTTCCGTTTTTCCCGATCGGTTGCCTCTTACGGCACTGGCGGTGTGCATTGGTTGCGAAACCCCGGCCGGGCCAAACCACACAGAGTTCCGACAAACCAAGGCAAAAAATTATCGTAGATTGAATTTTACTAAGAAAATGGTCGTCAAGAACTTCTCACTGTTGCCCTCTTTTTTTTTTTTTTTTTTTCGTTTTTTCTCCTTCTGTTCTTCCTTCTCCTGGAGACCCGCCAGGCAGGATCAGGGCATGCCTGCGCACTATCTCTATCGAGTTATCAACTCTCACTACTACTCCGCCTACTGAAACCCAGAGCCATGTGGGGTCTTTTGCTCTGGATATGCGCCGTTTTCGCTAATCCCATACTCTTTGCTCGAGACGAGCTAGCCGGAAAAATCGGAGAAACCAGAGACGACTTTTATGTTTCGTCGTTGCCGGGGTTGTTCCAAATCAACCAGGAAGACATCCCCGTGATGTTTGCGGGCCAGCTCCTGCTCTACAAGAACAACAACACACACTACTTTTTCTGGAAGTTTGAGGACCAGCACAAGTCGCCCGTGGCGCAGAATAAGATCATTTTTTGGCTCAATGGCGGGCCTGGGTGCTCTTCCATGGACGGCGCCTTGATGGAGGCTGGACCTTTGCGGGTGAACAAGAAAGGCCACGTTGTGTACAATCCGGGGTCGTGGCACAAAAAGGCGCCCATCGTTTTCGTGGATCAGCCGGCGGGCACTGGCTTTTCGTACTCGAACGAGTATGCGCAGAACTTGGGCGACGTTCTGTGGCACTTTGTGCGTTTTCTCGAGCGCTACTTCGAGATTTTCCCCGAGGAGAAGGGCTACGAGATCATCTTGGCGGGAGAGAGCTACGCCGGCCAGTACATCCCGTTCATTGCCAACCGCCTTCTCGAAAGCAGGCCAGAGTACAAGATCCGGGGCCTCTTGATCGGAAACGGCTACATCGACCCGTACACGCAGGGCCTTTCGTACATCCCGTTTGCCACCGAGGCTGGCCTTATAACGACCAACCACCCCAACTGGAAGAACCTTCTTGAGCGTCACGAGGAGTGCCAAAGACGCACAGACAAGGCCAGGGCAGACAAGTTGCCCAGTTCGGCCGCGTTGGCCACCAAAGTGTGTGACAACGTTCTAGGCCTCTTGCTCAAGTACACTGCAAACATGCACGCTTCCTCCAGAGAGCAGTGCATCAACATGTACGACTACACCCTCAAGGACTCGTATCCGTCCTGTGGAATGCACTGGCCGCCTGACTTGGCGCATGTGACGCCGTTCTTACGGGACGAGGGCGTCATGAAGAACCTCAACTTGGTGAATCCGGTATCGTGGAAGGAGTGCCGTGGAGCGGTGGGGAGCCATTTGAGCACGAGGGACAATCTTCCCTCCATTAGTCTCTTCCCTGACCTCTTGAGCAAAACCAACATCATTCTTTTCCACGGCAACAGAGACATTATTTGCAACTACATCGGCGCAGAGTATCTTATTCGTGATTTGACGTGGGCCGGAAAGCGTGGTTTTTCTGAAAACACTCCCACCTACGACTGGGTCCACGACGGCACCACCAGCGGCTACATCCAGACCGAGGCCAACTTGACGTACGTGAACGTCTTTGACGCTTCCCACATGGTGCCTTTCGATAAGCCCGAGCTTTCAAGCGCCATAATCGACCTTTTGTATGAAAGGTACGATGTAGAAGAGCCCAAGGACGAAAAGCCCAAGCTCGTCACGCAGGCCTTCTCCTACAAGGTTGACAATGCTGGAATCGAGTCATCCCCAAGCGGAAACAGCACTGCACCCGCTGACGGCTCCGAACTGCACTACAGCAACGCCTTCGTCCGTCTCATCCAGTTTGCCGTCATTGTGGTTCTTATCTGGGGCATGTGTGCTCTCTTCTCCGCCTACAGACTCAAACCAGCCTCCATCATTAAGACCAAGGCTTCAAACAAGAAGAAGAACGTCCAGTGGGCAGACCAGCTTGAGGAGGAAGAGTTGGGTTTGGGGCCTACTGGAGGCGACGCCAAGGGTTCGATTTTGTCTAGAGCCATTCTGAAGTTGACGGGAGGCGATAAACAAGGCCGGTACGCCCCCACGCTGGCGTACGAGGACATAGAGTTGGAGGAAACGCGGCCGGAGGACGACGATTTTATTATTGCCAGCGACGACGAAGCCAGCCCGTCGGAGGAGCCCGAGAGGCAGTAGCTGGGGCGCTTCCTGGCTTTCTAAATATTCACCATATCGGTTTTGCATTAAACATCATCTATGAGCGGATGTAGTGATGGTAGTGAGGAGCTACAAAGTGGAGGTTTTCGGTAAAATGGACACGAGATGACCTTCAGTGCCTCACAATCTAAACCTTTTTCGTCATTTTCGACGATTTGGGAAAAAACAGCAAACTGAAGCCGACTTTGGAATGCCAGACTTGATAACTGCGATATGGCTGCAAAAAAGCTGATAACCATAGAACAAGCCGATCACATAATCCCAATCAAGAAAATCGAGTTTTAAATTTTAAGTCAATTACAATGTGTTCGCATGTTCTGCTTGGCAAGTTTCCACATTCTATGTTCGAAAAGCCTGGTGCTGCCCTCTCTGTTCCCTGCAATTGTATGTTCTTTTCGCAGCCAAATCAAACCAATATCAAGACCCACCAACTTTACGTCACGTGCCCCGTATCACGCGCCGACACATCGAAAAAACTTATCAAACCTTCAAACCTCCAATCCAACCTCCACACCATGCTCAGATTCTTCGCCAGAACTCTAGCCACAGGGGTCCAGGAGACTCCCTTGCTGGTTGGCGTTCCCCCAAAATACACCCTTGCCTCCCTCCGGAGCTTCCCCTCCCTCGAACCACACACAATGGCACCCTACCCTGCTGAATTCTTGTACAAACCGCTAAGAAGAGACTTTTTGTGGAGTGCCGTGGTGTTTGAGGCCGACAGAGCACGTGTTGGTGCCGGATACGTGCCCACAAAAGGCGACAAGCCCTTCTCGAACAGAAAATTGCATCCCCAGAAAGGTACTGGTAGAGCCAGAGTCGGTGATGCCAACTCGCCAATCAGAGACAACGGCTTGAAGGCGCACGGTATCAAGGCTCCTCACGACTGGCTGACGAAGTTGCCCCGCAAGATCTACGCCAAAGCGGTCCAGACAGCGTTCAGCGACCTGTATCGTAATGGCCAGTTGTTTGTGATTGGAGGAAGCGAAAAGGCCGAAAGCGACAGGGAAGTGCTTGATTTCGATTTTGAGTACACGCAGCAGATGGAGGATTTTGTGCTGAGCCACAACTTGGAGAGATTGAACCTACTCTTTATTACTGACGTAGAGAGACCTAACTTGTTGAAGGCCACCGAGGGCATGGGCAAGAAGGCCGATGTGGTCACTAAGGAGGCGCTCGAGGTGAGAGACATCTTGAAGGCCAACAGGGTCTACATCGAGCAGGACGCCTTGAACTGGCTCGTTGCTCACCACGACCTTTAATTGCACTGTAAATAGCTAATGGGAAAGGACATACGAGACGAGGGGAGTAGGCTGATTATTGGAAAGCAATGGAAAGTTTTTTTGGTTGTGATTTAGGGGATTGTCACTACGAATGGTTTGGTGAATACTGATGGTGTAGACTGATACTGTGGATTCCTTCGAAGAAACCAGATCGAGTACGCCTCAGGAGTACTACTTCAGGGCTACACAAAAATCGTGACTTTTTTGAATCATTCTATTCAAAGGTTCCAGGTGAAACATTTGCATGGCTTGGTACAGCCTTTGGGATAAATCAAAGTATTTAAGATTCAATTTACTGTATCTCAAATGTCATCGTGGACCGCTTAGCACCGCTATATATCCTAAAAACAGTTTGAGAAATCACTTTTTTGGAAATGGTGAATTCAGTCGATTTGCGTTTGTCTGTTTCGGCTTATCGGTTTGCACTCTTCATTCTGATCGCTTACATATTCAGTTGATCTGAAATCCCTTGACAACTATGAAAAATTGGGACTGAGGAGTCTTTGGGACTCTGGATTTTTTTATTAAGCAACAGCTGAATTGTAGGGATTGAAGTTCGAGATAAACTATTTGAATAGTCATCAACCTATTACTCAAGCGCACCGCTTGCCATACCAAGCAGCACGAGAGATTGCTGTGCATAACGTCTTCTTTAGAGTTGGATAGAAATTCAGACATGGCTTATAGGGGAAAAAATCCGTTTATTTGAAGACAGTCATGCCCCTTATCTTCGAGTCGTTGCTGAAGGATGTCATAAACACCATTAATCCCAGAGTGCCCTCCATTTAGAGGGAAACACTTCGAGAATTACACAAAAATATCGGAAATTGTCCAAAAAGACTTTTTGCATTTTCGTAGACTTCCAAAATTGTTTAACCTGTGCCACCTTCTTAACTTTTACCGAAGTCACTCGCATCCATAATGGCTGCAAAATCACAAGGTGCAAACACCCGACCAACTTCCCTCAGAGACCTGAATATGTACTAATACCATCAGCTTAAAGACTTGAAAGTCATAATTTCTATTTTCCCATTTTCTTCACCCCATTTTCTGATTCCCCTTCACCAAAGCTAGTTTTCACCCATCGCCATATGCCAATCTCAACTCTAGGGCTCCAGCCCTAGAGGCTCAGGTCGCGCACCAAACAATACCCAGACACCACGCATCAAGAGCATCCACGTGACCACGCTCGCCTGCACCGTTGGATGAGGAAAAAAATTTCCAACCCAATACTAAAAAAGATTCCTTCCTAACTACCTAGAACACCATCCGCCATGTCGTTAGTTGTCCAAGAAGACGGTTCGTTCCAGCACATCTTGCGTTTGTTGAACACCAACATCGATGGTAGAATCAAGATCATGTACGCCTTGACCAAGATCAGAGGTGTGGGCAGAAGATACTCCAACATGGTCTGCAAGAAGGCCGATGTCGACTTGAAGAAGCGTGCCGGTGAATTGACCCAGGAAGAGTTGGAGAGAGTTGTCACCATCATGCAAAACCCAACCCAGTACAAGATCCCAGCCTGGTTCTTGAACAGACAGAAGGACCAGGTCGACGGTAAGGACTACCACGTCTTGGCCAACAACTTGGAGTCTAAGTTGAGAGATGACTTGGAGAGATTGAAGAAGATCAGATCCCACAGAGGTATCAGACACTTCTGGGGCTTGAAGGTGAGAGGTCAGCACACCAAGACCACCTCTCGTGGTCGTTAAGGTGCCACGAGCATGTAAAGATATTAATTTACGTATTGGAGAAACGGCCGAGTGTAGACTGCAGAAGCAGAGTTCACTGCCAATGCAATGTAGAGTGATTCGAACTAGGATAAGGAGGAAACATTTTATCCAGCCTGCTGGGGTACCTTGGTGTTGGAAGGCTGGACCTTGATAAGAGTTGCAAACTCGACTCTGTGTTCGATTCACAACGGACCTGAGACGATTACTGAAGCTGTTCTATTCTAAGTTTGTCTCTCAGTGAGATATTTCATTGATCGTCAGAGTTGCCATTCTGCTTGGTACACTATTTGTGAGACTGTAGTCTACATGAGCCAGGTAAGCTTCATTCACACTTCGTTTTATGACATCCTTCAAATTTGACTCCATCTGGTTTAGAATACTATGTGTTCGCCATTGACATCTTCAACTACGTACATACCCATCGAATCTGCAATTGGCTTATCTTGCAGTGAGATAGTAAAACTGAATTTAGGTATCATATACCCCGATTCTAGGGTGACACTGCTGCTTCCCATATGCCACAGTCTTTTCTCGTGGTCCCCAAAAATTTTAGATATACTAGTATGGAAGATGCCTTTATTGCCATCTTATGAACAGTATACTCGGTCCACGGCCCTCGATGTGTGAAAGTAACGGCATGTGCATGCTAAGTATATTTAAATGTATTGGTATTCCGTAATTCCTAGAAATTTTTTATCTTTCCGCTCTTTTGATTTTTTTTATTTGTTTTGGGATATGTTACGGCCTTGAGGACGAGCTACAGTTTTATTTACAACTTTTCGCAGCCATTGATATCTTGAATCTCAATAAGTTTACAAAACAGCATGCAAAAAATTACACACTCAACTCGAATAAAGTATGTTTCAAAGAGTATTCATTGCATCATATGCGTGCTTGCTCATAGGGTTAAAGAAGAAAAAGAAGTGAATGTTTCACCGTTTCTTTGTTTCTCTCTCGATCACCAAAAGGTAAATCCATACATTGTGTGACGAAACTTTTCAAGAATGGATATAAGACACATCCGAATATGGTTTCTTGCTCTAAAAAACTGAAAGTGTGATCAACTAGTTAAAAATGCTGTTGTTGCATCACAATGTATGAACCGTTTCCGTGCGATGGACCCTTGATTATGTATGACCAAGTGAAGATTTGATGATGTCAAATTAGCTGATTTTTGAGATTTGTTCAAGCGAATAGCGAAAAGAGTCTCTCATTCCGTTCTCCTCAGCTCTATTTGAATAATCTTCTTCACTACCACAACTTTACATGTTCTGCTGCTGCAAATTGTGGCAAACGCACCTTTTTCGCTCATCTCCGGTACGATTTCCGTTGTCCAATGCCTTTTCAACCCAAAAAACCCTATGGGAATTTTCCTGAAACACAATTTACTCGCCTCATGATCATCATATCAAAAAAACTTCATTTTGCCTGCTTCCTTTTGTGTTCTAGCAAGCAAGAAACCGTTGATGGTCCTGCACACGAGACATATCGGCCTTCGCTGCTGCACGTAATAGACCCAGATAAGAAATCAGAAATTCAGAGCTAAATCACACCCTCATTTTGGCACAGCCCAAGATAGCTCTGAAAAATATAGAAAACCAAAACTTCATATCCAAAACTGCATCACAATGACGCGTCCGCAAATTTCCGATGACGAGATCGACGCCGGCGAAGAAGGCGGATTTATTGTAAATGATCCAGATCGGAAGAAGAGAAACGGCAGAGCCAAACGCAAAACGTCCCAAAAGAAGCAGACATACAAAGAAGAGTCTGAAGAAGACGATTTGGGAGCTGAAGCCAACGGGAATCTGAAAAAAAGAGGTGCTAAAGCCACCCGCAGAACGGCAAAGAAGATCAAAATCGACTCAGATGATGAGGACGATGCGGATTTCAAGATCGAGGAGCACCCAGAATCACAAGAAGACGACGACGATTTGGCCATCATCAGCCATTCGCAACACGGCGAAGGCGCCAGTCTAGAAACGGCAGTCAACCTAGATAGCGACTCAGAAATTGTGGCAAACGGAAACGCCGAAAACGGCACTGCGGAACGGCCCAAGCTCAAGCAGAGGATCTCAATAAGTCCCAGTCCGTCCGAAAAGAAGGGAAAGAAACCGAGGAAGAAGAAGGAGCCGAAGGTGAAAGTGCCTTACTTTACTCGAACGACTAACAAGCTTTATGAGCAGCACCCAGAACTCAAAGACGTCTTTCCTTATCTCCAGTCTCTTGACGGCATTCCTGTTGAAAGAGCTCCACAGCCTGATAAAATGAACATTCGTCTTTTGCCGTTTCAGCTCGAGGGTCTTAACTGGCTCTTGAAGCAGGAGGATGGAGAGTTTCAGGGCGGAGTATTGGCAGACGAGATGGGAATGGGTAAAACAATCCAGATGATCGCGCTTTTCATGACTGACACGCTGAAGAGGCCAAATCTCGTTGTGGGGCCTACAGTAGCCTTGATGCAATGGAAAAACGAAATCGAGGCACACACACATGAGGGCCAGCTCAAGGTGCTTCTTTTCCACGGCGCCAACAGAGAAACAGACGTTGAGGAGCTTTTGAAGTACGACGTCATCTTAACCTCTTATTCGGTGTTGGAGAGTGTTTACAGAAAAGAGCGCTATGGTTTTCGTCGAAAAAATGGTTTGGTGAAACAAAAGTCTCCCTTGCATGCGTTGCCTTTCTACAGAGTCATTCTTGACGAAGCCCACAATATCAAGGACCGTACTTCTGGTACCGCAAAAGCTGCAAATGATCTAAATTGCCAGAAGCGCTGGTGCTTGACAGGTACTCCTCTCCAGAACAGAATTGGTGAGATGTACTCTTTGATCAGATTCATGAAGCTCGACCCTTTCTACAAGTACTTCTGCACAAAGTGTGAGTGTTCCTCGTCCGAATGGAAGTTTTCGGACTGGCGACACTGCGACCAGTGTGGCCATTCGCCTATGCTTCACACTAACTTCTTCAATCATTTCATGTTGAAGAATATCCAAAAACACGGTATTGAGGGTGACGGTCTCATTTCGTTTCAGCACATTCGTTTGCTCTTGAGGAATGTCATGCTTCGAAGAACAAAGCTTGAACGTGCAGACGATCTCGGCTTACCGCCCCGTGTGGTCGAGATCAGAAAAGACAGGTTTAATGCAGAGGAGAAAGACCTTTATCAGTCGCTTTATAGTGATTCGAAGAGAAAGTTCAACGATTACGTTGCTGAGGGTGTGGTGTTGAACAATTATGCCAATATCTTCACGTTGATCACGAGAATGAGACAATTGGCGGACCATCCTGATTTGGTCCTCAAACGTATTGGCACTAATTCGGTTGCCCAGGATGTTGATGGTGTCATTATGTGCCAGCTTTGTGACGATGAAGCCGAGGAGCCAATTGAGTCGAAATGTCACCACAAGTTCTGTCGTATGTGTATCCTGGAGTATGTTGAGAGTTTTTCGGGTGAAGAGAAGAAGCTTGAATGTCCAGTCTGTCACATAGGTCTCTCGATTGATCTACAACAAGTTGCTCTTGAGGTCGACGAAGAGCAGTTCACCAAAGCTTCTATTGTCAACAGAATTAAGATGGGAACGCACGGTGGAGAATGGAGGCTGTCGACCAAAATCGAGGCATTGGTGGAGGAGCTTTACAAACTACGGTCCGACAGATGCACGATCAAGTCAATTGTATTCTCACAATTCACATCGATGTTGGATTTGGTGGAATGGAGACTCAAAAGAGCAGGTTTTCAGACAGTCAAGCTCTCAGGCTCCATGTCACCACAGCAACGAGACAAGACTATCAAATACTTCATGGAAAACACCCTGGTGGAAGTTTTCTTGGTCTCTTTGAAGGCGGGAGGTGTCGCTCTCAACTTGT
The DNA here is from genome assembly GCA_030582895.1 of Candidozyma ruelliae. Classification (NCBI taxonomy): domain Eukaryota; kingdom Fungi; phylum Ascomycota; class Pichiomycetes; order Serinales; family Metschnikowiaceae; genus Candidozyma; species Candidozyma ruelliae. The sequence goes on from JAJMHE010000002.1 coordinate 681,040, forward strand.
GCGAGGCTTCGCAAGTCTTCCTCATGGACCCATGGTGGAACCCAAGTGTGGAGTGGCAGTCGATGGACCGTGTTCACAGAATTGGCCAGAAGAGACCAATTCGAATTACCAGATTCTGTATCGAAGACAGTATCGAGCTGAAGATTATAGAGTTGCAGGAGAAGAAGGCTAACATGATCCATGCTACGATCAATCATGATGATGCTGCTGTGAATAGGCTCACGCCAGACGATTTGCAGTTCTTGTTCATGAACTAATTGCAGAAGTTAATGAGGAGCAAACTGCTCATAATATTTATAAACAGCAAGATGCGAGTAAGGAATCAGTTCTCAAAAAGCAGCTTTTTCTATTCACGATGACTTTTATACATTTATGAAGGAACCAAGGCACCAGAAGTGTATAGCGTGAGAATCATAAACGACACCTTCGTTGCATACACCAAACCGGAAAGTCAAAATTCCCAAATCTACGCATTCACCCTTTTCGTTCCATCTTTATTTTATATAATAATATTTTCCTTCACCATTTATTCATTCACCTGGATCTGTCAAGACCCTGATTTCCTGCATCTCACCACCTAGTAACTAGTGACTCACGCAAGATAACAAAATGCCTTTGCTGAGTCTAACTCAGTATCGCCAGTGTGCAGTACACCGAAAAAACCTCCCCACATAAAGTGGACTCTTCTTTTCATAAGTGTCATACCCTTCACTAATTCTTTCCAATCTGCACAAATCTCATGCTTGACTTCTGGCTAAATTACCTAGAAAACCCGACATTGTCGGTGTTGCCACACGACTTCTTGAAGCCGGAAAACAACCGTTCAGTCGAAGCCACCAAGGTAACTAAGTTAAGCGTGAACCCTAATTATGTGACAGGTTTGGCTGTTTTGGCCGCCTTGATATACAGATTGACCGGAGACGACGATGTGGTGATTGCCACTGACTCCGAAGCCAAGGGAGAGCCTTTTATCATCAGATTGAATGTGGATCCCAAGATGCTGTTCAAGCAATTGGAGGAGAAGGTTCGCCACGAGTTTGACGTCAACCAGCACAGAGTGGAGTACCACAATTTGGACGATATTGCGCAGGCAATCCAGGAAAAAAAGAACTTGGAATCCCGCCCTCCCTTGTTCAAGATCAGCTACCAGTATGCCAGGGACTCTCAGAAGCTAGAGACCTCTGTGAAGGGCTCTGTGAGAGACTTGGCGATCTTCATCGACCCCAAATCGGGCGAATTGCACTTCTACTACAACGCATTGCTCTACAGGTCCGAGAGAATGGACATTTTCGCTGAGCAGTTTGCGCAGTTTGTCACGGCGGTCACCGAAAACCCAGATATCGAAATCACCAAGATCAGCTTGATCACCCCGCTGCAAAAGAGCCAATTGCCAGACCCCACGTTGGACTTGGACTGGGCTGGCTACAGAGGTGCCATCCAGGACATTTTTATGAAGAACGCTTTGGAGTTTCCTGACAGAACATGTGTGGTGGAAACTAAGCTGTTTATGGACCCCAGCTCAAAGACGAGAACTTTCACATACAAGCAGATCAACGAGGCCTCGAACGTTGTGGGCAACTACTTGAAGGAGACCGGCATCAAGAAGGGCGACATTGTCATGATCTACGCCTACAGAGGTGTGGATCTCATGGTTGCGGTCATGGGTGTTTTGAAGGCTGGTGCCACTTTCTCTGTGATCGATCCAGCATACCCACCAGCTCGTCAGAATATCTACCTTTCCGTTGCTAAGCCACAGGGTCTCATTGGTTTGGAGAAGGCCGGTGTCTTGGACGATCTTGTCAAGGACTACATCAAGAACGAGCTCAACGTGGTGACCTCCATTCCCCAGTTGAAGCTCCACGACGACGGTTCCATTGTTGGAGGTGCTTCAGAATCTTCTAACGAGGACGTTTTGGCGTCGTACCAGTCTTTCAGAGAGAAGCCTACTGGCGTAATTGTTGGTCCTGACTGTAACCCAACGTTGAGTTTCACTTCTGGTTCCGAGGGTGTTCCCAAGGGTGTTTTGGGCCGTCACTACTCACTCGCTTACTACTTCCCATGGATGGCCAAAAGATTCGGTCTTTCTTCAAACGACAAGTTCACAATGTTGTCTGGTATTGCCCACGACCCAATCCAGAGAGACATGTTCACTCCGCTCTTCTTGGGTGCCCAGCTTATTGTTCCTACTGCTGATGACATCGGAACTCCTGGTAAGTTGGCTGACTGGATGGCCGAATATGGCACCACAGTTACGCATCTCACACCAGCTATGGGCCAGCTTTTGAGTGCCCAGGCCACTACGCCAATTCCAAGCTTGCATCACGCTTTCTTCGTGGGTGACATCTTGACAAAGAGAGACTGTCTTCGTTTGCAGACTCTTGCCGAGAATGTGTATATCGTCAACATGTACGGAACCACCGAGACACAGCGTGCTGTCTCTTACTTTGAAATCAAGTCTAGAGCTGCCGACCCTACCTTCTTGAAGAACTTGAAGGATGTTATGCCTGCCGGTACAGGTATGTATAACGTGCAGATGTTGGTTGTCAACAGAAACGATCGCTCTCAAACATGTGGTGTTGGAGAGATCGGTGAGATTTACGTCAGAGCTGCTGGTTTGGCTGAGGGATACCGTGGATTGCCAGATTTGAACAAGGAGAAGTTTGTCACAAACTGGTACGTTGATCCTCAGCAATGGACCGAGCAAGACAAATCCAACCCTGATGCCTCCAAGCAAGTCTGGAGAGAGCACGGCTGGTTCGGCCCCAGAGACAGATTGTACAGAACCGGTGACTTGGGAAGGTACATGCCAGATGGAAACGTCGAGTGCTGTGGTAGAGCTGATGACCAGGTGAAGATCAGAGGATTCCGTATTGAGTTGGGCGAGATTGACACCCACTTGTCGCAGCACCCATTGGTAAGAGAGAATGTCACTTTGGTCAGAAGAGACAAGAGCGAAGAGCCTACGTTGATCTCGTACATCGTTCCAAGAGAATGCCCTGAATTGCACGAGCTCAAGGACGACATTGAGGAGCAGGATGACCCTATTGTTAGTGGTTTGGCTGCTTACGGAGCGTTGATCAAGGATATCAGAGCACACTTGAAGAAGAGGTTGGCCCTGTATGCCATCCCCACCATTATTGTTCCTTTGGTCAAGTTGCCGCTTAATCCAAACGGTAAGGTGGACAAGCCAAAGTTGCCATTCCCAGACACCGCACAGCTCGAGGCTGTTGCTCGTTTGTCTTCGCAAAAGAGAGGTGTGGATCAGGAGCAAGAGAGTTTCAACGAATTGGAAGCTACCATTCGTGACTTGTGGCTCGAGGTTTTGCCTAACAGACCTGCCCTGATTGCAAGAGATGACTCGTTCTTCGACCTTGGTGGCCACTCCATCTTGGGTACCAGAATGATCTTCGAGTTGAGAAAGAAGCTCAACGTCGATGTGCCTTTGGGAATTATCTTCAAGAACCCTACCATTGAGACTTTCTCCAAGGAGGTTGCCAAATTCAAGAAGGGTGATTTTGCTCAGTTGGCCGATGGAAAGAACGACCACCACGAGGTGGAGATTGACACCACTCTCACCTACAGTGACGACGCCAAGGAACTCTGCAAGAGCCATCTCCTCAAGGAGTACCCTACTTTGGAGGAATTGGACTTCACCAAGACTATAAATGTCTTCCTCACTGGTGCGACTGGTTTCCTTGGATCTTTCATCCTTCGTGATCTTTTGCTGGGCCGAAAGGGCGACTACAAGGTATTTGCTCATGTGAGAGCATCGAGCCCAGAGGCTGGCCTCGAGAGATTGCGCAAGACCGGTAAAACTTACGGAATTTGGAACGAGGACTGGACTTCGAAGATAGAAGTTGTTCTTGGTGATTTGAGCAAGCCTAAGTTTGGCCTTGATGCTACCAAGTGGTCCGCTCTTGCCAACACAGTCGATGTGATCATCCACAACGGTGCTTTGGTGCACTGGGTATACCCCTACTCGCAGTTGAGAGACGCCAATGTTATTTCCTCAATCAATGTCATGAACTTGGCTGCTGAAGGAAAGGCCAAGTACTTTTCCTTTGTGTCCACCACATCCACTCTTGACAGCGACTACTTCATCAATGCTTCAGACGAGTTGACCTCGAGAGGCTTCGCAGGTATTGCTGAACTGGATGATTTGAAGGGATCGAGCACCGGGTTGGGAACCGGGTATGGTCAATCCAAATGGGCTGCTGAATACATCATCAGAAGAGCTGGCGAAAGAGGATTGAAGGGATGCATCACGAGACCTGGTTACGTTACCGGCTACTCTAAGACCGGTGCTTCCAACACAGACGATTTCCTCTTGAGAATGTTGAAGGGATGTGCCGAATTGGGAAGCTACCCAGACATCTCCAACAACGTGAACGCTGTTCCTGTCGACCAGGTGGCACGTGTGGTGGTTGCTACCGCTTTCCACCCACCTCAGGCAGACTACTTGGGTGTTGCTCAAGTCACAGGTCACCCAAGAATCAAGTTCAACGATATGTTGGCTTCGCTCAAGAAGTACGGTTACGATTTGAAGTGCGAGGACTACCCTGAGTGGAGAACGTCGTTGGAGAAGTTCGTTATCGAAGACTCCAGAGACTCTGCCTTATACCCATTGCTTCACTTCGTTCTTGACAACCTTCCTCAAGACACAAAGGCCCCAGAGTTGGACGATCAGAATGCCGTGAAATCGTTGAAGTCTGATCAGCAGCTTCTGGGAGACGACAAGAGTGCAGGTGACGGTCTTGACGAGGAGCAAATGGGTATCTACATCAGCTACTTGGTGAAGATTGGTTTCTTGCCAGCTCCAGCTAAGCAGGGTGAATCATTGCCTTCTATTGAGTTGACTCAGGAAACTTTGGACCTTATTGCTTCCGGTGCTGGCGCCCGTACCTCTGCGGGCAAGTGAGCAAATGAAGCAAGAAAACCGCTTTCATTTATCTAAAAAAGCAAAAAAATTAAAGAATGACGACCATTATATAATCAATGCATCAGATGAAAACTCTAGAAGCTGCACCTAGGTCTATGTTTGCAGCCAAAAAACCCGTACACATATAGAATGACATTTAATTGCACCTTAAAGTATAGAGGTAAGTTTATCACAGCTTCTCTTCATAAACACCCCAATTAGCTTAATTCAGTTGACATCTTCTTTTTGAAATGCTACGGTCGCAAAGGGGTGGAGAGAAGGCCAAGCCGATGCTGCCGAAAAGCCCCATTCTGCCCTTGAAAGGAAATGCGCTCAACGGAAATGAAAGACTGGCTAAGAAGAGGCTCGTTGAACAGTTTTACATGCCCAAATCAGAGCTACCGCTGAAGACACTGAGTTACTCTGACCTAGTTTCGGCTTTTCGGCAAGGCCTACCGGTTGGCGAGTCTCCAGGGAGGGAACTCCGCCAACAAGAGCAGTTTCCGTGGCTGCAAAAGAGTGCAAAAGATCTTTTCGCTGAAAGGGCCAGAGAGGGGAAATTGGATTATCCGATTATTGATCTGGAGATCAGAGGCCACAGCAAGGCGGCGGAGCTACTACTAAGCGTTGATGAGGAAGAGGACGACATGAAAGTTATAGACAGGCTAATACTGGCACTAGAGAGCTCGGCGCTGGCGCTTGAGCGTCGATTCACCACTAAAGTGAGCGAAGCCACTGCTCCGAAAGAGCAATTGGAGATGTTGAGCGAGTATTTGAACGATCTCTCGAGAGACGTTGGAAAGCTACATCAGGAGATATCGGAAACAACTCGAAGACTTAAAAGCCATTTTCGGCTGCAGCTACAGCTGAGCGTGGAGAAGCTAGACAAGCTCGACGAGTTGTTGCAGTCGTTGAGCGCTAAGCTCGAGGAAAGCAAGCAGAGAATGCAGAACAGTAAGGACATTATGACCGTCGAAATGGCAGAAAAGATCGCTGTTCTTGAGTATGTTGCGCAAAGATTCAACGAACATGACTGTTTGGTCAAGAGAAGGCGGCTTACTCAGCTGACTTTCTTGTTTTCGGTTGTGGTAGTCGTTGTCGGTGTATATAGCATTTTCGGCGGGTTCAGCATATTTGGAGGTTAGAATTGAAGGTGATGAAGTCAAATGAAGAGGTTGGGAAAAGCAACATGTGAAAGGAAGTAAGAAACCCCCTAATGAAAGACAGCCTTCCTCATTAGGCAAATGTCTCACTTGATAATATTGATTATACTAATAAATCCACCAGGAGAGCCCGTTTTTCAAAACTTCACAACATCTCAAAAATCGTTTATAGACAAACATAACCCAGAGTCGTGAAAATGGTACCCAAAACTATCTTTTTGTTTTTAGCCTGCTTGACAGCTTTGAAAGGATCTCCGAGATCCCCCACACTATTGTCTATGCAGCTCCCCCGCAGCATCAACTCCCCCACGCGTAGCCCAGTACCCCAGACGGACTTTTGTCACCCTCAGCGCCGAAATTCCAAACCACTTCAATGAACCACAGCCATGCTTGCTGACAGTGAAAACGACATTAACCGTTTTGCATGTAACGAGTGCAAACGCCGAAAACTAAAATGCGCCCGAGAGCTTCCCGTTTGTGGAACCTGCCGAACCGCCAAGAGACACTGTTTGTATGAGCAGCTCAAGAGGTCTCCGTTGACAAGAAAGCATTTGACGGAGGTGGAGGAGGAGTTGAGTTTGGTGAAGCAGCTTCTTGCGCGGGAGTGTCCGGAGATCGATCTACTGGTTTTGGTGGGGAAACTTCGAAACGGAACGACTTTGGATGATATTCCAGAGCTCCAGGAGATGGAGAGGGCGAAACGGAGGAAGATCACGGGCCTGACGCCGAGAGAAGACCACTATGCGTATGCTCCGACGCCCGTGATGAACATCCAGCTGATTCTCCAGCACCACGAGGAGGAGCCAGCGCAGGAGAATTCAAAGATGCTTTTTCAGGTTCCGCAACTTCTTCCGCCGGTCATCAACGAGAACAACGAGGAGCCACGCCACAGAAGCACCTCCACTTCTCCTTTATCAATAACCTACAGTAACAAGTGCTCGTGGGACGAGCGGCGCTCGATGCTCGATCGTAAGTTCTCAGTCACAGACGGAATGGCCAGCACTGTGTCCAACAGCTACTTAGGGTCGACCAGTGCAGCTGCACTCATCAACTTGGTAGGCGGAGGGTATTTCCTTCTGCAGGGAAAGCCCAAACACAGGGGATTGACGGGCCAGGAATCGCCTACCTCGGAGTCTTCTACTGCCTCTTTCACCATGCCTTCGAGACTGAAGATCGAGCACTACGTGAACATGTACTTCGAGACGTTCCACATTAATTACGCCATTGTGCACCGGCCGTTGTTCATCGCACAGATGAACGAGGTAGTCGAAACTCCTCCGGGATGGCGGGCTCTACTCTACATAGTTGCAGCCATTGGCTCTTTCATGACAGCCACGAGGGAGGAAGACGATGACGACTTGACCCTTTTGGACTGTGCCAAAAAAGAGCTTTCAATCGAGGACTTGGAAAGGGGCTCTTTGACCCTCGTACAGACCTTGGCACTAATATCGAACTTGCTTCAGAAAAGAGACAGACCGAACTCTGGGTACAACTACCTCGGATTGTCCACGCGGATGGCCATGGCATTGGGCCTCCACAAGGAGTTTACAGAGCCGGGAGAGCTGCTTCTAGATCAGGAAATGCGCCGTAGAGTGTGGTGGTGTCTCTACATCTTCGACTGCGGACTGACGATAACTTACGGACGCCCATTGGGCATCGCGTGCGCTGGAATCGACGCTAAGTTGCCTCTAAACGTCTCAGATACCAATCTCACGGCTATGACGACCACCATGCCTCGCCAGGAGGACACACCTACCGACTACACGAGCGTGAGACTCCAGGCTATTTTTCATGTGCTCTCTAACAGCATCTACGAGCGAATAATCAGCGATCCGTTCCCTCTGGCAGAAACACTTCTCAGATGGGACGAGGACTATCTTGGTAGGTGGAAGCGCCTGATTCCCCAGTGCTTCCGAGAGGACAGCATTGTGCCTCAAAGATATAAGCTAGCGTGGGGCGTCCTTCACTGGCGTTGCAAGAACCTTCGTATCATTCTTTATCGTACTTTTATGCTTAAGCGGCTCTTTTCTGCTGAGCAACAGCCGTTCGACGAGTATGAAACCAAAGCTGGCGAAATATGTCTCCAGGAGTGCAGTGCTACTATCCAAAGCATGCACGCTTTTTGGAACGAAAAACAGCAATACAATAGAATGGACGCATGGTACACGCTTTTCTTTCTTGTTCCTGCTGCCGTGATGCCACTTGTGTGTCTTCGAAACGACCCAGTCTCGCCAGAAGCCAATAATTGGCGAAACGACGTCATGATGTCGCAAAGAGTGGTGGACAAAATCCTGAAAATCTGCCCGCCCGCTGCCAGAATATCCGAGTTCATCAGCGGCATGGCTTCCGGGTGCTTGGGAACTCAACCGGAGCAACATCTGGCCACATTTTCCCCTTTGAATACTGACAACATGTCGTTTCCTACTGTGGCCGTTGACGAGAGCCCCATTTCGCAGCTTATGCAGCTCCACACCATGCTCTGGCCCTCTTCGTTTGACATCGAACAGCAGTTCTAGGTTTGCGTTGCCCGTCATCTTGATTTACAATATCAGTCCATTAGAGGTTATCAAGCTCAGTCAACCAGTCAGGGTGCTGCTCAAGTCCTGGCCTTTGTCGGTCGACATCGAGCAGCAAATTTGAAGAGGAATTCACAACCTGGTTTAGATGTGCTTCACAGATTATTATATGAGGACCAGCTCATGCCTCGACCCTCTTCGTTCAAACAGCAACCCAAATCCAAATTTTGAATCCATCTAAATATGCATTGAATCTATGTCTTGCATTGTCTATTAAATGAGAGCGTAGGCACCGCCCACGACAACCTCCTCACCTGTCATGTACGACGAGGCATTGCTGGCCAAGAAGACGTACACGCCCTTGAGCTCGTACGTAGCACTCATTCTCTTGGCGGGAATTAAGCTGTACCAAATTCTTTCCCACTCCTCGCTCACCTGTGTCATGTCTGTGGCGATGTATCCGGGAGAAACACAGTTCACTCTGCACACGTCGATCCACTCCACTGCCAAACACTTAGCCATACGGACCACACCGGCCTTGGAGGCGTTGTAAGGAGCCTGGGGCTGTGGCCAATTCACCACGCTGGATGAAATCGAGGCAGTGATTACGATGCGGCCCTGCTTGAAGGAATCCGAGGCCTCTTTTTGTTTCTTGAAGGCATCGTAAGCAGCCTGGGCCGTGAAGAACACGCCGTCTATGTTGACGTCCATGGTGTTGCGGTAGTCCTCCTCGGTGTACTCTTCTGCCTTCTTGTGCAAACAGACACCGGCATTTGCAACCACCACATCCAAACGGCCGAAGTCCTCGAGGACCTGGTTCACACAATCGAAAATAGACTGCCTGCTTTTGACATTGCACTGGTAAGCTTTGAACTTCACGCCGAGTTCCTTGAATTTGGCCTCCACTTTGGCCACTTCCTCGGGCTTCGAGGTGTTGTAGGTCACTGCAATGGCAGATCCTGCTTCGGCTAACCCTATGGCAGCTCCGAGACCGATTCCTCGAGCACCGCCGGTGATCAAAGAAACGTTGTTTTTGAGGGAGAAAAGCTGGAGCACGGAAGCGTCTTCTGGCTGGTAAAGCATAGCAAAAAAAGCACGGCGTTTGAAAAAATGCTGGAAAGTTTACCTTATATTGCAGCCTTAGTTATGGCCTGCACACGATCTGTACCCCAGATTCCGGGGCGACTCTGGCCCGTTACCCAAGGACCAGAGTGACACCTTCGTTTGGATGTTGGGCGGGATAATGTTTTGATTGACCGTTACCGGCGATTAATTTGTGATGTGACGCCTCGATTGGTGATTGGTGTTTTGTTGGTGGAAGTGTCGGAGGATGGGGCCTTGGACAGGACGTTGCATCACATAATTGTTCAATGTATTTTCTTGATGAATTAGTTTCCGAAGACTTCTCGTATTAGAGGCTAGGCTAGGTTTAAGATTTTCAAATTGTTTTGCTCTACAAAATATACTTTAGCGCCGGAATTTGCTCAATCGTTCGAGAAAGCATGGTGAACCACTTAACACGGACTACAACGCGATGATGTGCCGGTTGTCATCGAATTATTCAGCAAATCGCTCAAAACGGTCTTTGTGTCTCGGACACCGATCCGTCCGAGTTCATCGCGGACCACGAATGGCTGCGAAATGTGGGGTGGGCCTAAGGTCCACAGAAGTCCGTGGAAGAGTTTAAAAACGATGGAAACCGACCCATTCAAAACTTCAAATTCACCAATCTCACCAACAAAAACACCATGACCGTGGAAAACCCAGCATTCGTTCTCAAGTCCATCAAAAACGTCGTTTTCGAGGAAAAGCCAATCAGGCCCTTGAAGCCCAAGGAAGTGAGAGTCCACATCCAGCAGACCGGTATTTGCGGAAGTGACGTCCACTACTGGCAGCGTGGCCGTATTGGAAAATACATCTTCGAAGATGGCATGGACATGGTGTTGGGCCACGAGCTGGCCGGCACAATTGTGGAAGTTGGTACCGAAGTAACTACCTTGAAGAAGGGCGACAGAGTGGCTATCGAGCCTGGTGTGCCTTGTCGTTACTGTGAGCTTTGCCGTGACGGTAAATACAACATGTGTGAGGACATGGACTTTGCTGCCACTCCACCATGGGACGGTACTTTGCAACGCTACTACAACATCGACTACGACTTCTGCTACAAGATCCCAGACCACATGGACATGGAGGAGGCTGCGCTTGTTGAGCCTGTTACAGTTGCCGTCCAGGCTTGCAAGAGAGCCCAATTTCAGGGTAAGGACTTTGTGGTAGTCTTTGGCTGTGGCCCAATTGGCTTGTTGTGCCAGGCGGTGTGCAAGTCGCTTGGCTGCAAAAAAGTCATTGGTGTGGACATTTCCGATGGTCGTTTGCAATTTGCTAAGACTTTTGCTGCTGATGGTGTTTTCAAAATGCCTCCAAAGAAGGACGGCGAGGATGCAGAGGCTTATGCCAAGCGTGTTACTGCTACAATGAAGAAGGAGTTTGGTATTCCCGAGTGCGGTGCTGATGTCATCTTGGAGGCTACTGGCGCTGAGCCATGTATCCAGGTTGGTGTGTTTTTGGCCAGACACGAGGGCAGATTTGTGCAGACTGGTATGGGCAAGGAGTTCATCAGTTTCCCAGTCACTGAGGCTCTTGTGAAACAGCTTAACTGGACTGGTACCATCAGATACTCTACTGGGTGCTACCCAATTGCCATTGACTTGGTTGGCTCGGGTAAGATCGATGTCAAGAGACTCGTCACCAACAGATTCAAATTCGAGGAGGCCGAGAAGGCGTTCGAGTTGGTGAAGGAGGGAAGGACCGATGTGATCAAGGTGATGATCGCCGGAGTCACAGATGAGACTAAAATTTAGGAGAGGTGTTAATAGGATTGTTTTAGAAATGGAGATGATTTGAAGATAAAGCATGTCTTCGTAGGAAAGGAACTGAGTGTTGATATAGAGACTCTCGGTAGCTCAGCGAATCTAAATGCTATAGCGCTGTATTCTGTTGTAGCAAAACAGTTCGTAAGCGGTCTCAACAGCCCTCTGACTTCCATCTCTAAATTACGAATTCCCGAAAACCCGTTCAAAAACTTCGAAAATATTAGCATTGTTAGCATTTTCAATTGGCTGCAAATCTTCTACACACTTAAGCCTGAGCGATCGAAAATGTGGGCTGAATCGATCGCAACATAAAAGGACCGAAAGTGGCTCGCAAAGCACCTCGCAAAACTCAACTCGAATCTCAAAAATGAAATAAGGTCATTCATTCGGGCCCGCCCGGTCAATTTCCGTGACCCCTATAAAGGTACAATTGTATTAGGCTTAAGTGTGACACTGCTCCGAGGCGCCGACCAACACGGGGTGACAGAACTCCGGGTCGGTGACATCGCTTATAAGCGGACAATTCTGCCCAGGATTCTTTGAAAAATTAAAAATCAGTTCCCAAGACCTGCAAACCTCAGGAATTAGCTTCCATTGAATCACCTTAATATCAAAACCTATTTTTGCAGCCATGTCTACCTCAATCAGAAGAGCCGACCCAAAGCTTTCCGACAGCGTCTTCGAGATGTTCTCGATGAAGGGCAAGGTCACAATTATCACTGGTGGTTCCGGCGGAATTGGAGCCGAAGTTGGCAAGGCTTTGGCCGAGGCCGGTGGTGATGTCGCTTTGTGGTACTTCCGTAACCCAGCTGCCATCGAAACCGCCAAAGCTATCGAGGAAAAATACAAGGTCAAGTCCAAGGCTTACCAGGTGGATGTCAGAGACTGGGACAGCGTCAACAAGGCCGTTGACGAGGTTGTCAAGGACTTTGGTCACTTGGATGTCATGATCGCAAATGCTGGTATTCCAGCCCACTCGAGCATACTTGACCTGACCTTCGAGCAGTGGAACGATCTTGTCCACACTGACTATAACGGTGTTTTCTACTGTGCTCGTGCTGCTGGCCTTATTTTCAAGAAGCAGGGCCACGGAAACTTAATCACCACAGCTTCCATGTCTGGACACATTGTGAACGGTCCTCAACACCAAGGTAACTACAATGCACTTAAGGCTGCAGTCATTCACTTGTCGAAGTCTTTGGCTGTCGAGTGGGTTGACTTTGCCAGAGTCAACTCTGTCTCCCCAGGTTACGTGGACACTCCAATTTCTGGAAAGGTCTCTGCTGAATTGAAGGAGGAGTGGTACAAGAGAACGCCAATGAGAAGAGACGGTGACCCAAGAGAGCTCAAGGGTATTTACTTGTACTTGGCCAGTGACGCCTCCACCTTCACTACTGGTAGTGACTTCATCGTGGACGGTGGTTACTGCTGCCCATGATCCAAGAAGGACAAAAATATAGAACCTCAAATACTAAATCAAACCATATCACAATGCTGCTTGTTTTGAACTGTAAATATCTACGCCTCGAGATGGCGGGCTCGTGAGTCCGAAAGGCAAAATACGGCTGCAAAATGGCCTTTTTGGCATAAGAAGCACTGCAGTTGTTTTTGCTTATTGGCTGGTCCAAAATTGGAAACTTCTATCGGAGTTGACGCCGACCTGCTCTGCAGCATGAAACACATAACTAAGTCGCTTTGCCGGAAAGATACAGCGGGGGCAGTTTTTGTTGCACCTTTGGAATGCTCGGGGATTCTTTCGGATCTCTAGTTATAAAATATAGATCTAAAGAGACCCTTAGCATAATTTTGCGTCTCGGCGCTCGTGTCAACTACATCTTTTATCTTAGAGCATTTATTCCTCATAATTCAATCATAAGACTCACTCTCTATAAGAATTTCTTCCTGAATTCTTATACAAAACTTTCTTCTATTTCGACTCCATTATTTCATCTCGGAAAACTTGGTGACTTTTGCGAGCGCTAGCCGTCCCCCACATTACCCCATGCAAGGATGCAAGTTTCCCACCCTAGCCCGAGATTCTCGAACTCCACTCAATCCAACATTCTGACTTCAGTAAATCCAATCGGAGTTCTGTCACCCAGTGGCTTTGCACCCCACTCTTGAATCAAAGTGGTATAGTATTCTGCTCCGAGATGCTTATAAACAGGCGATGTTGCAGCCTTTTGACTCAGTAGTATCCACAATATGTTCTTCAAAACCACCCCGGTCGAGGAGATCGTTGGAAGGGCCATCGCTGACGTCCTTCCCGATCACGGAAAACCCTGGTACTGTGTCAGACACCTTTTGAAGCTAAACCTTCTTTTGATCGTTCCTCTTCTTTCTTCTGCCACGGCTGGCTACGATGGCTCCTTGATGAATGGACTCCAATCTATACAAAACTGGAAAGACACTTTTGGCGATCCCGCTGGCACTTTGCTAGGATTTGTCAACGCTGCGCAAAATTTTGGTTGTGTTATTGCCCTCCCATTCTGTGGTTGGCTCACAGATTACATTGGTAGAAAGTGGACATTGGGCATCGGTCTCTGTGGCATAGTCATAGCTACCATTATTCAAGCGACGGGAGATACTCTCGCCCAGCTTATTGCGCTGAGATTTATTCTCGGCGGCTTCGGCATGTTGGCAGTTCAGCCTGCTCCTCTACTAATTGCAGAGTTGTCATATCCAACTTTTCGTGGCAAGATGACCTCCATGTATTGGTGCTTGTACTACTTGGGAGCTATTTTGGCATCTTGGACATGCTACGGCACGGCAGAAAGAGACGACACTTGGGCATGGCGGATTCCTACTATTCTCCAGGGCGGTTATCCTCTTCTTCAGCTCGCGTTCTTGTTTTTCGTTCCTGAAAGTCCAAGATGGCTCGTTTCAAAAGGTAAGGTAGAAGAGGCCCGAGACATCTTAGTAAATCTTCACGCGGGCGGAGACAAAGACAGTCTTCTTGTGGATGTCGAAATGTCTGAGATCCTGGCTGCTTTGGAAATGGAGCAGCAGGCGAAACAAACGAAATGGTCAGATTTGATTGCAACCCCAGGAAACAGGAAGAGAACCTACATTGCTGTCTCTCTTGGGGTCTTCGCTCAGTGGAACGGCGTGGCCATCGTCTCGTACTATCTTACCTTAGTGCTTGATACCATTGGCATCACTTCGTCGTCAATGCAAACTCTTATAAACGGGCTTTTGCAAATCTTTAACTTCATAGCCGCTGCTTCTGGAGCCATGCTTGTTGACTTCTTGGGTCGAAGAACACTTCTTTTGTGGTCTGGCATCGGCATGCTTATTTCCTACGTCATTTGGACAGCATGTTCGGCGCTCTTTGACCAAACTGGCAATACGGCCGCTGGACGTGCCGTTGTGGGCTTTATTTTCATTTTCTACTTTCACTACGATATAGCCTACACCCCGTTGCTTTTGGGATATCCTACTGAGATTTTTCCCTACTCATTGAGATCAAAAGGTATTACTGTGGAGCTTTTGGGAGTTTATGGATCTCTAGCTATCGCAGCCTTTTGCAACTCGATTGCCATGGACAACATCGGATGGCACTACTACATTGTGTTTTGCGTCTTGTTGGGCATTATTGTACTTAACACGTACCTTTTCTACCCCGAGACCAAGGGCTATTCGTTGGAGGAGATTGCAAGGTTGTTTGATGGTGACCAATTGGGAAGCGTCGAGTTCTTATCGCTGGACAAGAAAGTGGAAGTGATGCACGTGGAATCTGTTGTATAGGGCGGGATTGATAAATTAGTTAATTGTTACTAATGAAGAAGCGGTGGAAGCACTGCCTCAGTAGTCCGAGGAGCTCTTGCTTGAATTTTTTGTCTGCATCATCAGCTAAGTGAATTCTGATGGCCCGAATTGTGACAGACATGTTCTCTCGGTTTGCAAAATATTAAGATCTCGTACTTTCTTCCCTCTCTCCAATCTTAGCAAATATGAGCGCCGCTGGGATCAAGCCACATCAAGCATCGGTATGTATCGAGCCGATGCACCGGGCTTATCGAACTCGAAGCTACAGAATACGGAACAGGAGATACGTAGAAAACCAAACAACTTTAAATACGTCAAGATTAAAGTTTTAGGTTACGAAAGTCGCTCAGAGAAAATGACTCAAGGCATCACAGTGCCTGGGACCTCTGACTAGGGCGAACTGGCTTCACGCACATCGTTCCGAATTACTCATCCAAGCGTGGTACACGTCCCCCCGGAAATCTCTCGAGCTTTCCGAAAATAAGCGCCGTGTGGCATGAGTAATTCACGAATTTCGGCCCCATGGATCTCTGATAAATTAAAATAGCCGTTGGGCGACTCTCGCGAGTGGAGTCAGAAATCGATAATTTGCAGCCAGGGCTCCAACGCCGTGTGAAGCTAGCGAAGAATAATTTTTTATTTCTTTTTCGCTGGCAGACGCCCAAACAACGATTTATTTTTTAGGCAAACGAAGATCGCCAACCAATCCTCTCCCTTCGCTTCTTCCGATCGGTCCTCCACAGTGCTTCCCCGCATAAGTGCTGGATGAAAGGTAAAAAGTAGGAGTAAGTGTTCCTTCGCAGAAAGTGGATCAGGCCCGTGACGTGCCTTATATGCAGTACCACACATTTTTTTTACCGCTGGTGCCTCCACTTTTTGCCTGTTGTGTGGTGTCTCGAGCTGGTGCGTAACCAGACCGACTTTTTCTGGGCTGTGTGCAGGAAAAGCAATATTGGGGGAAACGTCATAGTTCCTGACCTCCGCCTTCGAGCGTGTATTCGGACTGAAACTTTTCTTTGTCGGGTGGAGCAATTGTTAGCTGCTGTTGAAACACGAGTCGTGCCGTAATCACTTTTCCCCCGCTATCCTACTTTCTGGCTGGTCTCACCGGGATCTGTGAATTTCTTTTTTCCGCTCATCAGAAGTTTCTTTTTCATAGATAAGCTTCTCCACCATCGCCATATCACAGAATCCTCAACCAACATCGTCACAAGTTGTTCAGATACAGTGAACTTCCACCAATTTCCATATCATGGCAGACGTTCACGTGCTCAGTCTGTCCAATAAGCAGACGTTGCCGTCCTCGGCTTCCTCTCTCAGCGTGAACTCACTACAACACTTCACCAGCGTCAAATCGTTGATTTCGTATTTTTTCAAATTGGCCAATCTTGAGCGTGATGCTGACAGGACGTCTTTGGTTGTTTTGGGCGATTTGTCCTCGTCCCAGGACTCCTTGGATCTGATATCCACCGACGACAAGATCTTGCTTTTTCGCTATTTCTTCAGCCATCTCAATATTCTTCTTGTGGAGCTCGAAAAGCTAGACGAAAACGTCGTGGCGCGGTTGAACCGCTCAATTACCAAAATCAACAAGTTGTCCGCTCACAGAATATCCCGAATCGAGCTCAGAACAGGCACTTCTTCTCAGTGCGTGAATGATGCCTACCTAGACGATGGTGACTACAGTGCAGAGGTCTCCTTTGCCACAAGCACCATGTCTTCCATACTCAATAAGAGCTGTACCAAATCTGCAACCACAGAAACCCGTCTCCGAAAGCTTGTTGCGTTGATGAACGAGAACATAGACGTGATGGAGATACTCCTGAAGAACGACGATAAGCACCTCGCAAAACTCGCCATTTTGGTGGGCCACTGGGGGTTTCCCTCCCACGAGCTTTCAGTAGACGATTTGGCATACTGCGCCTTTCTCATGCTTGAATTCGCCCTTCGTTACATCAAAGAGTTGGCCACATGGTCCACGTTCCCCATCCCTACTGCAAACGAGCTTCTTATGTTCGTTCTCGTAGCAAGGGACAGCTATCAGCACGGAAACCCATTCCACAATTTCCGCCACGCCGTAGACGTCATGCAAGCGTGCTTCCACTACCTTGTGAGGCTAGGGTGCCTCCCAAAATATGCTCAGTTCAGAGAGAACCCAAAAGAGGACGAACTCGTTGCGCTCAAGGCCTCCGTCACAGAAAAGAACCCCAGCACGCTACTAGAAATGGTGTTCCCGCTTGAGTCTTATCGTCCGGAGGGAGATGCTCTTGTTCCACACTTGAATCCAATCCAGGCTTTTGGTCTTTTATTGGCTGCTCTTGGCCACGATGTGGGCCACCCGGGCGTCACAAATGCCTTCTTAATTGATCATGAAGCCTCGCCAGCCCAAGTGTACAATGAGATCTCTGTTCTTGAGCTGTACCATACCACTGTTTTTATCAACAGAATTTGCAGAATTTGTCTCACTGGCGTTCTCTCTTTTGTCACAGACTCTCACTCCAAATTGACGCTCAAAAGACTTATCACTGGCAGCATATTGGCTACTGACATGGCGGAACATTTCGAGTATATCGACAGACTACAAAAATTCAAGCTCACAACCTCAAATCCCTTGGAGGACAAGGTCAAATTAATATCCTCGTTGCTTATCAAGTGTGCTGATATCTCGAATGTGACCAGGCCGTTGCGAGTCTCTTCGCAGTGGGCCTTGCTTCTATCGAGGGAATTCGCCGAGATCGAGACATTGGAGCGAAAGTTGTCGAACGAGAATGTGAGCCTCGATGTCAGCTACGAGAAGGTACCCACAAAGTTGGACGATGTTTTAAAGGGCTTTCCCCTCATACACAAGGGACAGCTTTTCTTCATCAACACCTTTGCTGAAGGTTTATTCAACAGCATTCTGGACCTCTTGCCTGAGTTGAAGTACACGAGCGATATCGTCATGGAAAACAAGCAGTATTGGTCAAAGAGGGACGACAGTTTAAGCGGGTAATCTACGTGGGTACGAAAATAAGGAATTTTATAGAGAAACGGATATCGGCTTCGTTTTAATAGATATTGGGTCATTAACGGTACTCCTAGATTTGATTTGAGTAGGTGAAAATCGAGGGGATAATAGATTGAAGTTGAAATTCAAGGTATGTTTCTCCATGTCCTTGAGGAAACAAATTCGAGAACTTTAAATCCAATAGGTATAAAAGTACACGCCGTTGTCCTTGGCTTGAGGTAGTTCTCTACAACTTCCTATTCTTGTTCGGAAACTTGCTAGTCGTGCCTCTCGGGTTCATATTGAAAGACAATAGAATCAGTCATTGAAGATCGACGATTCAAGAAAGATTCTTTCGTGAGAGCGTACAAGACTTTGAAGGACCGTTGGTTGTCAGCCTTTTATCTGTGCAATTCTTCAAAGAGCTAGTTGAGCTAATTCGTACTCTTTATCTGATTGGTGAATATAACGAAGATTCAAGACTACGTAGCGGCATCGTAGAAATATTATGGGCTCATTTGATTCACAAATGGCTTGATTGAGAATGACAGATCATCGGGCGTCTCAATACAGTTGATCTTGTATTTGGCTGAAATCAAATATATCGTTGATTACAAACTTGGAGATTTGAAGAGTTAGAAGATCCTAATCTTTCTCTCCACTACAATTGAGTCCAAGCTTCGAGTCGCTTCTTGTCTTTGTTCATCTGGGGTTCCTCTGGCGGCCAGACACTTCTTTTCAAACTCGCATACATCTGAGCACCCGCCACTATCCAATACGTCCGCGTTGTAGTTCAGCCAGTTTACGCACAAATTGTTCTCGTCATAAGAATGACAAAGTGACCTCATTGTCCTCACACCGAGGTACTCACCCAAAGCTGTCCATGTCTCAGAGTTTTTAATCGATACGGAGAAGCGCTGGAAAGTGCACCTTGCTTTATTCCAGTACCTACCATGGGTCAAGCAGTCGGACCAATGAGTGTCCTATATCACTCGCCTATTAGTACCTTTCATAATAACCTCGAGAGTGTATTGGGTACCTATTAAATACATTCCACCGAGCGTATCAACATATCGTATTTAAAACCAGTGGAGTCGACATCGTGCGTGAACTTAAACTTTGATTCAAAACTAGGATCAACGCATGTTACTCCACCGTTGAAACCAATTCGACACATGTTTTGTCTGATATTGTCCAAGGCTAACTCCTCATACATGTCCATGAAAGTGTAGTTGCCTTAAATTTGGCCACAGACAAGAGGTGCAAGCAAGATATTTTGAGGATAGCCCTAAAATTCATTCTCAGTACTTTACTGACACCAAAACACCAAAGTAGACAGATCCTTATAGAAAGGAGGCAATTTTTAAAGAAGAAGAATTCGGTCTTGGTATAATGCTTCAGGATTAGATTGCGCGCCGCCCTCTATTCTTCTTTTGACAGGTCGCGTAACCGAGCCGGAATCTGACGCATGCAAGAAGATGCGGCTGCAACTTTTTGACACAAATTGAACAAGGTTCCTTCTTTTTTTTATTATTAGCTGGAGTATTCGGTGAAGATTGTCATCGGGCTAATAAACGTTATAAGGGCAGATACGAGATCTCCATTAGAGAACAGGAGTTATTTGCACCTTTTTTGAATATAGCAAGACCAGAAAAGTGACAAACATCGTTCATTAGATCACAAAAATGTCAGGCAAATTTTGCATCTGAATTCAAGCTGAAGCATTCATTCTCGTCAGATTTGGCAGTAGTCGAAGGGACTACGAATGAAATCATGCGAGAAAGATAGCCAAATCATTTCGAACACGGCTCAGGCTATTTTGTCAAGATTGTATTTTTGAAAGAACGCATAGGTGCTAGATAGGGCGTTTGCTCTCCTACCGTGTGACGTAAAGAGGTATGGTCAGGTTTGTTTGAATTGAGTTATAAAAAAGATGACATAATACAGGGATAATCGCTATTAAAATTTGTGGACAGCCTGATTTCGCTCTGATTTCATGATCGCCTTTATTTGCTTGATTGACTATGTTTATTTCACGAATCGTTTGTCCCAAAACTTTTATAACCCTAGTGGTGTGTTACCTCGACGCTTTATTCATCCCTCACTGCATTACTTCATCACGGTTCACTGAAGCACATCCATTTGAGCCATTCCACGAAATAATTCCAGAACAGGTCACATTGAGCAATCAAAAGCCAAATAAATCTGACCCACGTTATTGACACGGGTCGACGATTATTTTTAACAATTCCCACCCCAAAGAATATCTCAATAGACAGCGTTGAGAATTGTGACTCTCTCTTTATATGTTACACCAGAATGGAAGATTAGGGATTAAGCTTTGCTGGATCAATTTTGAAGTTCAAGAAGCATGATAGTAAAAAATTAGAGGCTCTTGAAAACCGGCATGCTCGTTCAGAGTACTCAGCTACGGTCAAGGATATATCATATCCTATTGCTTGTAAGCAAACAATGATACCACCGTGAACTGTAGCATCAAATCAAGGAATACACTCTGTCAAGTGCTGTTAACACCCTGCTATATATACAGCGTTCGTCACTGTAGGCTGTTCTTTTGCTTGAATCTATTTAGGGTCTTCTGTACAATGATGCATCTCAATCACTCGAAAAGAGTTTCATCCTGTTGTTAGTTTCCAAATCAAGAAAGTTCAAGATTTATTAGGAAGTAGAGAAACTCAACAAATCTCCATGAATGAGAACAGTACGGCTGCGCCTAAGGCTCCTTCCTAGATTCCCCACAACGGATTACCTATCTATCCCCGTTCTTGTTTTTCTCATTTATGATTATTCAATAGCCGAACTCAACCAGCCAGGCTTCACTACAAGCAAAAAAAAAGAAACGGGCTCATATCCTCAAAGTTGCTCCCCAGCCGTTCCGATTATACCAGCCATTGTACTAAATTTCAAAGAAAGAAAAAGAAGGAAAAGAAATAGCTTCGAAATTGATTTAGAATCTCACTGGACGATCGACTCCTTGAATTTCTTTTCATAAAAAAAAGTCGCCAAACTCTAGGGTAAAACATTTTCGCCAAACTCTAGTGTTGCCAAACCCTAGCCCTGTACCTGTGTGCCCCACACGTCAAGATCGCCGAGTGCACCTCCGGCGGTTGCCCTGTAGAGCTGGTGGCACGTGCGCTGTCTCACGTGATGCACACCATCCAGATCGCTTTTTTCCATCGATGAGCTACTCTCCAGATTGCCCGTTCAACACCAACCCAAACCTCCACCAAATAAAGCCATCACGTGCTCCCGCCGCCATGGACAAAGAGCTCTTCCCGAAGAACCCCGAGTTCTTGTCCTCCTACTCCGACAGGCCCATCGTGCTTTCGCCGCCTCCGATGGACCAGAGTGGCACAGCCAACCCACACCAGGAAAGGCCCGAAGGAACGGCGAATTCGCTTAGTTCGGCGCTCCCCAAGGACTTCATCGCCCTGAGACAGCAGCTGGTCGGCTACAATCTCCAGCAGGAGTTCGAGGCGTTGAAGGCCGACTTGGACCTCGATTTGAGCATGTCGAACAACGTCGACGAAAACGACGCCGAAAACACAGCAGGCACCTCCAGCAGTGAAAACGGCAACGCCACCGCCACCGCAGGCACGCCTTCGTTGGGCAACCGCTTTTTGTCGCCGCGGTTCTCCCACGGCTTGGGGCCCTCGTTGCTGGAGAACTTCTCTTCTTTGACCTCGACTGCCCCCATGGGCCACTTGGGCACCTCCATGGCTCCCGGCGCAGGCGCAGGCTCGCATCATCTGGCGCTCTTGGGTGTCGGGGGGTCGAAGCTGCTGCTGCTTTTGCCCCAGTCTTTGCTGGTTCCTTCTCGACCACAGCTGGTGAACGATTTCCTGAACTTGTTGGGCAGAGGCCAGAACACCGTGCTGGGCGGCTCAGGGTTGCTGAGACTCCAGGCTTCCGGCGCTGGGCTGTCATTCTACGCCGACTTGGTCAGCTTCACCTCGTGGATGGAGAACTTGAGTCCCCAGGACCTCGTTTCCATGCTCGACCACTGGTGCAACAACCTTCCTTTTGACATTCTCCTCACGATGAAGTCCCGCCTCGAGCTGCACCTTAACCACCCTGTAGACCAGGCGCAAATACCGCCCAAGTTGAACTACGGCTACGAGGACTTGGTCGCCAACATGGAGAACACCTCATTGGGAAGAAACCACGATGTCCACCACCTGGCAGGCCTAGCCCAGCCCAAGCCAAAAGCAAACGACATCTACAGAAACCACCTCTTCCAGGACATGAAGTTGCAGAGGCCCAAACTGGCCGACCCGCATTTGCATAACCGTTTTCCCAACGGGGCCCAGCTGAACCAGGGAAACACCGCTTCCCACTTGAGCTCGTTGGACAGAGCCCGCAGCCCCACCTCTCATTTGCACGAAAAAACCAACTTTTTGCAGTTGGCTGCCGCCTCCAACTCTCCACTTTCCTATGCCCAGCACGCTGGATCTCCCGAAGAGAGCTACGACTTGAATGCAACGCTGAAGCTTGGCGCTCTTGCCACCATCAACTCCCGCGTTGCCCTTGACTCCAATAGAAAGGGTCCAGGCTACCACCAGCAGCCTTTGCAGGATTCGTACAACAACATCCCGTTTGAGGAGCAGATCAACCGTCAAGGTAATTCCTCTTCTGTGCCTGTGCAGCCTCAAAAATACTCTCTTGCTGCTATGGGTGCTTACGGCCAGGGTCCATCTGCTGCTGGGTTGAAAATGAAAAAAGAGGACGTGGTGAACAGGTCTAAAAATTCTACGCCAGTGGGAGGCATGAGCTCGAGCTCAAACAACGGCCAGAGCTCCATGCCCTCCGAAATCGCTTCAATCGACTTGCTCAACAACATCCCGGCCTGGTTGAAGCTTCTCCGCTTGCACAAGTACACCGACTGTTTGAAAGACACGTACTGGAAGGACTTAATAGAGCTCTCTGACGAGGAGTTGGAGAAAAAAGGTGTGAAGGCGCTTGGAGCCAGACGGAAGTTGCTCAAGGCGTTTGACGCTGTCAAGCAGTCGAGAACGTAGCCTTGAAGGTGCGTTCGGCAAGACATATATTGGATATAGAGCCTACGTGGTATTTGACATACCCAGGAATTAAATAAGATGACGATCCATGAAAGACTTACTTGAAAAGACCAACCCAATGTAAAGAGGTTTATGTCTTATACTATCACGCAGCACGAGTTCGTCTTCTTGGCCTGCTTGTAGAACATTCTCGAGGACGACGAAAGCGCCTCACTCTTGTCGACCAAGGTATCCAATTTCTCGCCTCTTTGCAAAACAGATTCGATAGTCTTGTGCAAAACGATCTTGGTTTCGTCCAACTCCTGCTGCACCTTCATGATGGAGTCAGCCTGGGTGGGGTCCTGGTATTTCTTAATGTATGCGTCCAACTTGTCGAAAGAAAGAGCCTGGCTGGTTTCGGTAATGCTGCTCCATTCCTGGGCTGGATGCAAGGAGAGGTACTCCTCTAATATCTTGTTGATCAACGTGTATGCCGGTCTCACAGGGTACTCCTTGTCGGTGATAATAACACACGATATGCCTTCCAGTCTTGTGTATGTGTGGCCAACGTAGTTGCCCTCTTCGATGCTCTGTCTTTGGCCAGCCTGGGTTCTCTGTGAGACGGTTTCGGAGAAGAAGGTCATGAACTGGGAAACGGACGATCTCTCGAAAAAGGAGAACTGGGAGAGATCTCTGGCAGCAGAAAGCTCCACCACGGTGTCCTTGACTTTCAAAATGCCGATATAGTATATTTTCATCGTGGTGTTGGAGAAAGAAGATGTAGATGTTGCTTTTATGCGACGATGTTCGCACGTGATGATAAGGCTAAAAGGGCGTTTCTGTTATTGCCGTGCGTTTCAGAGGGACACGAAATGAACATAATTGAAAGAAGGTAATGGGAAGATGATACATTGAAGGATTTGCTTGGAGCGAAATAGGGATTTTCTTTTTTTTTTTTTTTGGCTTCTTTTCCTCTCGACCAGGTGTGACTACATGTATGTGTGGTCTCGACCAGTATGTATATGTGCGACGAGGAAGCGACAAACACGGTGAATTTGCTGAATTATTCGAAGTGTTCGTTTTTTGCTTTCCACCTCTGGACTGTATCGCACAAAAGTTCTATTTTTTTTTTTTTTTTTCTTTCTTTCTTTCGCAAAGAATGACGGGTCCATGAGTTCAGGAAGCATAGTACGGAGCCAAACAGAGACAGTAGCCTACACGTCTTACTCAGATTGTTATTTGTAAGCTAAGAAATTTGTTAGCTTTTGAATTGCTTGGGATACATTCAAAGGTCCAGCTATCGAGTCATTAGAGTGACAGTGTGGGCGTCAGAACCCAGGATGTCTCACTTATGTCTTTTTTGCAGCCATTATAAGCAAACTCTGAACACAAAGGACGGAGGAGTTTGATCCATAAATTGCTCCATAAACCGTGCACCGCCCCTCTCAGAGCTCTCAGTTTATTTTTTTTCTTGCTTTGTCGAGTTCCAATTTCGGGGTATTCGCCAATATGTTCTCAGCTCGAGATATCAGTCGCAAAACCCTAAATGAACATCCACACTTCAATACATTTAGATTAATCGAAAAGTCACAAAATCGAACTAAAATAAAGGAAGTCAACTTCAGCTTCAGAAACAAAAATAACGCCAATATTGTTAACTTGCCTCACCTCCCTCATGAGTCTAGTCCACTAAGCCTACTCTCGTATAACCACTCGCAATCTCCTACACACCTTATCACAATATTCAACGAAGTGTCACACGCTAAACCAAAAAACACACACCAGCACTCCAAAGCCTGGGCTAAGTCAATTTCAATATCTGAAGGCCAAAACAACACAAACCAAATATCAAAAGTAAAATTGCCCTCGATCCTTCCTTCATGGACTCTTCACAATTCCTCAAGGTGATACTTCTAGGAGACTCGGGCGTGGGAAAGACCTGTCTCCGATCGCAGTTTGTTCATCACGTCTTCACCAATGCTTACAAGGCCACTATAGGCGGTGACTACCTTACCACGAGCGTGGACCTACCGAGAAGCTGCGTTCCTGATAATGGAAAATTGAAGCCAATTGTGGAGCAGACTTCAACAGATTCAGCCGAAACAGTGAAGGTCAATTTGCAAATCTGGGACACTGCTGGCCAGGAGCGCTTCAACTCGATTTCCCAAGCATTCTACAGAGGCGCAGACGTGTGTGTTCTCGTTTATGACATCACGAACTACGAGTCTGTGCTCAGCATACGAGACTGGTTCACGAGGTTTATGGAATACTGCCGCGTTGACAGGCCAGGTGTGATTATTGTGGGCAACAAAGTAGACAAAGCAGAGGACAGGTGCATTGACAAGGACGAGATTCGTGAAGTGCTATGTCGCAACTGCTCCTCAGTGAATCTCAACGACCATGTAATCGACTGGGATACGGACTTGATGGAGATCTCGTGTAAAGAGCATAAGCTGGCGCAGGAGGTGTTTGAGCGTGCTGCTCGCGTGGGGGTGCAAATCTCGGGTCGTCGAAAATCCACTACGTCTGCTTTCGAGGCCATCGAGCTAAGGAATATACGAAAAAGACTGTGTGCCTGCTGAGGATGAGGGGGAGATACTCAAGACGGCAAGGCTTTACCGCAGTTTGGAGGGTGTTGAAATAAAAGGCACTGTGGTTGGCAACGACAATAACTAGGTGAAGATAGAACTTGACAGCCCAAATGAAATCATTGATGAATCAACATAGACATATATTACCATAATAAAATTGAGATGATAATTCATGGTACTGAAACATAATGAACACTTGATTGAGAGTTGATGTCCCAGGTAATTAGACATGATCACACACATAATCTACACCAATATACACAATCATTTAGTGTGGAACAAGAATTTGGGTAAATTATTGACTCGATGGCCTGGTGATTTCAATGAATCTGATCTCGACTCAAAAAAGGCTGCTGACTAAATTACAAAGGCTGTTGACATAACTATCTGAGAATGGTGTCTCCACATGAATCAATGGACACACTGGTCTTGGCTGACTTTGAGCTAGAAAGGTCACAAAATTGATGAATGAAGCCTTGAAGATTCACATGTACATCACCCTCATTGATCTTATTGGTAGATTCTTGTCGTACTCCCTATTACTTCTACTCGGGAGAATGTTGCCTTGACAACACAATTGCAGCCGGTGCACAATCTCCAAATTCTTTGCAAGTCGTGCTATTCAATAGCTGTCAATCGAGAGCCAATAAAGCAGAAGCCGTCAATAGCTAGCTAAACAACTTCTGCCATCCGCCTCCTACACCTCTCTCATATAAGTACAGTGTCATTGCTGGCTATATACTCAGCTGTCCAGCCCGCTCTAAATCTATGTACAAGCACGGGCGTTGCCAGTGTGTTTAGAGCTTAGGAGGCTCCTGTGTAGCGGGAGCGTGGGACTCGAGCTCGGATGTAGCGTGGGAAGGACCTTCAGATGGAATAAGGTCAGTGTCGTTGTGGCCCTCGGCAGCAGCATGGCTAGGAAGCTCAGAGGTGGCGTGTGAGGGGCCCTCGGAGGGAATGGCGTCCACAGCAGCCTCGGAAACTGCCACAGCGACACCCTCAGCAGGTTTAGAGTCACCCTCCACGCTTGGCACC
Organism: Candidozyma ruelliae; assembly: GCA_030582895.1. Classification (NCBI taxonomy): domain Eukaryota; kingdom Fungi; phylum Ascomycota; class Pichiomycetes; order Serinales; family Metschnikowiaceae; genus Candidozyma; species Candidozyma ruelliae. The sequence goes on from JAJMHE010000002.1 coordinate 707,905, forward strand.
TCCTCATCGTCATCGTAGAGCTCCTCCTTGTAGTGCTCTGGGTGCTGTCTGAAGCACGTTCTCATGGCCTCGAACTTCTTAATACAGTCTATGCCCTTTGGCTCCGTTTCGGAGTATACAAAGCACGAGAAGGCCTCTTTGAATTCTTCTCCGCAGGGTCCGTGGGCCATTCCACCGAGACAGGGGCAGTCCCAGTTGATTTCGCCTGTTTCTGGGTTGAAGGCAGCCTGGGGCTGCTCGCCTTCTTCGCCGTTTTGGGGCTCTTCTCCGGCTTCTCCGGTCTTCTTTGGCTCCTCCACTGCAACGATCACTTCCTCCTTGATTTCGGCCACTTTGTCGGTGGCAGTGTCCAAAAGCTCCTTGGCCTGTTCCTGGACATCGTTGTGGGCCAGGTTGAGCGGGTAAAGGATGGCGAAAGTCAAAATGGAGGCTCCGATGGCGATTCTGGGTGCCATTTTGGAAACTGGGGTAGCACGAGCGGAGGAGGCGAATCTCCGAGAAACGAGGGCTCCACGGCGGAGGGAGTTTGAAAATGCAGATTTAAACATGTTTTTATTTTTGGGTTTTGCTGTTTTGTGTTTTGTTCGAGAAAACCCGATAGCTGGTGATGTAGTTATCAAGAGTGGAAAAAAAAGTACTGATTGCGAATCATGTCTACTTTTCAGCAACCCACCCAGAGGCTTACTAAGCGCAGGGGAGGTGGGAATGGTGCCCAATAAATATACGTTTCGTCGTAATTTTAGCTATATATGTCGAAGATAAGGCTATTTTGATTTTTCTTCAACTGGTTCTGGAAAGTGGGGAATCCCCAGCTCTGACAAATCGAGGCAGCTCCAGCGCTATGTACATAATTTGGAGCAATTATCATTGGAGATATCACTGTCCATTTGTGTAGTCAATCTATCCAGGCAATTCCAGTAAAACGGTCCTCTGGTGAGACAAAATACGGGTGTCATCGGTCAATTGCTGGAGCTGCCTCTGTGCTTCAAACCTCTCATGATATCAAGAATTTGACAATCAAACCTCTCAATTATGCCTTCATGCCAACTTAAAGTCTCTCAAGCGGATCTTCTTTGCATTATTTCATTGCTCTTCCCCAGATCATGTTCTCTCCTCCCTTTGGAAGTCAGTTCCACCTACTTGCGGCGAACATCCTCGGAAAGGTCGCCAAGATCAACAACGGTCTCCTTGACGGGCGCAGACATCGAGCTGGCCCACAATAAGGAGCACAACACCGTCACAATGGTGAACCCACCTAGGTAGCGCACGGTCTTCAATGTGTTCTGCGATGTCTTGGTCTCCTCCCTGCCAATGTCGTCGATGAATTGAGACACTTTGTTCTTTGGCTTAGTGGAGTAGCGCCTGGCGCAAACGGGCAAAGTTCGAGGTATTCTTCTCAAGAGCATGGCTGATTTAGTGAGTGAAGAAGGTGAGATCGAAAGATGTCCCCATTTTAGCTTCGCGCTATGTGCACAATTTGCACCCAACTGCCTCCCAAGTTACCTCAAGAAGGGCACATTATGAACACTTGTTGGGACAAATTTCGAGTTCTTTTGGACCCATAGTATGTCGTCTTTAATAAAACAGTTCCTCACTTTCCCATTTTGCAACGTCAAATGGTAGATTCTGTTCATTCCAGAGTCCTTCTTGTCCGTTGCGACAAACCCTATATCATGCTTGAAGCAGTAGTCTGCAATAACATCTCGGAAAGCAGCCATTAGTTGCGACAGACGCAAAGCCCTGACGTCAGAGGATGCAGCTTGAATACTTCCCTCAACTTGCAATTTCACCCGTTCAAGACTGGGGTACGGGTCCTGGTCTATGGTAGGAAGGCCTCCCAAAGCTAGGCGTCCTGATTTGGAGAAGACAGCAATCTTTTCGTAGCATGAGTTGAAAAACCAAAGGACAAGATCGTTGATAGGGAGTTTCTGACATTTTTGCGTGAACCAGACTTGCTTATCACAGAGCCAGTCTTTCACCTTTGGAGAGTGCTTTCGCAACATATTGGCGAGCTCTCTTAGCCAGAGATTGAAAACACAAAATTGGAGAATCACCTCAAGCTGGCTTTCCAGAAGCACGCGTGATTTGTACCTGAGGTGGAATAAAAATGATAGTGTGTCTGTGTCGGGAGCGAAGCCCTTCTCTCCGCAAGATTTGTAAGTCCAGTGAACAACTGCCTTTATAAAGGTGGCTTGGATAATGTCGTTGGCAGACCAAAATGAAAATACATCTCTCCACAAGCTGTAGTGCGACCAGTATCTCTCAAAGACAGTGTCGTGAAATGTGTCGGGATCCTTGCAATTGCCTAATTGTCTCCAGATGTCGCCTTCGACCTCAACAAGCTTCTCGAAACGGTCTTCGAGAGGCTTAAAAGTCGAGCACAAGATCTCTGAATCGAAGTCTAGGGAAGTGACAAGCTTGAGAAGGTGCATCTTCGTGTCGTCGCTGCCCAAGATGTCCCAGTCTGATAAATCCTTTGCTATGAATGGCTCGAGGATCTGGTCGAATACTGCTTTCTTAAAACAGCCAGTGTTGAGAATAGCAGGAGAGTTGAGCCAGTTTTGCAAAAATTCGACGAGAGCGTCAAAGTCTGGCGTGTTGAGTAGATTATTGATTTGAGGCTTGAGCAATTCAAAGAGAAGTTCATCCCAGTCGTTCAAGTACATCGACAGCTGCACAGCGACTTCTTTCACGAGCAGGCCCCATTGCGGAAGAAGGATATCGGAGGGGTCTAAATGGCCCTGAATGTGCGGTTCAAGAATTGTGACTAGTAGGTGGGACAGGACTATGTCGGGGCGATGTGGAATCTTCAAAATCTGCTGAACGCATTCGGTCGCCGCATCTTCAGTAAGCGTAGAATTGTATTCCCCGAGAACGCTCTCCAAAGAGTGTCCACCTTCGAGCATGCGCCGAGCATCCTCTACTTCTGCCTCAAGAGACCTGCTTTCGCTCTCTTCCATCTTGATATTGCGATTGAGAGCATTGATGTCACTTTCGAAGCGGAGAAGGGTATCGAGACCCCTTCGTAGCTCTGAGTCTGTGCCTGATCGAAGCAAGCTGTCAAAAGCAGTACTCATATCAAAACCATGCGACCTCAACCTTCGGAGTGCTTCCGAATACCGAAGTCGTAGCCTTTCCTGGGAGTCTCCGTCAACCTTCTCCTCTTCCGCTTTCACAGATTTAGCGTCACCTTTATACTCCTTAATGCCTCCAACACCCAATCCCTTGGGCCTGAGTTTTGTCTCAATTGGCTTCACAATGCCCTCACTCTTTGCACCCAATCCCTGGCCCTGCTTGTAACCCATCTTCATGAGGAGCTTGGCTCCTATGCCGTATTGGGAAACGTGAGCTCCACGCTCTTTTTCTGGGATTTGCGAGTCCTGCTCCAGCAGTTCATCGTCAGATTCCTCTAAATCTGAGTACTCATCCCGAACAGCCATGGACATGGAGAAGGCGGGCTTTTGAGCCGCATTTTCGCCTGAAGACGGAGAGTTTGAATTCTCCGACGCCTTGGTAAATAGAAGACCAAGCGGCTTGGACATGGAATGTATAAAGCAGTTGTTGCAGGTGTGTAGTTGTAGTAGTGTTGATGTTCTGCACACGAAGTTGATGTCTATGTGCGATGGATGCACGAATTTGCAACCATTCGAGAGTTCATGAAACAAAAAATATATGAAAGGAGGGAAAAGACCCTCCAAAACGATAGAGGGTATCAATTGAGAGAGATTCCTTTTTCGACGTGTCGATGCACATTCAAACTTGTATACCTTACACAGCAAACCACGGGACGTAACCCAACCTTTACTTATATTCCTGCCAATAACAATACCAAACCGCCTCATTTTAGCACGCCAGCGTGCGAGCTGCTGCTGATCTCCCTGTGCCTCACACTCTTGAGCAATTGAAGCAACTTGGCCTCGCTTTCCTCGGCAGACTGCGCCTGAAGCGTTTCAAGACCATCTGTAGTCACTTGCACAATACAAGGCTGACTCTGTAAACCAGGAAGCACGAGCTCTTTGGGAATAAAATCACCATACTTTGTCAACCAGCGGGTTCTTCTCGCCCGTTCCTCCTCCTCCAACTCAAGAAGCGCACCGTGCAAAAAATCATCAAGCACTTTGAGGTACCTTCTGGGGTAGACGTACTGCTCGTAGTGGAGCTCACTAATATAGTGATCGTTGAAGGTGGCGTAAAATTGGGTGTAGTGGTGCACCAATTGACCAACCACTTCGGAGTATAGATCAATAGCCAGCTTGGTAGAGGCATCTGAGCTGTCGATCAGGCAGTTCCGAAAGACAGCCTCTAGCCTCAAAAGTAGCAACACAAACCCGGTAATTTTTTCATTTTTGAGGGTGGTGTTACTCTCGGAAAGCGCTTGAGAGTGTTCCACAAACTTCTCGATCGCCGGAAGATGCAGCTCCACGAACTTCGCTGCACGGGTCTCGTTGTTCATGATTATGTCGTGGATCGCCCCAAACTCCCTCAAAACATGCGGAAGCTCCGCAGTGTCTGCCTGAAGAACCTCGTAATTGACTCCTGCGCTTTCTTCGTTGGACCTGAGAAGCTCCACCGCAAGCTTACACTGGTCGTAGTGGTTTGTGAGCATCTCAAGCAAGGAGACAAGCTCCTGCTCCAAAGATGCGTTTTCCCTCAATATTGCACGAATGATATTGCTCTGTTCCTTAGGCGGCAACGACGTCATAAATGCAAATCGTAGGAGCATGGCTACACCCGCCACGCTTGCATCGTAGGCCTTTATGAGACGAGAATATCTCTTTGTGCTCTTTTGGTAGTCCTTGAGGAGCTCGTCAAGCCGCTGTAGTAGTAGATTGTGGGCCTTCTCTATGTTCTCCAAATAAATACTGACGTTTTCCCTGAGCAAGTGGATCTCGCTCTCGGCCACAAAGTCACTGAGGTGCTTGTAGCTGCTTTTATCTAGAACCTCGTCGCTTAGAAGGGACTCCGGAACCGGGGTTTTCCCCAATTGGGCCAAAACTTCATCCAATCTCGCCAAAAGCGGCTTGAGCTGCTTCTCCACGGCGGCATTGTGGGCTCCAATCACCCTGTCCTGAACTTGCACTCTCAAATGCTCGATAAGCGCTGCGATATTTGCATGCTGGTCCTTGATGTGGTCCATATTCTCTGTCGCTATTTGCACTTTCTTCGGTAGCTGGTCGGCTAGTATGTGAGCTGTGGAGTTGAGCACGGCCTGGGCCGAGGCCGAAAACTCACGTGCCTTCTCCAAAGTTCGGAATGCTTCCTGGGCCCATTGCTGAACATCCTGTGCCGAGAATGTCATGAAGTGGGTTTTAGATAGTGCACGGATAAGTAAGAACCAGCCTAGTGCTGATAACGGCACGTGACTCAGCAGCTTGTCGCCCCAAATCCGGGGTTCCCACCCCAGAATCAAAAAAGGGAGGATAATTGTAGCAATTTTAGCAAACGCTATTTCACTAGATACAATTCAAATGTTCCTCATTTGGGTTGTGTGGAGGTTTGGCTGAACCTCTCCCACTCGTGCTCTACTACTGAGATGCGAAAATATCAACGACTCCAACTCAACTCCACCATGGACTCTATCAAGCAGTTGAGGAAGGCCACCGTCGGCAAAAAGCCCATCGAGCTTTTGAAGGACGACGAGAAAACAGAAAACATCAAGGAGGCCACTCATGCCTCTTTGGGCGGTGAAAAGTTCGCTTTGGACGAGCTCACCAACTTCTACAACGAAGACCAGCGCCAGCTGCTTCGAGCGGTTATTTTTTGCTGGATGCACGACAAGTCTTCTATTGTGGACTACAAAAACGCCTGTTTGGAGAACGGTATTCCCGATTTCAAGTTCTTGGTGAAGGCTGAGTTGACTACCTGGTTGAGTGGAAGTTCAGACACATGCCAGTTTGTCAAGGAAGACGAGGCCTTTGGCGCCGCAGATGGCGAATCTGAGCAAAACGAAAAGAAAAGAAAAATAGAAGATCCACAAATGGCCCGCATAGAGAAGTACGAGTACGACTCGGTGGACCACAATTCGGCGTTGCGAGGATCGAAAAATATCGTGTTCAAGAACCTCATATCGGACGCCAAGCGGTTTGCGTCGCAGTTGAAAAGGAGCAAAACCTCCAAACTGGCTCATGCTAACGGCACGGGCGCCGCCAAGAAGACCCCTATCATCATCATATCTCCAGCTACCACTGCATTGATCTCTCTTGCGAATATCAAAGAGTTTTTGGAGGAGAGCCGATTCGTGGAGCCCAACGTCACGACAATGAAGAGACCAGAGTCTGGCGTGGTCACCATCAATCATCCTTCTGAGAAGTTGGCGCCTTCTGCTCATTCCATTATGGTGGTTGACAATGTGGATATGTTCACCAAACCCGAATATTGGGACAGGGTCGTGGCCATCTTCACAACGGGCCAGGCGTGGCAGTTTGCCAAGTACAAGTACACAAAGCCTGAAATCCTCTTCCAGAAGTACCCTGGGTTTTTCGTGTCGTACCTGAACGACGTGATCCCAAAACAGATAAAAGACTGGAACGTCAACGTCGTGAAAATCGACCGTGGCGAGAAGAGGTTCAGGGATAAAATGATAGTGAGGGACTTGTGGATCCATTTGGAGAAGATACTCGTGGCGAGACAATACGGTGCTCAGGAGTAGGCGCTAGCTGTGTAAACTATGTACAAATAAAAGTTGAAAGATTGGATGTGGCGATGAAGGCGAGAGACCTCGCTTGCGAAGATCAATGAGGCGGGGGATCGTATCAAGATGAATGAAAGATGAAATAATTCTCCGAGATCGAACAAATCTCGAAGATGCTTCTTGAGGTTAATGAAAGGACAAACCATCGCTTTCCGAAACCAAAGAAAGCCCAGTTAAAACTCTTTTCGGAAACGAATTGTCAAAATCATCTTTCAATAGCAATGAAACCATCAAAGTATATCTTACCCATATCAGGATATCAAAGATACTTCTTCTCGAGATCAATGAAAAGATCAACAATCTCTGCTGGGGTCATGTTGGTCACTTTCCGGCTGTCTCTGGTTCTGGCTGCCACGGTTCTCTTTTCTATGTCCTTGTCTCCAAGCATGAGGATGTATGAGTATTTCTTCTGAACAGCGTCCTTGATTCTGGCACCCACGCTCTCGTTTCTGGTATCGACGTCCACGTAGAAGTTATATCCAGTAATTGGCGCTATGGAGCTGCTGTAAGCGATATCACCGGAAATCTGTTTCTGGAGCGTTTTTGCTGCCTCGAAGTGCTTTTCAGACACTGGAACGATCATGGCCTGTCTAGGATTGAGCCAAAACGGCCATGCGCCCTGGTAGTGGTCAAGCAAAATGGCAAAAAACCTTTCCAAAGACCCAAATACTGCTCTGTGAACCATTATTGGCTGTTCCTTCAAGCCAGACTGGGCGGTGTATTGAAGCTGGAAACGAGAGGGAAGCTGGAAATCCAACTGGATGGTTCCGACCTGGTGCTTCTTCCCAAAAGCGTCCGTGAGCAAAATGTCGATTTTGGGCCCGTAAAATGCGCCGTCGCCCTCTCTGATGTTCCATCCGTCTTCTCCAGCCGTGGTATTCAAAACCTGGGTCAATTGCGATTCGGCCTCGTTCCACGCCTCAATTTCGCCCATGTACTTCTCTGGTCTCGTGCTTAGATAAAATTCGATGTCCTTGGCCTCTATGCCGAAAACGCTGTATGTGTCTTTAATGAGGTTGATGGTGTTGGTGATCTCCTCGTGGATTTGCGATAAGGTGCAAAAGATGTGGCCATCGTCCTGGTGAAACCTTCTCACTCTGGTGAGTCCAGAAAGAGCACCGCTGGCCTCGTTTCTGTGGAGCGACAGGAAATCCGAATACCTCACCGGAAGCTCAGAATACGATCTATCAAACTTCGAGAAAATGAGACAATGGCCTGGGCAGTTCATAGGCTTAAGTCCGTACTCGTGCTCCTCGTGGTTGTGTTCTGCATGGTCCTCAGGCACTTCTTCCTTCGAAAGATCATTACCAACTACCTTGAACATGTCCTCCTTGTAGTTTTCCCAATGGCCCGACTTCTTCCATAGTTCGTTCTTGTAGATCAATGGAGAGATCACCTCCTGAAAGCCGTACTTCGTTTGCTGGTTCTTCATGAAGTTCACGAGCTTATTGAATATTCTCGTGCCGTGGGGAAGAAAGAAGATCAGCCCTGGGGTAAGGCGATCAGTGGTATATAGTAGCTGCTTGTTCAGAATAGCATGATTGGCCTGAGTTGAGGAGATTGGCTCAGTGTGTGGTTGATTTTGAGATATGGGAGAGCGAGAGAAGCATCGTATGCCTGCATGCACCGCCCTGTGCCTTCCTAGTAACATGGAACTGGAGGAGGTGGTTGAAAAGTTGATTTTGGTGTGCACAGAGATGAGAGTAGTAGGAAGCCTACGAAAAGGTGACTACCCTAAAACAGCTACACCGGCATTTCTTTGGGTAAATTCTGTTCCTTTCGATGCTATCAATGTTAATGAGTTTGAATACTGACTTTTTTTCTCAGTATTTCACCCTCCATTTACTAATCTTCCCACCTTCTTCCCTCAAACAGCGATGGCAGACGCCTCAGAGGGGGCTTCCAGGCCCAAATCCTCTTGCTTTTGCACTATAGTATCCCCACTCTCTTCCTGTGGCGCCTCAGCCTTTACAGCCGGCTTTTCCTTCTCCGGTCGCTCGTTCTTGTGTTTCCACGTCTTGATCTTGACCTTGAACCCGCTGAACGTCTTGAACTGTCTTGTGCCACGGACCCACTTCTTAGCGGGTCTCCCCGATTTGTCAAGCGCAAAATTGGCGTTCACGCTGTGCACGGTGAGTCCGGCTGTGGAGAGCTCTTTTGAGCCGGTGTTGATCTTCAGTGGATCTTCGTGTGGCGCTGGCGATATGTTCTTGTCTGCCTTGTCGTTTTTCTTTTCCTCTGCTATTTTCTTGACCCTCTTGATCTTCGGCGTGGCGAACACGGGAAGTGTCTTGAGAAAGTCGGGAGGAAGCTTCAACTTGACTAGCTGCTTCTTGGGCGCCATAATTGAGTCTTGTGTTGCCGTTGGTTTTGGAATATGATTGAGATGATTGTTAAAACGCGGATTGACGAATGAAATGCTTCAAGTTAGGCAGGAACGTGCAAAGCACTGAGGGAGACGATAAAGTTGAATGGTGAATGTTGAACCAGTTAGTGCGAAGAGTGAGGTGTAGGTAGTGGGTACAACTCGAGTAATTGGTGATGAGGAATCATAACTGAAATAAATAAATATCATTATTTGGTTCCGTTTTAATTTGCACAAAGTAAAAACAGGTCCAATATGTGGTTTTGACAGAAACAATTTGATGATTAGGGTCCTACTTGAATGACAACGAAGGTGAGGTCCGACGCTCAACAGACTCTCATTACTAGAACAAATTTCCTTGATTATTGTAAACATGTTTTCCTTATCATTAAAAGTAAGCAAATACAGGCTACTTCACTAGATATAACTGCTATTCGAGGAATTTGAATCCTTATCTTAGACTCACCCTGAGCAAATGATCTAGGGTAATGATCGAGAAGAGGTTTCTCTCCCCCACCACTCCTGATTCTACAGACACGAGAATTTTGTTTCAGTTTGTCATTAGAGTCAAAAAGCGACATTTGACTATTTACACGCCAAAACAAAGACGATCTCGTCAATGTCGTTAGCTTCATCTGCCTCGACTGTCAGATGCTTTTGATATTCTCAGATTCAAATTTCCAAATGTTAGACCAACTTCCGTTTTTGGCTTAGAATCTTTCAACGGTCTCCAAATAGTACCTAACGACCCGAGCATTTTTTGTATTGAGACTTCCCCAGGGTCCCCACAAAAGGTGTGGTGCTATTTTGCAACCAATGCGCACTAAATTATCCACACCATCAGCTCCTTACTCTTTACCATGGAACTCACCAGAAGGAGATCCCGCTTGGAGGATCTCTCCAGCAACCTCAAATTAGACGTAAGAGCTCACCAGCGGACTTATGAGGGCGCTTATACCCGCACAGCCATCTCGTGCCTTTCGTTCTCCATTGTCATGATCAAGCTCTTTTCCTCAGAGTTTCTCCCCATTGGAACAGTGTACACTGTTTATGGCTGCTTGCTATACTTCATTGGTGTAGTAAAAGCTGCCACTGTTGACACCTACTATAACGCTGAAGAGGACATGGAGGAGTTCAAGACCGCGGGCGATCTGGTTCTTCTTCTCACTGGCATCAGCCTTGCCTCGTATGTTGCAATGCTAGTTCTAGTGCTAAGACTCTAAGCTAGAGCTCCAAGACCAAACACGATGAACTGAACGAGCAATTGCATGCTCCAGAAAGCGACCTTACGCATTCTGACCAATCTGGCTTCGTCGTCTGCGACATACTTGGCGAAACCATCGTACACCTCTTCAGAAATATCGTCCATCAAGAGGGAGTCGTAAACGGTCCACGAGCCGCTGAAGTCCTCGAGGTTTTTGACAATGCGAGATTTGACCTCGATGAAAGCGTTCCTCAGGTTGATGTAAGCCACAATTGGCCTGATCAAGGCGTAGTTGATATAGCTCAATTCTGGAGCCTTAAACGGAACCAGCGCCCTCACATTGTTAAGACGGATCGTCAAATCAAGAACAAAGTAGCGAGAAATTTCGTCTGGCTTCGTGGTGTTGCCGTTAGTGAGTCTGAGTACATGGTCTTGTTTGTCGTGTGCTTCAAGGTTCGTGTGCCTCAATGCCTCCTTGTTGATAGATTGTGTGATAATGCTGACGATCTCCAGGACGTGGAACTCCTTTCTCTGGTCCGGAACCATCACATCGCCAATCATGTCGACTTTTCCTGATGTGATCCAGCCAAAGGGACCTTCTAAACCGGTGTTCAAGTGGTCAATATTGAGAGAGTCGACTCGGAGTCTTGTCACTCGTTTCCAGGGAAGCTGCGTGATGGTTTTGTCTTGTGGCTTTTCGGCATCATCGAAATCATCAAGTCTCTGTCTCTTGTGCACTGTGAAAAGGGAGTTGTCGTAGGAACCGCTCATGATGTTGGCGTTGAGAAAGTCGTAAAATAGCCAATGTTTGCGTAGCTTGGAGAGCTCGCAATTGTAGATGGCAACCTTGAATGGTCTGAAGTTGCTGGGCTGAAGAAGAGTGAAAAGCACATCTTTCATCTTGAAATCGTTGAATTCGAAATCCCCAAATTGGTGAACATTTTTGTAATTTGTAGCATCATCATCTGGATCCCAGTGGACGTGAGTTCTGTCAACAACGCCACGCATGCCCTTGACCTCGAGAGTGTCTACTATGCCCGTGCCATTTACCCATTTTCGGAAAGATAGCGTCATGTTGACCTCCTCTATGGTCATGTCAAATTGCGTGTAGTTTCCATCATCCACAGGCTCACCTTCGGGCTCTGTTTTGTCCAAGCTTTTGGCATAGGCCTCGGCCTGGCTTCCTTTGGAGAAATGCCTTATTGCTTTCGGTCTTCGACTCACGAAACACTTTTTGAAGGAGATTTTTCCGTCACTCCATCCTGGCACTATGGCATGCTCGAAGGTGACGGTAAGTTTGGAGTTTTTCGTGATAAACTCGCCAACTTTCCGGGCCACAAGCTCCTGAGCAAACACGGTATTCATGGTGAAAATCACCAACAGCACAAACGTGGTTGTACCCAAAATAAGAATAAGGGCGTTTCCCATGACTAGCCACGAGAAGAACGCCGAGTAATCGTCGGTGTTGAACGGCCTATTGGATCGTTTTAGGAGCCATCGTAGTCTGATCCATAGTCTGGGAAGAACACCTTTAGTTGATGCAAGCAACTGCTCCTTGGTCACGGGACGCTGGACGGGAGGATCCTTTTTGAAATTGTTCAAGCTGTTCTGTATATTTGCGGAAGAAGCTGGCGGTTTCGTGAATTGTGGCTTCTCCGATCCCGAATCGGGTGTCTTCCCGTTGCTGTTGATATTGGCGGAATAAGCTCGAAGAATGGGAATTGTCGGGTGTACCCGGGGAAGTAGACGTCCGTATGTATTCGGAACTATCGGTCGGGCTGAAATAAGCCTGGGTTTGGCCAATTGGGGTAGACAGTGCATTATCTGGGGAAGGAGATGGGACAGTGTAGGTTGCTATGGTTTGAGCTGGTGTTCAGATTTTTGAAAAGTTTAATGAATTGGTTATAAAATTGGAGTTTCTGGCAGCTTCAAATATATGATTTGAGGATGAAGTGGTGGATTTATGAACAAGAGAGGGACATCGCAAGAAAGTGTGCTTGACTATTGTCTCACTTTTTTGCTGCAAGCCCGAGATGCCTTGAGGGGAGATTGCCAGTGCAACCGAAATGTGAGAAAAAGAATGAAATTATGCTTCTGAATGTTCTGTAAAATTTTGAACGATCAGAGTTATTAGACCAAATCAATTTGCCTTTTGTGGTTTTGCAGTTGTCTCGAATTGTATATGGCTTGCAGGTATATAGCACGGCATGGGGTAGCTACTCCGAAGCCACCACTGGGCAAAGTCCGAGATCGCCCAGGCAGAAAATCTAAAATTCTGGTATTATGAGATATCCAAATATGGAGCTTTCGAACTTGTGAGAATTGTAATTCGTCAGTCCTCCGGTAACCCGTTTTCATTTCAGGCCCAGCTTTAGTATATGGAACGAGTGTCGATGAACGCTGTCTGCTTTTTACTTGACAAAAAAAATCATAGCTTCTTTTGTGATCCGTTAATCGTCCTGGCATTTATCAATGATTCAGAATAGGAACTCAGTGTGATAGTTGGGAGAAATCCTTGGAGTCTCTCGCTACTACAAAAGCACAGCCACTAGCATTCAACTCAACCTGCTTGAAATTCACTGAATTCACGATCCTCAATGCTTCAACGAATCCGATGGCTTTGTCGAAGTTATGAACTTTTACACTCCTGTACTTGTTCCCGAGTCTTGAGATAAGAGAGTTTTGAGATAAGAGAGTTTTGAGATAAGAGAGGTTTGAGATTTTGCAGCCAGGAACGTGGAAAACCCGTCCAAAGTCCGAGTCCTCCGGCGCCATACGAATATCGAAAAACACGTCACAAACCCCGAGCTTTCGACTCCTTTTACTCCACGACTTCTGAGATTTACTCACTTTTGTGCTTCCTGCCCCCTCCATGGTTACTGTACCCCACGCTAGAACAATCTGAAAAACGCCGCAGTAGCCGTGCCCTCCACTACCACTCCTTCTTTTTCACAAATAGCTCAAAGTAACACCTCAATTGTGTTGAATTCCAGCAATTGACTCACTTCGTTTGCTCAAAACATCATATTCTGACCCTCCTCGCGTTGACTCACAACTGACTCACAAGCCTCATATATATCTTATCAGCACCGACTGCGAATTTCCAACAACCACACATGACTCAATTCGGCAAGAAGTTCAGAAAAGAACACTTTCCCCAGCTTCCAGACTCGGCCCTTCCCATAAACCACGGCTCTTTTGGCCTTCCTCCCAAGGAAGTCATAGCAGAGTACCATGCTGCGCTTGATCAGGACTTGAAGTTTCCTGATGAATTCTACGGCATTGATCTTCAGAAAGCGTATAGAAAAGCTGTCAATTGCGTAGCTTCAGTGGTGAACACGAAACCAGAAAACGTGGCGCTCGTGGCGAATGCCACTACAGGCGTCAACGCCATTTTTCACTCGTTGGACTTGAACAAAGGCGATGTGGTAGCGTTGCCCAATACGACCTACGGAGCATGCGCTAATACTGTTCAGTTTTTGCAAGACTACAAGGGAATTGACTTTGTGAAGGTTGAGCTTGAGTTTCCCATGCTGGACCTGGAAGTGGTTGCAAAGTTTCGAGAAGTTTTCGAGAAGAATAAGGTCAAGGTCGCTCTTTTCGACACTGTGGCCTCGATGCCGGGCGTGAGGTTGCCCTGGGAACAGTTGGTGCTGTTGTGCAGGGAATTTGGGGTCGTCTCTGTGGTGGACGGTGCCCATTCCATTGGACTTATACCGTTGGATCTTGACCAGGCTAAGCCGGACTTCTTGTGCTCGAATCTCCACAAGTGGTTCAGCACTCCTCGAAACTGTGCTTTTATTTATGTGAATCCGAAGTATCACAGGCAAATTCAGACCCTTCCGGTGAGTCACGGCTATGTCCCTCCAGAAAAGAATATTTCTAAAGAGCTAGAGAACGACATTCTTTTCCACAAGTTTTGGTTCCACGGCTCCGCCAGCTACGGCCCTCTCTGTGTGGTTCCTGCTGCTATCAAATTTAGAAACGAGGTGTGTGGTGGTGAAAAGAAGATCCAAGAATATGGTGAGCAATTGATGAGAGATGCACAGGCAGTGGTTTTGGAGAAGTGGCCCAAGGCGCTGATTTTGGAGAACGCCGAGGGCACGCTTTGTACGTCCATGATGTCGTTCTTTGTGCCTATAGAGGAATACAGCGAGAAATTTGATCCTTTGGACTCGGAGTCTGTCAACAAGTTGGTTGACGATTGCCTGCTTTGGATGTTGACGAATAGAGGCTGCCGTGTTCCTCTTGCTGGTCACGCCGGGAAGATTGTTGCCAGATTCTCGGCCCATTTATACAACGACTTGAACGACTATGTTCTTGCTTGCGAGGCGCTCGATGGTTCTCTCAAGGCGTTCTTTGCCGAGAGTCAGTGATTCTGGCGCAAAACTAGACAAACTACGCATTGCATTCGTTTAAATTGATTGATAGACTCAAGAGGTTTGCGGATCTAGAAGTATTGATTACCCTGTTGCTTTATGGGATCTGATTCAATTGGAGAAAAGATTATGAGTAAGCAAGAATGTTTGAAACGCTAGATAGCGTTGACAACGTCAGTTCCAAAGCTAAAGTGGATTTGATCAAATCCGCATTACATATAGAGAATTTACTGATAGGAATTTACTGCCGCTTAGGTTGTGGTTTTTTTTTTTTTTTTTTTTTTTTTTCCTTACTCTTCTTCCCTTGAATCAAGCATCATCATCTTTTTTATTACAAAGTTCAAATCGTCAGGCGATGGTATACATTTGAACGACCAATGATGAGTCTCTTCTTTTTCTCTCGTCAAAAGTCTGCACTGGTGTTGAGAATCAATCTATTTTTATTCACAATCGCCGTTTATCTACACTGGCTGTGGCTTTGAACCAGGCGCTTGTTTACATCTGCTAATTAAAATAGATTTATAACTCGAACAGGACAATCAGAATAAAGCAATTCTGCGACTCAGTAAAACAAATCACCGCTTGCCGAGCTAGATCATGCTAAAACAGGTCTAGATCAAAATCCTCCAGATATCAAAACCACTCTTGGCACACATTCCAGAACCACGAGACATTTGTCTCAGCCAAGCCTCCTAGCAAATTCACTGCTTTTTACGTGAATTCTGGATACCAGAATAAATTCACGATTCAAATTGCCAAGTAATATCGAGTTTCGTGTGCTTTCGATCAAATTGCTCAAAACGGTTATTCCACCGTGTACCTTCGTCACCTTACTTGGCTCGATTGTTCTAACAATCAGTGGCTGCAAACGCGGAAAACTTCTGAGGTTGCAAAATCGCAGGTGGAGTCAGCATCAATGGCATTGTTCTTTGAAGAGATTGCTTCCTTGGCTGCAGTGCAACCGAAGCGAGTCGCTGGTCGACAGCGGAATTGGAAGTCATCTACACCTGAATTCACAAATTTGTATATTATTGCTGGCGCATCCAGCTATGGCCAAGAAACCTTAAACGGCGTCTCGCTCGACATCCGAGCCACGCTGTTAAGCTTTGGCGCAAGGCGCTGCCCGGAGAAATAAAGTTCCGGCAAGCAAAGTCCTCAGACACAAAACGTGCTTTAGGCGTAAACGCACTGGTTGGGGTACTGCCTGTCGGAGAAAGGCTGGGGGAAAACACCCGCGTCTATCAATTTGGACATGTCCCAGTCGATAGCGTCCTCGCACTTCCAGTTCCAGAAGATCCAGCCGCTGGAGGTGGAGTAGGCGTCGAGCTGGGCCTCAATGTACCTGCGCACGTTCTTCTTGTGCTCGTCGGTCCAGTTGTCCACGCTGGTGTAGGGAGCACACGAGCCGTAGTTAGGGGAGTTGTCGTAGTCACCAGACCAGCGGGCGCCACGGCCCACACCGTTCAACCAGTAAGCACAGTCGGTGAGCGCCGCAGACCACTCTCCGACGACATTCCAGTGGTACTCGCTCTGGTGGGCTGGGCCCCAGTTGCACGCGGTCTCGATGTGGGAGTCCATGCTCATGGCAAGCTCGCCGGCGGAAAACACCTGGTAGTGGTGGTGGTCCACAACAACCTTCCAGTAGCCCTGCTTGACGGTCATGAAATCGTCCCAGTAGCCCAGAGACTGCTCGAACGCGTCGTGGATGATCACGTTGTTGTTGGAGACGGAGCGCATGTTGTTGTAGCCCCAGCGGTAGAAGTTCTTGAGCTGGTTCAAGTCGGAGGAGGGGCCCAAGGGCTCGTTCAAGAGCTGGATGCCGCTCACAACGTCGGCGTAGTCGCTGCCGCCGTACTTGTCGAAAATCGTCTGCAAAACGGTGAGAGTAAGCGAGATGTTCTCGTCGGTCTGGTAGCCAATCACGTCACGCAAGCCCGAGTTGTCGAACCCGTTCTGCGAGCCTGGAGCGCCGTGCAAGTCGATCCAGACCACAATGCCGTGGTTGCGGGCCCAGCCAATGGCACGCTCTAAGTAGTAGTCCTGGCCCTGGACATAAGGGTCGTTGTCCAAGAGGCCGTAGGCCCAGTAGCCTATGGGGATACGCACGGTGTTGATGCCGGCGCTGGCCATGGCCTCAAAGTCGCTTTCCGTGTACCACGTGTCCCAGTGGTCCTGGAGGCGCTTCAAGGCCTCCTTCTTGCCTAGACTCTGGGTGTAGTGGTACTCGTCGACAGGGGTGTTGTCGCCACAGGCCTGAAACAAAGAAGGCGTGATATATGGTTCGAGCACGAACCAGCCGCCCAAATTGACGCCGTGGATCTTGCCCAGCTGGTAGTTCCAGTTGGAGCCCTTCTGGCCCCGTTTGGTGATAGTTGCAGCCAACACCGCGGAGGTGAACACGAGGAGCGAAAGAAGCTTCATGGGGAAGGGGGAAGCGAAGTAACGAGAAGAAAACGAAAAAGCTGCGAAGCGAAGGACAGAAAGAAAAGCAGTAGAAGCTGGCTTTCGAAATTCCGGATTCCGCCTCTTTATATACTCACACTCGAAACACGAAGGAGGCGTTGGCGAAACACCAGGCAGGTAGACGTGAAGGGACGCAATACGTGCATGAACAATGCAGTGCGTACTGCAGACAGGACAGAGCCGCTTGCACCAGCATGCCACCTCCATACCTGCGTTTCCAGGGCCTTTGACGTCAGTGGTTGCAAGAAACGAGAAAACAAAAAAAAAATGGGAAAACTTTTTGGAGACTTTGTTTTTCCGGATTCTCGGGTTTCTCTTTTCGGCCCCGGCCAAAGCGTTTCCGCCAATCAGCTTCCCCCTGCCGCTTTCGTCTAGCCCGTTCGAGTTGCTCAGAGGCTTTGTGATTCTGTCAGGGCAACTCCTTACTCGTTTAGCGGTGGGGCCACCAGGGGAGCCAAAAAAAGAAGGAAAAAAAAAAAAAAAAAAAAAGGCTACCAGCAAAAAGCCACCGCCAAAAACAAAAGCTTATTCGGATTCGACAAAAGCCCGTCCCAATCGGAACTTTAGGCTTCCGTTGTTGTTTGTTATCTCGTCGTCAGGCACGCTGCACAGGACTTGCTACAGAAATAGAACATGCCCACCGGCAAGAAGAAGCAAATCAGAAAAAAAAAAAAAAAAAAAAAAACTAAGTGCCAATGCAAAAAAAGAACTGGTGCACCCGCCAGGCCTCCCGCCAAGCACAGCGCCTGAACCACCCTGATCTCAACAGATACCTCATTGGCTGCAAAATAACTCACTGGTTTCCACACGGGCCCAAAATCTAGGGTTTGAAATTCGAAAATTGGCTACCTTCGGCCCGAAACCGTCGGGTTTGGTGATTTTTTTCCATTGGCTGCCACGCTTGACACTCGGAATGTGGGGGACTCGGCTTAGGTGCGTGGGACGGCTGGCGATAGGCAGAGACGTTTGGGACATTTTTGGCGGACCGGGTGCAAACGCTGGGGAGGGGAGAAAAGGGGGACTAGGAATTGGAGAAGTTTTGGAGACATTTGGCCTATCAGAGAATTCAGAGGGAATTGGGAATGGAGTAGGCCGGTGGTGTGGTAGGGGAGCAGAATGTGTGCTTGGCTCGGCCCGGGGTCCGGAGTATATGGGTTGCGAAAAGAAAGAAATCAGATTTGGGTGGTGGGTGGAAAAGGGGAACCAGGTCATGGCCTTGGCGGGAATTAAAGATCGAAGAGCGTAGATCGTTATCGATTGATACCAATTGGTAGCGATTGACACGACGGTTTGATAGTATAAGGGGAGGTTATAGCGGTGGTGCTGTGGATCAACAATGTATCTACATGGGCGGGAAGTATGAGGAACACGATTGCTAGATCTTTCACAGGTTGATCAGCTGGCTCAGCATTACGGACCAAGCTTGCTGATTCCCACTTTCAGCTTTCCCTTCCGCTAGCACCAATGATCGATACGTTTGCATTGGATGGGTCGCTGGCCAGGCTAAAGTTCATCACCTGTTCTCTGGTTCCTTCAATATATGCAATTGAGCATACAATAGAGCACTAAATCGAGCAAGGCGGAATTCATACACTATCCTTTTCCATATAGGATTTGTCCAGAGAAGAGCTTTTTCAGAACAAGGCAACTCTGATCCACCCCAGCTTGTACTCATCATTCTCTACGCCACCTGTCTCCTACTCACCCTGACTCCCGATTCCGAAACAAAATCCGCAAAACCACCATCCAACGTTGCTGTCAAACCACCCCCGCCCCGAACAATGCAATGTCCGAACGGATTTAATAGATCAATGTGACGGATTAGCCATTGTCTCTCGCTAGTGGTTATCCTGCGAAGCACTGCAATCCACAACCCTCAGCGTAGAACCAATCACCACTGTTTCCTCACAATAAACAAATCCTATAAACAAATCAGCCAGCCGGCTCTAAACAAACTAAAGCCGTCTTCCATCGTGGAAACTCACCGCCTTCCATGCAATGGTTGCAAACCACAATAGGCTTATGTGCATCCGAAAACACGGTCCGCTTAACCACAAATTAGCTCCCCGTGGCTCGCGTATAACCGTGTCGGAAAAAACCATCAACTCTCCTCTGTGGAAGCTTCAGCAGCCACCACATTCCTGTACTGTGTTGTTTTGCAATTGCTTTAGCGTTCCGTGCATAATCTCTCCCGCGTTCACCCTGTTCTCCAGCATGATGTTTACACTTTGGGCTTAAGCCTGGTTACA
Organism: Candidozyma ruelliae; assembly: GCA_030582895.1. Classification (NCBI taxonomy): domain Eukaryota; kingdom Fungi; phylum Ascomycota; class Pichiomycetes; order Serinales; family Metschnikowiaceae; genus Candidozyma; species Candidozyma ruelliae. Next base: position 727,256 of record JAJMHE010000002.1, read on the forward strand.
TACCGCCTCTCGGATCAAAAAATAGCAGCAAGTTATTTTAGCACCTGTGGGTCTTGTTGTTTTGCGATTTAGACACAAAACGGAAACGTATGGAAGCTTCCTTTGTTTTTTCTGCCCCGTGGTTAATTTTTGGTTAGTTAGAGTTTACTAAAATAGCCTTCAAAGCCATGCGTGGCTGGCTGCAAAACACACCCTCGCATCGAAATCTACGAGAACGCAAAACGCATCAAGGTTGTTTTGGTCCGGCTGGGGATTCAGAATTCAAGGTTTTTGAAACTTTCTACATACCCTCCTAAAAATTTAGCCTTTCTGACTCCGCCATCTTACCAGCACTTACCAGCACCTGGCTAGCCCCTGATTCTGTGAAGTGGTATACCGGTTGCTGTGACATCATGAGATGGTGCTCTAGACCGGTCCGCAAGGGGCGTACTGATATGAGCAAGGCTGGAGATTCCGCCGGAAAAATAATGGAGGCTATCGATTGATCCGAGACCACATTTTTAGCACATTTTTTGCTTGTGACATTTGATAAAAATGAAGGACTCTATAAATTGTTATGATACAAATTTCCTCATCACCTTTTTTTTTTTTAACGATATATTAGAAGGCGCCAAACAGCTACTGTCTACCGAGGACTTGCTTCCATCGGTGGCCGGTTGACCACCGCCGTTTCAATTGGCCTACTTCAGATGATCAGTTAAACAAGATCCCTTATCCTGATGTCGTGGTCCGAGATTCCTTCCTTTTTCTTTTTCGTGGAATCATTGGAGTGTTTTGGAGAGGCCACAGCCTCTGTAGAACCAACTTTCCAGACTCTGAGATTGCCCCACCTGGCCGTATATTAGATCTCTCAACCTCCCGTACATCCCTCGGACTAAAGTCTCTTATCCTGAGATAGCAATTGTAGTTCTAAAGTCGGATATACCCTTCTAATTAACAGGTCGTAGTTTTGATTGAGGTTGTGATTATACCTCTCTTCCTTTTTTCTCTATTCTGCTCTGTCAAATGTCAGTTTTGACTCTTTGCAAAGTTGAAGTCTCCAGACGAACAAATTTGCCTCGTTTCATCTTCACCCCGTCCATTTCGTGCTCATAGGTAATCCTAGGTGATCTTTCACGAATATGCGCCCACATCCACCTTTTGTTTTGTCTCGAGGTCGCTTTTTTCTAATCAAAAGATCATGGTTTCATCAAGATATTCAGATCCTGAAATAAAAAACTCTTTCGATTGCCTTATTTACCATACTGATATCTCGACTTACCTCGCATTTGCAGCCAACGTTGCACCCCAGACGTCACACCCACAAACCCACAAACCTGGCTATTTGAGACTACCACAGGTCCATGAAGTCGAATTCACCAAGATTTATTATTCACTCTGTTTACATTATAAATTTAACAGATTCTGGAGATTCTCCTTGGGTGGCTCTTCTCTCCCTGTCTAGGGCTGGCACCCTGAGGCACTACACGTGACCTCGCCAGTTGCACCTCGCGCTCATTGAAAAAAAAGTTCACCACCCGCCTACTACTACCACAAACTAAGAAATAGTCTGCCTATTGCTTAATCTGATTACTTCTAGTTACTGAAATGTCCATTGAATCCGCTTTGTCCTACGCCGCTTTGATCTTGGCCGACTCCGGTATCGAGATCTCTGCCGACAAGTTGTCCGCTTTGACCACCAAGGCCAACGTTGTTGTCGAGCCAATCTGGGCTGACATCTTCGCCAAGGCTCTTGAGGGCAAGGACTTGAAGGAGTTCTTCTTCAACATCAACGCTGCTCCTGCTGCTGGTGCCGCCGTTGCTGGTGGTGCTTCTGCTGCCGCTGGTGGTGCTGAGGAGGCTGCCGAGGAGAAGGAAGAGGAGGCCAAGGAGGAGTCCGACGACGACATGGGCTTCGGTTTGTTCGACTAAGCCTGTCGCCGGTGATGTAATATATTAATACACATATATTATGGGAGAGTGTTTTGTAGGGTGTCCGATGAGGGTGGTAGCTACACGAGAGACGGGACATACTTTGATGTCCTCGAGGAAGTTGAATAGGAGAGAGCGCAAATTCAAAAGTATTCAATATGAGAGGGGTCAGGAAGATGCAATGGGGTACACGCTGACCTGGTTGGTGGTGACGATGCCTTCAGTATGTGCGATGATGGTGTAGGATCATCAGGCTAAGTACGTAGTGTCGTTCAGTGAAGAGGTCGAGATGGCTGGAAGTCCAGTTAAAGAAACTGAAGGGGTCTAGGTAGTCAAGCCTGCCAGGGTTTGGTGATTGGGGGCGGGTTTTTGAATTCCCACTCTACTCGAAATGGCTGCAAATTCTATACCACGACTGAGATCGATAGGTCACGTTCTACCAGTCGACAATTGAAGGCCAGGATTGAGATGATCTCTAAACATGTCTGAATCAATCGACAATCTTTGTTTCATCCACGGCGCTCTTCCTTCGATTTGGTTTCCTGGTTCTGTCCCTGTCATGGTCTAATGGATTGATAGAATTCTAGAGACGACAAAGCAACTGATGGGTAAAGAGCCAGCCGAAGCCACTCCATTACACGCCTTCTCCTTTCCTCCTTCTATGAATTGCCTGTTCTCCACAATGGCTGCAAAGTCACTGCAGCCTCAACTCGTTCTTCTCCAACCCTATATATGGTCCCTTCAATTGATTGATATGAAGGATACAACTTTTTTATGATGTTTTCAGTCAGAGACATCGTTGTCCTTAAAAACTTGAATTCTCGAAAAAAATATAGGAATGGCTCAGTGATTTGCAAAATTCTGGATGAGGTACACAAGTGCACACAGTCATTTAGAATGAAGGTGACCTCCATGCTTCGACTTTTTATACATGGCTTACTCAAAGGTACTGAGTTACTTTTAGGCAAAAAGGTCCTGAATTTTCTTCGCCTGCCACATTTCACACCAGGTTTGTGAATCAGGGCTCATGGCAACAGCTCTGTCATATACTCCATCGCTCGCATAACATAAAGACAAAACCTGTTTTGATGCTTCTGATGAGAATGTAGCTCTCATAGATCTCCTCAATATCCATCAAAAACGCCTTCTCTTTTGAGGGTTCACGTATGGGGCATCTGGAACTTTCTGGATGCGATGGTCCATGCCTACAAAACCATCTTACAGAAGCCCTTGACTGTGGCCAAGCCCTTCTTCTACAAATTACCCTCAGCAATGACTTAACCGCGTAGCTATTAATTTATACACCTGGAGTTCAGAAGCGAGCCTATCTAGCTTATTTCTTCTTCTTCTCAGCCTCAGCCTCCTCCTTCTCCTTGGTTCTCTTGTCTCTGATACCCTTGTACTTCTTCTGGTTCTGAGCGGCTCTCAATGTGGCGAAAGCGGTCTGCTCTGGCACCTCAACGGCTCTTGGGGCAGTCTCAGGAGCAATCTGGGTGATAGGGAAAGCAGCAGAAACGGAGATCTGCTCGGCGTCGGCCTTGGTCTTCTTGTCGAAAACAACCAACTTGGACTTGTATTCGTTCAATCTGGAGACGTTGAGCTCGAAGGTCTCCTGCGAACGGTTCTGTCTTCTGTGGTCCACAGCGATACCGACTGTTCTGGCGTACTTAGGAGTCAAACCAGCGGCCTTGATCTCAGCCAAGGTGAAACCTCTACCGGCTCTGACCTTTCTGTTGTACTTGATGGTTGGACATCTCACCACTGGTCTCAAAAGGTCCACTGGCTTTGGTGCAACTCTGGCGGCCTTAACGGCTCTAGCCTGACGTCTGGAGACCTTCTTGCCGGCCTGGTCCAAGTGCACCTTGACACGCTCCTGCCAGTGCTTTCTGAAGTGGTTCTTCAAGATTGGTTGGTTCTTCGAGATAGCCATTTTCCCTTGATGAGTTGTAGTAAGAAGATCTGAAAAGAAGGAAGATTTTTTTTTTCGCTAGACGTCGCTCAGGCAGTCCTGGCCGCGCGAAAGGCGGTCACAAACGGTCACATGACCAAACTTTCCCACCTTAATCCACTGTCGCACTCCCTTAACTATGGGGAACCGTCCCCAGTACAAAACTCCCACCATTTCTCCCAGCTTACACCCGTGCACCAGTAGTTAACGCTCAGACCTTGGGTAGGGCAACCTGCAGGCAGTAGAAAAATTCTCTCTCGCATCTAGTAAAAAAAACTACTATTGTTCGTGCAAAATCTTTTCTCCTCCAATCTTTTCAAGTACCCAAGATGTCCACTCCATCTGTTCAGGTATGTGAACAAGCGAAATGCTGAAGTACGGTCGGACGACAAGGTCCAAGAAAGACAAATTAATTTGCATTCGAAAGTTCCCTCCCGATCCAGCCATGAAAATTGCCAGTCCTTCAATTCAGGTTGAACAAGGCGTCATAAGTTCACGAAATAGCAAATGATCTAGATGCCGGTGCCCGTATCCATCCTACCTAACCCCCCAAATCGTCATTTCCATTCCTCAGTCCCCAAACCGTGCTTTGCTCCCCCCACTGCAATTTACTAACTCCCAGACTTTTGGTAAGAAGAAGACCGCCACTGCCGTCGCCCACGTCAAGGCCGGTAAGGGTTTGATCAAGGTCAACGGTTCCCCAATCACCCTCGTTGAGCCAGAGATCTTGCGTTTCAAGGTCTACGAGCCATTGACTTTGGCTGGCTTGGACAAGTTCCAGAACATCGACATCAGAGTTAAGGTCACCGGTGGTGGTCACGTCTCTCAGGTTTACGCTATCAGACAGGCCATTGCCAAGGGTTTGGTTGCTTACCACCAGAAATACGTCGACGAGGCCTCCAAGAACGAGTTGAAGAAGATCTTCTCTTCTTTCGACAAGACCTTGTTGGTTGCTGACGCCAGAAGAATGGAGCCAAAGAAGTTCGGTGGTCGTGGTGCCAGAGCCAGATTCCAGAAGTCTTACCGTTAAGGTGCTTTTGGCTATTACTCTCCGTCATATATTAATGTACAAATAAGAAGAATTGTTTGGGACCGTCGGGTTGTCTGTAGGTTTGAGGAGGTTTTAGAAAGAGGTATAGGGTGATATCAATCTTAATGGAAAAGGCCCTGGATCTCACGCTTCGTGGCTAATCATTCATGAGCCTGAAATTCACCCGTTGAATATACTCAAAATGATGGTCGGCTATTCTTACTGAAGAATTTGTCAATTCCATCAATCTGAAGCAAAAAAAATTCAACATTCATAATTTGTTTGAAGTGATTTGGTACAGATCTCGATGTGAAGTTCAGATCTATGTATTATACTCGACAGAGTGAGACATGTGGATACATACTAAAATCATTGACCAGGTAAAACAAAAAATTCACAAGGAGCGAAGATACTCAAGATTAAACTCGAAATACCAAATTCAAACTCACTTCAGCTAAATATTTCTGCCCACCTAACGTTCATCCTCTTCTAGTATCGGACTTTATCGCGATAACTGAATATACAGATCATATACAACTTTCCGAAACTTCGAAAGTACCCCACGCAGCATAATGACATGGGTTTCTTCAACCCCGTCTTTCCATGTTCCCCTTCCGAAAGGGCTAGTTGCAATTGCCACAATTCCTCAAACTCCGCTTTTGGCATTGGCCACTGATACCGCCATTCTCATATGCCACGCTCAATCATTAATACCAGTCTGTGTTCACGAAAGAAGAGCCGATTGCATAGAGACACATGGCAAATGCATTGAACTCAAAATAAGACACGTTTCTGTTGACACTTCTCGGTTAGATCAGCTACACACGGCTAATTTGTTTGTTAGAACCGAATCCAGTTTCGTATTGGTGTATCATATCTTCGTCAACTACTCGAAGTCGTTGTACGAGGTAAACGACAAAAACGACGATGCCAAGCTCCTACAAAACTCCTTGCCTGTGATTCTGCTGTCGAAATTCTCTTTGACCCTGTTGCTTAAATCCGCAACAAAATCTATTTTGCAGGGCGGTCTGAATATCGTCAATTTGGAAAACATTGAACACTTCAGCAATAGTGCCAATGATGATGAGCAGAGAAACGACGTCATTCCTTTAGTCAAGATCTCCTTGGTCAAGGTGCTTCGAACGAATGCACCGCTACATAACTTCTGGTGCAAGCTGAATTCTCAAACCTTGATCTTCCACAATGAGCAGGAGGAGATCCAGGTCCTCAACATGAAGACCTTCAAATCGGAGAATTTGAACTTGTATGATTATCACTGGTTCGAGGCACGTTCGATGGTGCTGTACAACTTGACTGAGAACCGATTTCTCTTCATAGATCCGTCGTTGTATGTGCTGTTAGTTGAATTTGCCTACGATGAGGATCGTGTTGTTCTTGAACAGCATTCCCTTCTCAAGCTCGGGCTCAAACCCAAAAACGTTCATTTTAATCCGCAATATGACTTGTGCCTTTTACAGAACGATGTGTCCTACGATTTGTACAAAATGAGATATTCGGGAAAGAAACGCCACATGCGACTCATCAAGTCCATGTCATCCCCTTCAAACGCTACAAAGCTTCAATGGTCTCCTTGTGGAAACTTCCTTGTTGAGATTGACACTGAAACCGGCTTCTGGAAACTTATCTCGAGATTTGGTGCCGTTCTTTTCGATTCAAACTCTATTGTACTGGAGGTTGTAGCCGCTAAGTCTGAGGACACAACACCAAAACAGGCAGCGCCATTTTGCCAAGCATCCAATATCATCGTCTCTCCAAATGGCCTTCGCCTATATGTGGTGGACAAGTGCAAGAAAAACCTTTACGTCCTTCCCCTCACTACTTGCCAGCATTCAGCTAGCCAGGCTATTCTTTATGGAGAAAATTATATTAGATTGCTCAGAGAGAATCACACTTTCCTTGATATTCCTCTCGTTCCGCATTACCAAAAAGCATTGGCGAGGTATCACCACATCAATGGAACATCTAAAAAGCTATCTACTAGAAGACCAACAAGTCAGATTACCATTCGGAAAAATGACTTCAATCAAATATCGATCTCGTTTGGGGACCACATGTCCATCAGCACGCCTGTCGAAAACGGACAGGAAACCTATCATGCCCTTTGGTTTAATTTTGTCAATCACTACATGGAGTCGATGAACATTGTCAATCACTATTGGGTTGACGAATATCTAGTCCTCATCAACAGATTTGTCAGAGAAGACATCGACGATGATGGAGTAGTTGATCTCATGGCAGATGAGGTGGTGATCTTAAATACGTCTGGCTCAAGACACGGCGCTGGAGGTGTGGACTTCAAGTTCGACACCGACTTGATTGTGTGGAGACATCATTTCAAGTCCAGAATTATCAATCTAGAGGTGCAAGACGACAAGGACAAAGAAACGAAAACCTTGGTCTTGCTTACAGGCGATCTGAAGATTGTTGTCATGGAGATAACCTCGCATGAGATGGATGGCGTCAAGAAGCTTGGTATTGGTATTCGCCGGTCGATCCATTTGTCAAGCATTCATCATAAACTTGCCATAGCTTTGGTCACAGAAATGGTCATGGTGGGCAAAAGACACTTCTTTTTCTTGCTCTCCACTGGTGAATTCTTCTTGTTGAAAAACCAGCACCCCACTGAGGAAGCAGATTCTCCAAACGGCTCGAGTCAAGCTTCCAACATGTATGAGTTGGTCAAGATATGCGAAGCCGTTGAATGCTTCCACATGAGCAAGATCGATTTTGGTACCTTCACTAGATCGTACTTGACGATTATGACCAGCAACAAAGTGATTATCTACAAATCAAAGGAGCTAATCAGCCGAACATTTGAGTTTGTCAAAGGTGAACAGCACGAGATGGACTTGGGACAACAGTTGATGCCAATCGAGGTACATGTCTCGTCCATGCATCCGCTTACAATGCAACAAAGAAATGGTGCAATTGAGGTAATCGGATTTGAGTATCAGGTCCTCGTCAAGAATGATCACCTTCTTCTCAAACACAGGCCCAGCAGACAATTGATCCTGAACAAGTTCATCCAGCACGATCTCTTCGAAAGCAATCTCGATGTCAAGGCGATTGTCGAAACGTATAAGGGGATCCCCAACTTTGAATACTGCTTGGAATTGCTCCTCTTTGACTTTATTGATAAGGATACGGACGAAGATCTCGAGAAAGTGGTGAAGCTCGTGAGCAACACCGCAAAAGCAGATAACATATTTGTGAACCTCTTGCGCAAGATCGAAGTATGCTACTGGCACAAGTTCTTTGACCTCCTTAACGAAACTCCACTTAACTACATGAACAGACTCATTGAGTCCCAGGATGTCGAGCTATGCTACAGTTACATCATTGTCTACTTGAACTTCAAGAAAGATAATGAGGCACCTGACTCCACCAACGAAGATCAAGCGATTCTTGACAAAGAGGACAGAGAGATCATTTTGCGTATCATACGCCTCTTTAAAAGCTCAGAGAATTGGGACCAATGTTTCGAATTGTGCAGATTCCTCAAATTACTAGAGCCGTCTGGGGAATTGCTCAGGGAAATACGCGATCTAATTCAGTGATCCCCGTTATGGTTCGCGCACGCTCGCTCGCACTTTAGCCAACCAAAAACTTTCAATTAGTCTTATAGATCGACTTAGACAATTCCATAAATTATTATGACGCTTGCCACAGAGTTTGCTGAGACGACTCGTCGCTCCCTTACCCAGACTGACATGAGGAGGAGGGTCATTCATTTATATCGCAGATTCATAAGAAACTCCAAGGAGTTCAGCAACATCTATGAATTGGATATGCCTGTTTCTAATGTGAAGACCAAAATTAGACAAGAGTTCGAAAGGCAGAGATTTGTCAACGACTTGGACGTCACAAACATACTCTACGCCAAGGGCCAGATGGAGTTCCAGGAGTTGATCAACTTCTGGAAACAACAATGTCATGTTATGAGATATTTCGAGGACCAGGAGAGCTACAACAACGTTGACAAGAACGATTTTGTCAAGAATTTCTTGAGAGGTAACTGAGTTATCTTTCACTGTGCATTATAATATAGCTGGAGCGTTGGATAAGATCTGACACTCAGCTTCATCACGGCTAGTACACATACAATACGACGAATGCCTACGAACTCCGTGTAGTTTTCCATAAATCAAGTGAAAGCAAGAACTCGACTAAAATTAGATAATACGAAATAAAGAGGGGTGCAAAGCACTCCGGGTCGCTAGCTTAGTACCTCTAAGCGACCTTCTCTACCAACAACAACCGGGTAGTGAGCAACGCAGAGGGAGGCGCTGAAAGCCTTGGGTATAATTCTATGCATGAACGGCATGATTTGCAAGTAGGTTACTCACGATGCTTAGTCCATGTTGTCAACCATAGGAGCCTCCTCGGCGCCGTAATCCACATCCTCTTCCTCCTCGGCCATGGCCTCCTGATACTGCTGGTATTCACTAACCAAGTCATTCATGTTGGCCTCAGCCTCACCAAACTCTCTCTCATCCATACCCTCGGAGGTGTACCAGTGCAAGAAAGCCTTTCTTCTGAACATGGCACTGAACTGGTCACCGACTCTCTTGAACAACTCCTGGATAGACGTGGAGTTACCGATGAAAGTAGCAGACATGTCCAAGTCCTTAGGAGGGACAGAACAGACGGCAGTCTGCACGTTGTTGGGGATCCACTCGACGAAGTAGTCAGCGTTTCTCGTTTGCACCTTGTACATTTCATCATCGACTTCCTTCATGGAGACCTTACCTCTGAAGAAAGCAGCAACAGTCAAGTAACGGCCGTTTCTTGGGTCGGAGGCGGCCATCATGTTCTTAGCGTCGAACATCTGCTGGGTCAACTCTGGAACGGACAAAGATCTGAAGGACTGGGAGCCCATGGAGGTCAAAGGAGCGTAACCAACCATAAAGAAGTGCAATCTGGGGAAAGGCACCAAGTTCACAGCCAACTTCCTCAAGTCAGAGTTCAACTGGCCTGGGTAACGCAAGGAGGTGGTCACACCAGACATGACGGAGGACACCAAGTTGTTCAACTGGTCGTAGGATGGCTGGGGCAATTTCAAGGTGTTCTGGCAGATGTTGTACAAGGCCTCGTTATCAATACAGAAGGTCTCGTCGGAGTTCTCCACCAATTGGTGGATGGACAAGGTCGCGTTATATGGCTCGATGACGGTGTCGGAGACCTTTGGGGAGGGCATAACGGAGAAAGTCGCCATCATTCTGTCGGGGAATTCTTCTCTGATTCTGGAGATCAACAAGGTACCCATACCGGAACCGGTACCACCACCCAAAGAGTGTGTGATTTGGAAACCTTGCAAGGAGTCACATCCTTCGGCCTCTCTTCTGACGACGTCCATGACGGAGTCGACCAATTCAGCACCTTCGGTGTAGTGACCCTTGGCCCACACATTGCCCGCAGAAGACTGGCCAAAGATGTAGTTGTCTGGACGGAACAAGTTACCAATACGAGACAGCTTCACGGCATCGATCGTGCCAGGTTCCAAGTCCACAAGAACAGCACGAGGCACGTATTTTCCGGAGGAGGCTTCGTTAAAGTAGACATCCAACTTGGCCTTCTGGATGCCATCATCGCCATGGTAATTACCGTTGTTGTCTAAACCGTGTTCACCACAGATGGTTTCCCAAAAGGCGGCACCGATCTGGTTACCACACTGGCCCGTGGACAAGTGGATCTGGAAGTTAGTACGACGCGAAAGAAACGTGTTTTTTTCGGGTTATTTTGCACATACAATTTCTCTCATGATCTATGGTTCGAAGTATGAGAAATGTTTTTGTTGATATTCTTGAGGGATCAGGGTGTGCGATGCACGACTCGCAGTATCAGTCTTTTATTCTGTTATTGTCAGTGTTTGGATTTTTCCCTTTTCGGTCGCGCGTAGTATACCACTGTCCAGATCCAACGGTAGCCGATAAATAGAGAATGATGGTTTCATTTATTTGCAATTCTGATAGAGCTTTATAAAGAGGCACATTCAAGATACTTTGTTCACTTCTTTTCCTGAATGCATCATATTTGTGTTGCAAATGTTTCAGCCTTGTTTGGATCAGATCGTGAATTTCGCAGCCATTTGCAAAAAGAGAAGTCCAGGCTGGATCTCTGGGTGGGCAAAGGAAATAGGGTAAAAAAAAAAAAGAAGGGGAAGACAGTAAACCAATGATAGCAAAGTCATCCGTTATTTTCAACAAATTCCTCTTGATCGAGAAATGAGCCATCTGTAGATAGGTTTATTCCAATCACTCAAGTCTTGGAAAAGGACTACTAAACAATCATAAGACAAATCGTATTGAGACTTTCAATTTCATGGCGACGGGGTGTTCTACTAAGAGCCTCGTTTTATAATCATGCTAAGCAATTTTGGGATTCTCGCTTCATTTGAATGCTTATCGTCTCCATGATAGATAGCCGCCCATTTTCAGGTACCACGAACAGTGATGAAAGTTCAACTCAAACAAGTTCCCTCCTTACCATTTCCTTCTATTCTAGAGTTTATACGATGTAGAATTGTAGCTTTTTATTGTTTTGCCATTTTTTAAGCAAAGGCGCATACCGTTATGTCTAACATTCATTAGTGAGGTACATAGATTATAGGTGAAACCGAGATCTATATGTGGTGCACGGGTGTCAAGTTGGTAAATACGGCGAACTTAGCTGCATAATTGCTAGCTCTAGCTTAGATTGTGCACAATTCGAACTAATCGTCTTTTCCATAATGGTGAAAGCTTTCATAAGCTTTCGGGGTCTTTGGAGCATTTCCGTAGTATTAAAAAAAAAAAAGTTGACATCAAGGATGAACTGATTCGGGACCTTTGATGATAAAGCAACTACATAAACACTTCATACAACGCAAAATGTCATTGTGGGTGCTTTTCACCTCTGTGATTGAGAATAAACTCTTGTAGGAGCTTTCGATAATGGGGTGGCCAAAGATGGAAAATGCACTCTATTTAGGCGTCAAATAGGAGCTTGCCCAATCAAGACTTTGGGTATTTCCCCGGAGCAAGCACGAAAGAGATCAACTAAGTTCTATAGAAAATAAATATGAAATCCCAACCCTCCACAGAAATGTACTACGAGGGGAGCCATACTAAAACGTTGCAACCCCGAAAGTGTGAAGTTTCGACTACCTACCGCTCAAAATTCTTTATCGGTGTCTCTAGGTATCGAGTTAAAGAAACAGTAACTTCGTAAATGAGCCGGATTTTCCCCAAGTCTAATTTTATTTGTGGCTATGATGCTACTCATGGCGTGTAAACTCAGGTAGCTGCAAATGCTGGTGGGTCTTCACACCCGCACACCACAACACAAAATGGACACCAACTTCACAATCTCTTTATCAACCGAGACTACCAGAACCTTCCACACAAAGCAGTAAATGTCGCTGGCGATACAAAACCGAACTTTCGAGTTCCAGCAGTGTGTCGCATCTTACGACAAAATCAACAGAAGACAAAACGGACAGCGGCAAGATGTTCAGCCACCTAAGAAGTCACGGTTTTCCCAACAGGCGCTGATAATCGCCAAGGACATTGCACACACGACGGAGCTTCTACTGAAATTAGCGCTCTTGGCTAAGAAAAAGCCGCTTTTCGACGATAGACCCGTGGAAATCAACCAGTTGACATACGTGATCAAGCAGGAGATATTCAAGATCGAACAGAGTATCCAGAACTTGCAGAGGTTTGCGAGGGGCGAGCTGTCCATCCAGATGGACTCTCAGGTTTCCCAGTATTCCAAGAACGTGCTCAACTTGCTCAACTCGAAGATGAAGAACGTTAGTGGCGAGTTCAAGAACGTGCTAGAAATCAGACAAAAGAACGAGCTCATGAACAAGACTCGAACAGAGAATTTCTTGAGTGCTGCTTCAAATAGGCGACAGTTTCTGGCCTCGCTTAGTGATACAGACTCTCCCGGTGGCACTGGCGTCAACAACTCGAACTTGAGCTTAGGAGAGAACCCATATTCATACGCGGCCGAAGAGCCAGAGCAAAACGGAGGAGAGATGCTTTCCATTCCCGACCAAAGCAGACAGCTTCTTCTAATGGAGGAACAGAATAATCAGTATCTTCAGGAGAGGAATAGTGCCGTCGAGACGATCGAAGCTACCATCAACGAAGTCGGAAACCTCTTCCAGCAGTTAGCAACGCTCGTGACGGAGCAGGGAGAAACTATCCAGAGAATCGACCACAACGTGGAGGATGTCCATATGAATATCCTGGGAGCACAAAGGGAGTTGCTCAAGTACTACGCACGCATTTCCAACAACAGATGGTTGTTTTTGAAGATTTTCGGAGTATTGTTTGTTTTCTTCTTCTTGTGGGTAATGGTGAGCTAGGCAGACAAACTAATGCATTCAAGATAGAGTCCTTATACGTTGGCTTGTTGAACAATCAAGGCATGTCACCCTTCATGGTGCGAACCCTCCAAAGCATATAACCAGATACCCACAAGCACATTTAATGACCGGGGCCCAAAGCCCTGAGCTGTAGCATTGTTTATAGCATTCCAATGTATGTGTCAGAATTAGAACTCTTTTGTGCCTTAGTATGCCTCCACACTTATCTTGGAGGTCGTGTCCCTCCCAGAACACACCAATACCACAAGGCTTATCTAAAGTGCAGTCAATCTACAAGGAAAGTATTCCACAATCCACATTTCCCATCAAATCAAGCATCAAACAATCAGGAGCAAATCGGCAACATGTGGAGTTATATGTTTGGCGGCAACAAGCAGCAAAAGAAGGATGCCCCGAAAAAGGCAATCGTCGAATTAAGGGAGCACATCCAGATGCTCAACAAGAAACGGAGCCATCTAGAATCACAAATTGAAGACCAGGACAAGCTTGCAAGAAAGCACATCGCCACAAACAAGGTTTTGGCCAAGAATGCATTGAAGAGGAAGAAGGGCTACGAGTCAAACTTGATGAAGATAGAGAACCAGATTGACTCGTTAGAGACACAGTTGACGGCGATAGAGAGCGCCAACTTGAACTTGGAGACGATGAAGGCCATGAAACAGGGTGCATCTGCTATGAAACAAATACATGGCGAGTATGACGTGGACAAGGTGGAGAACACCATGGACGATATTCGTGAGCAAGTGGAGTTGGCAGACGAGATCTCCGAGGCCATTTCCAGGCCCGTGGGTGGCGAGTATGTGGACGAGGACGAGTTGGACGAGGAGTTGGCTGCATTGCAAGAGGAGGAGCAGGAGAACAAACAGAAGAACGCTGCTGCACGTGCACCAGCCCAGAAGGCGCCAGCTCTTGACGAGCCCGAGCTTCCAAACTTCCCTACAGTGAACAAGAACAAGCCAGAGGAGGAGGACGAGGACGAGGAGGCCTTGAAGGCGTTGCAGGCGGAGATGGGGTTGTAGGGTGTTTGGTTGTTGCAGAAGGTAATTAGCTCTCGCGGCTTTCTATCGCAACACTCTGAGGTAAGACGAAACCTAATTCTTTGGTTTAAGCAGTCTACAGCCATTACAGTTTTAGCTCCAGTTTGACCTGATTATTTAGATTGGGCTGTGGCCCAGGCAATGCTCGCGTGACTCTCGGTTGGCATACACTCAATTGGTGAAGTCCCCAGGTTTTACAGAACGTGCAGGGAGTTGGCAGGTACAATGTGGAATACCGAACCTTCTGAAAACATTCTCCTATATTTTTGGAACCTTTTGGGTCTTACGTTGATGCCTGCCTTGGGGAGTGGTTAACGGTGGGCGGTACGGGTGTGGGTGTGGCAAAAGAAACAGACGCAGTGAGTGCGATCGAAAGCCGAAGTAATCATGCTCTGCGCACTGCATCTCTAGTTTGCACAAGGTGCCTCCGATGAGAAAAATCTCCAGAGCCTCAGAGCATTCCACATAACAATCCACCCCGTTTTCATCGTTTCCAGGTCTCCGGTTTATTTCGAATTTTATAGCTTTGCCGAGGACGCAAGGAATAATACATTCTCAATTTGCATTCCTTTAGGGACCTCATCTCTTAACCATGCTTAGAGCATCGAAATCCACACAACTAGGACACCACCTAGGCAAAAGGCTACAGCTAAGTTTGCGAGCCGTTTCCACTACCGCAATCGAAAACCCCAAGCCTGTTTTGGTCAAAAACGACTACATTTATCCTTCCCTTGTGGAAGACCTCAAAAAGAATACCCACCTTAACTCGTGGAAATCTGTCCAACTCACCCTGAAATCGTTCAATGAAATTACTCCGCAAAGTTTGGCCAATCTTCCCGAGGAAAGAAAGAAAGAGGTTGCCTGGTCGTCCAGCTACGATCCTGTCACGAGGTCCCCTTTCGCCAAAGATGTGGTGCACCTCCAGTCGCTATTGGATGCCCTTCTATCGTCCAAGAACTTCGACAGAGCAGACAAAATTCTCAGGTCCATCTACTCACTTCTTGGCTCTTCTGACAGTTTTGTGCCTCTCCTAAATAAGTACCTCGAGGCGTATGCTGCTGAAGAGTCCACCTCGATTGAGGACTTGGAGAACTACATCGAGAACATCACCTCCGAGTTGAGCATCCAGAGCAACGACAGGACGTACGCTCTTCTTTTGGGAAAATCCTTGACCAACCCCGAGAAGTTCGACAAGTGGCTCAATCGTGCCAAGAAGTCCCGCCATTTGTTCCGCAGCATGCTCAATAATGTTGACGTGATTACCATCGAAGGTCTCACGAAGATCTTCCAGGACCCCACCCTCAACCCCTCGTATGTGCCCCAGGACTTGCTTCCGGTCTATAACGAGGTCAGGAGTCCCGGAGAGGCGTCGAACGAAGATTTTGAGGACACGCCAAAGTACTTCTCCAGCGACAGCGTGGAGGCACCAGCCCTAGAGAAGGACGACGTTGTCATGCTCCGCTCGGTTGACTCCTTCGGTATGAAGGTCATCAGACACACTCTTCTTGGTCTCAAATCCGAGAACAAAATTGATGTTGAGCTGCTCTTCAAAGACCTCGACGGATCCGTCGACTCGCATCTTCTTCACAACCTCCTGGACTCGAAGCGCAACTGCCACGAGATCTACAAAAAGCTCAAAACGCCAGAGGACAGGGCAAAGTTCAACCAGATTCTCGAGATCTTCAACGAAAGACGCCAGAAGGATTTAGAGGCTAGGGGCATCGAAGGTGCTCGTGCCAAGTGGAACCACGAGTTCAACACCCTCCAGCAGCGTGGCGAGATCTCCATGAACAAAAACTTAAATGTGCAACTCTACAAGTGGTACTCAGACATGCTTTCCTACGTTGAGGAGGAGCACGAGTTGTGCTCCAAGTTGGTCAAGAACGAAATCAACATGTCAGAACTTTCCGGAGAGGAAAAAAAGCAGATGAAGGAGAGATCGTTCTACGCTCCCTACCTCATTCTCGTTCCACCCAAGACCCTCACTGTCATCACCATTTTCGAGCTCCTCAAGCTCAATAGCACAGGCGGTATAGTTGACGGGATGCGTGCTGCAAGAGCCGTGATTTCCGTTGGGCGTGCCGTGGAGCTTGAGTACAAATGCAAGAGCCTCATGAAGGCTGACAAAAAGTACGCTTCCAAAAAGGGCATGAACCTGACACAGTGGAGAAAGGTTGTCAAGAGCAGAAAGTCAATCGAGGCTAATTCGGTGCAGACGGAGTGGACTCAGCCCTTGTATGCTAAGTTGGGCTCTGTGCTTACCACATTCTTGCTCCATGTCGCCAAAGTTCAAGTGAGCGGTACTGACCCCACCACTGGCAAGACAGTCAAGGGTCTTCAACCCGCTTTCCATCACACCTATCAGTTCTTCCAGGGACAGAGAATAGGTGTGATCAAGTTGCATAAAAACCTCGTCAAACAGTTGGGAGGTAACGCTTTTGTCAATTCTGTCCAGCCTTCTTTCCTTCCAATGTTGGTTCCTCCCAGACCATGGACATCTCACAACATGGGTGGCTATTTGTTCACGCCATCGAATGTGGTGAGAACCAAAGACTCTGCAGAAACAATGGCCTATGTCAAGGCTGCTTCTGATGCCCACAACTTGGACGAGGTCTACAAAGGCTTGAACATCTTGGGTGAGACTGCCTGGACGGTCAACTCTAAAGTTCTTGATGTCATCTCCAAGTGCTGGAACACGGGCGAGCAATTTTTGGACATCCCTCCTGTGGCAGAAGAGCCCAAACTTCCACCGCCACCTCCATCAGATGCGGATCCCTCCGTGAGAAGTGAACACATCCAGAAAATCAAATCGATCTTGCATGAGGCTGCTGGTAACAGATCTCAAAGATGTGACATCAATTACAAGTTGGAGATCGCCAGAGCCTTTGTGGGAGAAAAGATGTACTTCCCCCACAGTGTTGACTTTAGAGGCAGAGCTTACCCAATCTCACCCCATTTCAACCACTTGGGAAGTGACTTGACCAGATCATTATTCTTGTTTTGGGATGGTGTAGAGCTTGGAGAGAGAGGTCTTAGATGGTTGAAGATTCACCTTGCCAACGTTTACGGTAAAGACAAGGCACCTTTGGAAGAGCGTGTCCAGTTCGTTGAGGACAATTTGGAGAATATCTTCCAGGCCGCTCGTGACCCATTGGGTACTGAACGTTGGTGGATGAACAGCGAAAAGCCTTGGCAAGTCTTGAGTGTATGCTTTGAACTCAATGAAGCTTACAAGCTTGATGATCCGACCAAATACGTTTCTCACATCCCTGTGCATCAAGATGGTACCTGCAACGGTTTGCAGCATTATGCGGCATTGGGCGGTGATATTGAGGGAGCTCGTCAGGTGAACTTGATCCCATCTGACAGACCTCAGGATGTTTACCGTCACGTTGCACTCTTGGTTGAGAAACGTTTGGAAGCTGAGGCCGAGGCAGGAAATGAATTTGCCATCTTCTTGCAGGGTAAAATCTCCAGAAAGGTGGTCAAGCAAACAGTCATGACTAATGTTTACGGTGTCACCTACGTTGGCGCAGTTGCTCAAATTGAGAAGCAGCTTGCTAACTTGTTCAAGAATGAAGACTCCGGTAAAATTGCCGACTACGCTCGTTATTTGACCTCCCACGTCTTCGCTTCCGTGAGAGAGTTGTTCGAGGGTGCTCACTTGATCCAAGACTGGTTGGGAGAGGCAGCCAAACGTATTTCTAAATCGGTGAGAATAGATTACGAGGACACCTCAGTTGCCAATGCCAATAAGCCCAACCACTTGTCATCTGTGATCTGGACAACGCCTCTAGGTTTGCCCTGTGTTCAGCCTTACAGGGCCAACAAACATCTGACTGTTTCCACCAGTTTGCAAGACGTTTCCATCATGGACCCCTTTGGAGCTTCGCAGGTCGATTCCAGAAAACAACAAGCAGCATTCCCACCCAATTTCGTGCATTCGTTGGATGCAACCCATATGTTAATGACAGCAAAAGCATGCGGTGAAGATGGTCTTTCCTTTGCATCCGTTCATGATTCTTACTGGACACACGCCAGTAATGTTGATGCCATGAACAAACACATCAGAGACCAATTCGTCAAATTGCACGAGGAGGACTCCATTCAAAAATTGAAGGAAGAGTTTGAAAGACGTTACAAGGGCTTCTTACAGGTCATGTCCATTCCTGGCGATCATGATATTGCTATCAAAGTCAAAGAGTTGAGAAAGAGCATCGTCAAGGATCTCGGCCGTGCATTGACTGTCGCTGACGAAGTCTACCTCGAGAAGAAAAGACAGGAGCTTTTGGAGTCGCCTAATCCTGCCGATGTCGAAGTCGGTAAGAAGATCGTCACGACCGTTAGCCTCACCGAGGGTTACGACATGGACAAGTTGGCCATCCCAGCGTCTCTGTCGAACTCATTCCAGATCCTCACACGCCTCGAGTTCCCTGAAATCCCCAGGAAAGGTGATCTTGATGTCAAGGTTGTGAGAGATTCACCATACTTCTTTTCCTAAGCATTCCCCATACCACACTTCATATTGCATGTTCATAGACTTCAACACTGTAAATATACAACGCATCAGTCATCTTTATATAATCTTTCCCTGCTTCTCGAAATTCTCGATCAAGGGCATCAAAGGCGCTAGCTCCTTCGGTTCTATCAAGTTGAACTCCTTGCAGAAGCTGATGAAATGAGCGAAGAACGAGTTCCAATGTGCTTCTAGCGATAGGTGCACGATCTTGTCGAAATGGTTGTGGTAAATATGAGCAAATATTCTGAACATCTGTCTGACGATGTTTTTGCAGTCCTTGATAAAGTTTGGAGGGAACGCACCGCCGTCTTTCGTGGGGAAAACGGACTGGTCGTTGATTTTATTGGATATCCACGTCAAAACATACTCGATGTACTGGTCAGCGGGTAGGTTGACCGGCTGGCCCGATGTGTCTATCCAGAGGTAATTCGTGTTTGGCCCAGCGTTCATGGTCGGATTCAGCTCAGGCGTAATGTAGTCTGAGATGATGCCGTAAAACTGGTTTAGATGGTTGTATAGCTCGAAAATGTTGAGTGAGAGCCACTCGCCGTAGTCCACGTACTTGGGTAGCTGCACAATAGTCTTGAAAGAGCCCTTCACCAATGCTGTCTTGACAAACGGCTCACACATAAATAGCGGGAGGTCGTCTGAGTGTGCGCTGTAGCTTTGCCTCTGCGGCAGTCGAGAACGAGGCACTCTCGACAATCTAGAGGGAGAAGATGGGGCAAACTGGATCTGGGAGCTGCGTTTCGAAGGTGACATCTTTGTAGGCAGCTGTGATCTTCTTATAGGCGAAACGCTGCCGTTGGTGTGGGTAGCAAGGATTCCGGGAGGCTCATAGTCCTTCTTTGTTTTCTTTGAGGAGCGTCCAAAGCCTCTTATGGTATTGAGAAACGACATTTGTGATTTTATGGTGTTGGTGTTGAGAGATCAAACGGTTTTCAGCAGGTAGATCAAACTGGATACAAACAACCTCGGGCCTGCAGAGAGCAAGAAGGATGGGCCGCGATTCTTGAGGTGCAACGTGAATTGGCGACCTGGTGGGGGGGGGTTTGGCAGGAGTGGAGTTTTTTTTTATGGGATTTTTCATGTTTTTTTCGTTCTGAAAGCCGCTTAGTTGATATAAAGAGCTGAGGATCTCTTTTTTCGTTTTATTTCGAATTTTTGGAGTGGTCGGAGTTTCGTGCCTTTTCGGTGAAGCGCACTGGTGGCTGCAAAAATCAAAACCGTTGAGGCGTAGTGAAGTTAGTGCACTAACAAGAAGTGGCTTGTAAGTTATGAAGAATATTTCGGATAATACTCAAATTACAGTATTTTTGAATGAAAGACCAAATGAGACGAATATTCGAAAAAGACGAAGTTATATACTTTGTAATTGCCATGGTGCTATTCTATGATTTGGTTAGGAGTAGCTCTCAAGAGACTCATGCTGAGTGATCAACATATAAGTGGAGACATATCCCATCGGTTCATGGAATTTATGAAAGGAATAGCTTGCTTCTCAAAATACACGATTATCACAAACTCCTCAGTAACACTCCTTCCTTCACCTTCGCTAACTCCGCGCATTCTCTACCCCTACAGCTGCTTGTCGTGGTTCTATAAGGTATAATATGCGATTAATGCTACTTGAACCTTCCGAGAGATTCGCCCATCTTGATCTTCTGGCCCACCTCGAGATCAAAGTGGAAATTTTCTGGTGCCTCGAACACCAACACAACGGTGGATCCCAACTTGAACCCACCGACCTCTTCACCCTTCTTCAACGGGAAGCCGCCAAGAAGCTTGGAAGCCTTCGTGTAGGTGGCCTCATACACGGTGTTTTTCTTCAACTTCTTGGGCTTCGATATCGTGGTCTCAGTAGACTCTGTGCTCAGCAGAGAGAAGCTCTGTCCGTCCTCAAGCAAAGCTGTGGTTTCACTAGGCGACGACGACCTCGAGCTTCTCAGGTACACCTCGTGCTCGTACCTCTCGTTGGTCTTCAAGTCCTTGTCGAAATTCACAACAATGCTTCCCACATTGGTAGCACCCACAGGAATCATCGAAAAGAAGCCGTACTTCCAGTAACCCAAGAGAGCCACTCTTTCGTTGAGGACAAACAAGCCTGGCAATGTTTTCTGGAAGAAGGGCGCAACAGAGAAAAGCTCACCAATGAAATGACGCCTCAACGTCGTGACCCAGTTCGTGGGCGAGTGGTAGCGATGGTAGTCGCCCGGAGCCAAGTAAATCACAGCGAAGTAGAGATTCTTGTGGGAACTCTGGCTGAGCTTCTCAAGAGGCGTCGGCGTTAAGTTCTGAGCCACGCTGAGATCCTTGCCAATGGTAGGTTTACGGTCCGAGGCAGTCTGGTCACCCTCGTCCTTATACTCCAATTCGTTGAGATGGTGGGTGTGTTCGCCCTCTCCACCAACTATGTCGTCCACGGAGTAAGAAATGCCGTTGATACGAGCGAATTCCTCATGGCGCTTGACAAGAGCCTCGTGCTCCTCCTTGTGGTCGAATTCCAATGAGTGAGTGGGAGCAGCAAGACGAGTGGTGGACAAGCCAAGCAAGGCATCAATAGAGTATGTCATGCCCTTCACCTGCTCAATTTCACCGTTTTCAATGACGCCAAACTTGAGCACCTTGCCGTCAGAGGGGGACACCAAGTCTGTGTCAGCCAAAGGCCGCACACCGGGCTTCAAGCGCCTGTAGAAGAATTCAGACAAGTTCTTATAGGTTGTGAGGTCGGGCTCGTCCATCTCGTCCAAATTGACCCCGAAAAGGGTCGAATAAAGCTTGTACGAGGGACTTCTCATCCACACGGGCAAGTTGATCGAGTTGAACTGGCCCCACAATCTCGACATCGTCTTGAGCGGCAACGTCGAGTATGCGTACAACGACCACGAGGAGGGCTTCACGGTGTGCTCGAAAGGCAGATAGTCCTCATCGTAGTCCTCGTCAAGGTACCGTTCGTACCTGATTTTGGCGGCCACACCGCCCAAAACGATGGCCAAGGACGTCAAGGTCCACCAGCGGACAAAACGTCTCTTTTCTCTTCTCTTCTTGCGAGCCTCGGTGGAGAAGAACCTTCTCTGGATGCCGCTCTTGATGTTTCTCGTTTTGTGTCTGATTTTCAGCGGGGCCGAGGAAAACTGGCGCCTGGAGATCTTCAAGCTGGGCACGAAGCGCTTGGAGCCTCTGGTCCACGTTGAGTAGTAGAAAACGGTTCTTTTGGGACGAGGGATGCTTGGGATGCGAGGCATGGCGGGAAAACGAGGAAAACGGGAGCCGTTTTTTCTCATGCCCACGTCGTGGTACGATCTCTGGAAGCCCAATTCGGCCACAGTGGAGGCCCTGGACAAAGGCTGGGAGATATTCATCGACTGGGGGCCGTTGATGAAGGAGGAGTGTGGGTACATTTTTCTTGTGGCCATGAGTTTTTCAGCGTTGAACAACGGGCGGTAGACCATGCTGAATGGGGGTAAAAGATTGAATTTGGACTGTAGTTAAAAAAATTGTGTTGAAGTGGTAAAAGAATCCAGGTGTAGCGACGAATTTCACGAGACCTGTCGCTTTGCAGACCAAAAAATCGGGACCTTTTCAAAACGCGCGGTGTGGGCCTTTTGTATTAAACTTTTCTGTACCAACTCTCCCGTACCTCCGCTGCGAGCGCATTTTAAGTATTCTCTTAGCTCAAGAAAAAAAAAAAAGGACCCCTCTGGGTCGGGGGTTCGCGCTTTCCACAAAGGGCTTTTCTTCTCCTAGAAGCGTAAGAGGTCGCAAGTTTGTCAGGAACGAGAGGCTAACAATGGCGTCACAGGATAATGGGCGAATGGCTGCGGCCGGGGGAGATAATGGGGGAATTTCGCTTCCCGATTGTCGCCGGTTGTCGCCGAGGATTGATTGGTGTTTTTCTTTGGAATCAGCGGCTCAATTCTTCGTTTGTATTCTTTTTCTTTATTTCATTTTTTCGTCTGACCGTTTTGTCGGATCTGTTGACTTCCCGGGTGCATCGTATTTCATGCGGTAACGTCTTGCACACTCACATTCTCGCTTGCAGCCGATACCTCGTAGAGGTGCTGCTTGAGCTGCTCAATGAACTGGTGACTGACATAAAACATTTCGTCTTCGAGCACATGATCAGCATAAGCAAAAAGTAGCTTCAAACTGAGCAATTCTTGCACGTCTTTTGGTTGCGTCGCCATGAGGTGGAGGTCGATTTTGTTCCCGAGGATGTTAAACATGCTGAGCCCGCTTTCAAAAGCGCTGGCGTCGGCCAAATGCTCTTTTTCGCCGCTCTCGTAGAGATAGATCTGCTTTTCGAACGGAGTTAGGGGATCTAGGAGCGGGATGTCGAGAAGACTTGCAAGATCTCGATTCACTGCAACCTCCTTGTAGGCCACTTGCAAAGCCATCCGTTCGTTTTTGAGGAGCGCGTTCACCGTGGTCTTGAGAAGCTCGTGGTTGCATTTTTTGTAGACAAAAATTGTGAGTGATTTCTTAAACTGCTCGGTGTACACAGACTTGGCCAGTAGGTCCATTTTGATTCTGAAGTATTCTGGCGCATTAACCTCAATCGACGCAATGGTGTCGAGGCGTGGAAGAAGCTGGGGCGCTGAACTCTCCCTTTTCGACCCGTCCTTCATCACGATCGTCACTGGAAGCTTCAAGGGCCGTCCGTCAGTAACATCTCGAATGATTAAACAGTTCTTTTCAGCTGCCAACGCCCAAAAATGGCGCAACGCCTGGAGGTGAACCTCGAATTCGTTAGACTCAGAAGGGAACACAGGGTAGAGGGACGTAAGCAAGCAGGCCACCGAGAAGTTGGATGTTGAGAACGCATACTGACCACCTCCCAAGAACAAAAACCCGAGCCCTAGGTTGACCGCCATATGGCTTCCGTACTGGTTGACCTTGTTGATGCGTCCATGCAATACACGCAAGCGTCTGAAGACCTCCAAGTCACCACTTCCTGCCATAACAATCGCAACTGCAATGGCCAAAACGTTCTGGATCTGGCACGCACAGTTCAAGGCAATCTGCTCGTCGTAGTTGCTGGCAGCGGTTTCAGTGATCACCATAAGCGTGTCAAGATAGCTGAGAAGGGTTGTCCTAGCACTCAAGCTCTGGGAGGAAGCGAACTTCAAGGCCATAGATAAGCAAGCCCCGGCCAAGATGTTGAGATATCCGACCTGGTCGCTATCGAGGGTTTCAATAGCACTGAGCCTATGCTTCAGTCTCAACACCTCTGGAATTTGCGACTCGACCCACTGTGTCGTTGAATGAATCTGGTCCCACATAATGAGGTTCGAAGCGACTGTTCTTAGTAGAAGAAGGTCAGGCCTGATATAGTCAAGCAAGTGCTCCAAACCAGGCACCTCGAGCTTTTCGTTGATGGCCTTGTTTTCTGTCCTCATGTACATGAGAGCCAACGCTAGAATGGCTGCCGAGGCAGACTTGTCAGATTCAAGTTCTGCTTGAGAGTCCCTCATAGGCGTGCAAACAGAAAGAAGTTTGTCAACCACATGTGTATCATTCATGCCTCTTAGATCGTCGCCCTTTCCTAAGTTGACAAGTCCCAAGGCCAAACCGGCCGCGAGCATGTAACCCTCAGACTCCTCATCATTTTCGATATGGGAGACGTTTCCGCAAACCTGAGATAGCAAAATATCGCTCATTCGTCTGTGCTGAGATTCTAGATAAAGAAGACCAATGCCAATGAGACCAGCAGACTGGACAGATATAGGAACGTTCAAGTCATTGGCTCCTTGCGGTAAGAGTGCCACAGCATGCACAGACAACACCTTGGTGAGCTTGTTGTCCATTGTACCTTTCAAACTGGCCGCCATTCCGAGCAAGAGACCTATACTTGTCAAGGGATGCTTTGGTCCGAGATAGTTATAGATATGCCATTCCTCCAACTTCTTCAAGCGACCGTTCAAGCCAAGCCCGAGCAAAAATCCAGCGTGCTGGGCGAAATTCCCTGCGGGTTTGTTGAAAAACGCCCAGCTCCCATTAATGCCATCGCTGTCTCGACTTATGCTGAGTCCCGAAGAGACACCATTGTGAAAGAGACCCCAATCGTACATCTTCGATGGGATCAGCTCGTTGCTCAAAACAATCGTGGTCATGGAAGGCGCAATTATCGTGCTCAAGTTGAGATCAGGAATGTGAAACTTTTCGGTGAACATCGGCTTCTTCTCTTCGAAGAACAAAGCGGCTCGTCCTAAGGGCAATGTAAGCGTACGAAGAGTGACAAGAGACGCAACCTCTCTTTTTAAAAGAGTCGATTCGTATTCATTAATCGATTCGTCGATCTTCAAAGTCGTGCTTTGAACTTTTGTCTGGTTAAGGAGGTTGAGGATCTCGTAGAACCTTCTGTCTTGATCGAATATCAATCCAGTTATTTGGGAACGCTCGGTCCTGGGCACTGATGATTCGTCATGCTCCGGGCCCTCGAGTAATTCCGAAATGATTGCATGCGAGCTTTTTGGCTCCGATGGATTGAGCTTGGCAGTGCTCAGTTCGTCAACTCCCGTAGAATAGTATTGATCTGCGTTTTCTCGTAAAGTCATGATGAGATCGTCTCTTCCGATGAGGTTGAGAATTTCACCATCCCAAGAAGAATCTGTGTTTAGTTGACAGTTAAGAAGGCATTCTTTTATCGGAAGACTGACACCAAGCGGAAACGTTTCCAAGTCGTTTGATGTAATTCCGTAAGAGGTCAAGGCCTTGACAACAGACTTTGCAGGCTCATGCCATACAAGAAGCTCAAAGATGTGGAGGACGATTTGGGTTCTGGGTGTAATGACCATGTTAACGCTGTCGCCTTCTTCGACGAGCTGTGAGAATTTCGGGAATCTTGATCTCTTGCTGTCAAAAATAGAGATCAAGCTTTCGAATATATTTGGCGGTGAATACAATAAAACCGTCAGCAAGAGTCGGGTTGCACGATCAATGTTATCAGTGCCAATCATGTAAAATGTTGTCCACTGATCCAGCCATCCCATCCACTTGGTCAACTGTGTGAGAAGTAGCCCCAAATTGTCAAGATTGTCTTTCGCCAAAATGTCCAATTTGGTCTCTTCGTATATCAAATGGAGAGCAACAACAATATAGGGTAGAAGCTCCTGGAGAGAATAATCGAAGTCGAAGTAGTCATGATGTTCTTTCGCCAACGGTAGCAACTCTGTAATTGGATTCAAAGTGACTTCGTTAATATCGTCAGAGTCGAAAGGAAAGACTAGCGATAGCATCATGATGACGTAGGCGTCCCACTCGTTATCGTCAGTGAGAGACAAGGCCGAGCGCCAGAGCACCCAGATATGCTCGCTAATTTTCGACCCCGAGAGATACTTCCAGATATCAAGACACGTCCCGATGAAGTCGTTCATGGGCTCTAATATCAACCGAAGCATATGAGATTCCCCATTTTCGGCCGTAAGAGCCACAACATTTTCGAAAGAGCTTGCAATCTCCTTTATAGGAGGAAATTTGTGAGAAAGATCAATGGCAGGAGCACGCAAATCCAAAAAGGGATGGACCATCTGCACTGTCTTAGAATCTTTGAGGACCAAGAGCCAGCCTGGAAATCTCTCGTGTTCCAATGGAACGGCATGGAGACAACTGATCATTAGCGAACGATCGTGCAGCGACGTGCTAGCATTTGTTGCTTTGTAGATGAGCACTTGGGTTTCCTTTGCTGATCTCTTAGAGAAAATAATTGCTTCCTCGCTATGGTAATGTAGCCCAGTTGTTGTGATGTGAGTTTCCTTTGCGCCAATTGGCAAGGTCTCTATCTTAGTCAATATCATGTCTTTCCGAAGACCCGTCAATTCGCCAGTGTTGGTAGCCTTTCCAGCCTCAGAAAAGCCAGACTCCGAGCCCATCCGTCCGATGGACGATACACCCGATAGAAGAGTGCTTGTGCGCTTCTTTTCCATGTTTTGGGACGTCGAGCCCGAGAAAGGATGGTTGAACTCGTACAAAATGTCGTCCTCTATCTTCTTCGAAGGGTTAGGCGTCGAGAAAGCGTGACTTTTGCGTCTTCTCAAGCTCGAGCCACCTACCACAGCATGTCTAGACGATGCCTTAATATAGTACACGGACACTGAACCACCTCTATGGTTGATAGTAGCACATAGAGACCTCGATTTGTTGACTTCCAGCAGGGGAAAGTACGATAGGCTTTCCTGTGTGTTGACCACGGATGTTGACGACGTCGTGACCACACGGAAGTCTCCAATTGGGTCCACTAGTGTGAAGAAGCGGAAGCCCTGGTATGAGTTGGAGTGAGGCGATTTCAGATACAAGTCCTGCTCCTTTTCTAGGATTAGACCAGAATCAAAAGCAAAAGCTCTCTTGAGTGTGATGGGAAAGCTGACGACATAGAATTGGCCCCCAGGATAGTAGATATAGGCGGACTTGGCTAGACACACCGCCAATGCCTCTTCCTCGTCGAACGAGCTGGCAGATTCAGACTTTTGCCTGTTTGAGCGGAATGTAGTGTAGGTTGCAGTAATGACTTCATCGTCGTATTTCAATTTCTTGGTGACCACAGTTCCGTGGATCACAATGACCTCTTTGTTCTTCACTAGGAGACGTCTTTGATCCGAGAAGAGTTGGACACTGTGCTTTCTCAAATGGGGTTTTGCGTACCCTAGATACTGCTCTATATCCAAAATAGGCAGGGAAACTGTCATGAAAGCCTTGTTTTGGCTGGTATCTCCAACTAAATGTTCACCGCGTTTGAGTATCTAGTGTTGATATGTGGAGTCGATGCGCACTACTAAACTGAAAACCTAATGATTCGGAGTTCAAGATATTCATTCAATCCGTTCACTATTTACATCCCAACTATGGGTCACGAAGCGTGAGAATCTCTACTCGATGATTCTGGTCACCAAACCGGTGGCAACGGTCTTACCACCCTCTCTGAGGTTGAAACGCTGGTTCAACTCGATAGGACACTTTCTAACCAACTCGATCTCCATCTCGACGTTGTCACCTGGGTTGACCATAGCGGAGTGGTCAACACCCTCACCCTCGGGGAATCTCAAAGTACCGGTGACGTTGGTGGTTCTGAGGAACAACTGAGGCTTGTAGTTCTCGGCAAATGGGTTGTGGCGACCACCCTCTTCCTTGGTCAAAACGTACATGGAAGCCAAGATCTTGGTGTGGGGCTTGACGGTGTTGACCTTGGCCAAAACGTCACCACGGGAAACCTCGTCTCTCTTGACACCTCTCAACAAGATACCGGCGTTGTCACCAGCCATGGCGGAGTCCAACTCCTTCTTGAACATCTCAATACCAGTGACGGTGGCCTTGAAGGTCTTGTCGAAGTTACCAACGATTTCAATCTCCTCACCCTTCTTCAAGGTACCTCTCTCGACTCTACCGGTGACAACAGTACCTCTACCAGAAATGGAAAAGACGTCCTCAACAGGCATCAAGAATGGCTGCTCCAAGTCACGCTGTGGGGTTGGAATGTACTCGTCAACAGCGTCCAACAACTTCATGATAGCCTGCTCACCGATCTCTGGCTGCTTCTCTTCCAAAGCGCACAAAGCGGAACCCATGATGACAGGAGTCTCGTCACCGTCAAAGCCGTAGGTGGTCAACAATTCTCTCATTTCCATCTCAACCAATTCCAACATCTCAGGGTCGTCAATGGTGTCGACCTTGTTCACGAAAACAACCAAGTTCTGCACACCAACCTGTCTGGCCAACAAGAGGTGCTCTCTGGTCTGAGGCATCTGACCATCGGAAGCAGCAACAACAATAATGGCACCGTCCATCTGGGCAGCACCAGTGATCATGTTCTTGATGTAATCAGCGTGACCTGGACAGTCAACGTGGGCATAGTGTCTCTTGTCAGTCTCGTACTCAACGTGGGCGGTGGAGATGGTGATACCTCTGGCTCTCTCCTCGGGGGCTCTGTCAATAGAGCCGTAGTCCAAGAAGCTGGCACCACCCTTTTTGGACAAAACCTTGGTGATGGCGGCAGTCAAGGTGGTCTTACCGTGGTCAACGTGGCCGATGGTACCGATGTTGACGTGGGGCTTGGAACGGTCAAAAGCAGCATAGGTTCTGAAAGCGGGGCGGGTCTTAGCCACGAGGCTAGCACCGAGACGCAAACTTCCGACACGGAGGGATCCAACGGTTCTGATCATTGCTGAAGTAGATAGTTGGTTGAAGGTAAAAATTTTCAGGCATGGTATTTTCGCGAGTGGGAAGGTTTTTGTGATTATCACGACCTTTGGAAGCCAGGCCAGAGCAATAGACAAAATGGGCTCTGGTTGGTAGGTAGTGAACGGCTTTGGATGAATTTCTGTTGTGTTCTGATTCTTTGATTATTTTTGCATTTTTATCACTTTTTTCTTCTTTGGTTCTTAGGGGTCTCTCACCTTGGGGTGCGCCATAAGGGGCTCGTCTGACTTTTGCACCCATTCAGGAGAAGGGTGTAGACCATTATGGAGATCCTCCATTTCCGATGTTTAACAAGTCCAATGAAAGTTTGACTTATTTTTCGCCATCTGTGACCGCTTTTGAAATTACCGTTAATTGGGACGTTGCGGCAAGCAAGCATATAATACCCAGGCTCGACCGCTTTTGATAGGTCAAATAAGCTTGTAGAAGAGCAGTAAAATGAAAAGGACGTAGCAAGCTCGTTAAGTCCCCTCTTTGATTCTAAGCTCTTGATCGCTCCAGGACATCGAATTCCCATACAGCTGGCGGCTCAATTGCAGAACGAGATAACACTAAACTGAGGGGATCAAGGGGGAGGTCTCCCTAGCACCCTCACGCTGTCTGTTTTCCTGGACAATTCTCTCCACTGCCAACTCCTCCTCGACCAAAGACGTCTTGTCGATGTAGACATAGTAGATACAGAGCAACAACAAGGTTCCCTGCAACAAAGCGGCGGTAAGGTACGAAACCCAGGAGCTCCAATGCGATCCCTTAGTGAAGAATAAAGTAGCGGTAAAAATAAAACCTCCGGGCGTCTGAATACACATCATGCCTATCGACAACGTCCCTGGGTGTTTGAGCTTGTACGTGGTCACAATCTGAGGCACATACTTGATCACTGTGAGCAAGGTGGACATAAGGCCGTTGATTTGGGCCAACGAGAGAAGAACCGACCTATTGGTCGTGAAGGCTATGATAATCTGAATGAGCAGGGCCACTCCGTGCACCATCACGAGTCTCCCCACGTGGATGATTCTCCTGTACTCGTCTCTGTCTTGCTTGAGGGAGTTTCTTGTGAATACGATGACAAGCACCAAAATCATGATGGCACAGGTGCACTGGAGGCCGATTTGTATGAGGTTCAATTGAGAATTGAGGCAGTTGAAGATGGTCAAGGCGCCAATGCGGCAGCAGTAGCGAGCTCTTGACGATATCATGATGATGTTCGTGAAGGTGAAAATCGACAGACACGAGCCCAAGAGCAAGAAGCTGACCGAAAGACCCTCGGAGGTTTGCTTCTTGTATATCCGGAAGTACTGAGGCAAGTAGGACACAAAGATACCGGCGGTGATAAGCAAAGAAAATACAAAGTTGACCACCGAGGCGTCTTTGTATACATCGCAGAAGCCTTCTTTGACTTCGAAGACCGAGGAATCCATTGTAGTTGTAGTAGCTGTAGTTTGATATGAGTAGTTGGGTGAAGGCGTGGGGAAGTGAGGGTCCAAAAGTGCAGGCTTATCTTATCTACTATGGTGGGAGCGGAGCGGGAGATTCGACAATTCCTTATTTTTTTCTTATTTTTGAAGAAGACTTGTTAAATTTATGAAGTAATTGCTTAGTATTTTGAGCTTAGGACTTCAGAAGAAAATGGAGTCAGGGATATTCTCAAGCATGGTCGCACCATACATAGAGCAATGCCTCGCGTACACTGATTAGACTTTCCGATTACCATCTGCTCAACAATACCACTCATCATATCACTATAATTTTTCATAGGGATCCGATAGATCATGATTTCAAATTACATCTACAACGCCTCTTCAAAACAATCATTCTATTATGCTTAACTCATTATCTCGTTAATCATGGTCAGTTTTGGATCCTCAACGGAACCTTCACTGTGAGGGAATCGTTGTTCAGGAGCTTGACCTGAACACTCATGTAGTAAAACCTACCGACAATGCACCCCTGAAATGTTGGAACTAAACACACCGCCTCTGCCAGTATGTCCTCGGACTGCTTGTTGATTTCCTTGTTGAAAAGACCATCCAAGCTGATGGAAACGCCTATCTTTTTGGTAAATTTCAAACCCTTTTCGTCCGCAGGTTTCCAGCTACCCTGGACATCGCACTTCACGCTGTCAACCTTAAAATTGTTGTACTTAGTCAGAATGTTCGCCAAACCTTTGATATCCATTACAGTCTGGTTGTCGAGATTGAGGTCTCTCAAACGGTACCTCTCGGTCAAATCTCTCAATTCCGACAAATAGAGTGAAAATGGCTTCAAGACATATTTCTCGAGCGAATCATTTGCAGACTTGTTCTGGAATTGCATGTGCTTCGTGAACTCCACCGGGATGGGGTACTTCTTCGAACGGTAGGTGCAAAGCACAAGCTCCACAGTGATCCCTCTTATGTCCGGTGGGTTATGTGTTTTGGGACCCACGCCGCTGTTCTCCACATACAGAAACGATAAGTCAAGCGGAATAGTAAACGTCCGACCAAGCGGCGATTTATACGTACTGCGAGGACGATACGAATGAGGAGGCTGGTATCTCACCACATACTCGTCTTTGGTGGTTTTGGCGCAGACAATTCCAATAACCTTGGGGGCCTGGGTTAGTGACTTCTTCTTGTAGGGTAGAAAGACCTCGTACATTGGATTGTCTTGAGCCCGAGCCGTCACATCTTCAAAACTTTCCCGGGTGTATAGCTGTTTATTCTTGAGTACAGATGGGCGTCTGTCCATGCCTTCTGCACGGCCATCCAACTTCTTTCCGGTTTCGATGCTAGCCTTCACCTCACGGACTAGCAGGTCGAAATATTGCTGAGCGCTTCTTTCATGCTCGACGCTCCTGATGCCCGTGTTTCTAGGGATCACCCTGACTGGGTAATTCGAGTCTTTCAAAATAATGAACTCATCCTTCTCTTTTGTTGCCTCTTTGTCATACATGGAGAGCCTGCCAATGACTCTAGCCTCCACGCAGTAACTGACTGAAGTGTCAGGAAACGAGAAATCCTTGATTCTCAATCTGGCAGGACTGGATGCCCTTCCTGCTGCGGTTGGAACTGGTTTTCTCAATTGCGAAGCCAGCTCAGAGCCAGCACCCCCAAAAGGTGCTTTTGCAGGCTTTGGAGAGGTGGTCTTCTCACGGAGTTTACGCAATTGCTGCAAAAATTGCTCCTTATCAAGCCCAATAGACGGCAAAAGCTCGCAATGACACGGAAGATCATGGGGCTCGCAGGCAACCTCGAGAAGCTTCTCAGGAAGAGTGAAGTCAAAAAACTTCTTGTATGTGACGCCAGGCATGAGCTTCTTGTCAGACAGAAGCCACATGTTGCTACCGTCCACTGGGTCAATCACCACATCTTGCGACTCAGCCCCAACAAAGTAGGCTGGAGTCCACGAAGCCTTGTAGTCGAGCATGTTAAGGAATTTATAAAAAACTGCCTGTTTGTTGGGCTCGTCACCGTTCACCGAGACTCTGCCCTCAAAAACCACAGAGAACATGTCATACGAGTAAGCCTCTTTCGAGACGTTCTGGATTTTGACAAAACCGTGGATGGAGTCGCCCTGGGAAAATTCAAGTCTGCTGGCGTCTATTATGGTAGGAGCAACTCCGATTTTGCAAGGCTTTTCCGTAAGCCTGATCTCCACTTGAATCACGTTGGAGTGTTTAGGGGCAATAGCCAGCAACTTCTTGAGCTTGTGTGTGTTTCCTAGGATACTGCTTTCCCATCTTGTGTAGGCATTGCCAGTGGGTCTCTGCAGAAAGTAGTCATTGTTGTTTCTTCCTTCACTCGATGAGGAAGGCTCAGAAACAACTTCATAATTAGGAGGCTGCTGTCGGAGATCTTCCTGGGACGGTTCCACGTTCTTCAAGAAGGTAGACTCGTCAAGCTGATATGAGGGTAGAATGCTCCACATTGGCACATCCTCGTAAGCGGGAGAGGGCAACGGCGGCGCAGCATTGATTCCGTAGTCCTCTGAAGAGGAGGAGAGTGAGGAGATCAGCGAAGAAGGCCTGTTTGGGTGGTTGTTGGAGTTCGTCGGAGAGACATGTTTCGATGCCTTGGAAAAGATGCCCATTTAGCGAGCCAGGTGGAAATTGAGCTGATCAAGGTTTTGATCCAGACTTCGGGAGGTTGGCTTTCGTATTTGAGCTTTGTTGTGTTGGTCCTTCTCTGTTCGAATATGAATTGCTCTAGTTGATGATGGTTGCCCTGCTATCAATGAGCACGAGTGTATGCACTGATAAGCAAAACCACAGAAGCAAAAGACGAATCAGATTCTGAGATCAGACGAGTAAAATCCTGGTTTACTTCAGACGCTAAGCTCACGCCTCTTGAAGTCTTCTGGTATTACCCGGCAGGGGCTCTGGTTGTGCCTATTTGGGAATATAAGATGGTTTCGAGTGAAAGTGCGACAGAGGGGATACTATTATGAGCCAGCCCAGACACAGAAAGGTATCAAAACGAGCTTTACGAAAATCAAAAAACTTTACTTTTTTATTCTCTCCGACCAAAACGCTTGGCACCGTTTGAGAGGTTTTTACGGGATTCCTCTCCGGATTCGTGCTTCTAGCCGTATCCTCCCGGACGTGGAGCGGCTATTTGCAGCCATAGATCTCGCAAACTTAGTTTGGTGCCACAAAGTAGGATTGATTTGGCCCCTGAGGATTTCAGATTTAGCTTTTTGTTCAACAAACTTCGAAGTCATACTTTCTTTCTTCTCCCTCTTCATCTCTTCTTTGGGGTGTATTTCCGTGGAAGGGAATCCGCTCATGTCGCTCAATTTCGGCAGGAAACGCCCCAGGCGTTCATTGTGCTCCGGCGGCCAGAACGGCTTTTTGCAACGCCTCTCGTGGCGAATTGGAAGGAGTTTTGGTGAACAGTGAATTTCGGATGGAAAACTGGATTGTGGGATGAGAGTGGTTTGCAAGAAGTCTATGAGGCCTTGCTGAAAAATTCAGCTACTACACCATCACCAAACGAAAAGACTTGGCAATTCGGAATTTTGATCGCGTTTGCCTATTGTTTTGGCTTCCCCACTTTTGCGAGATTTAATAGCGGCTGGCGAGAACACCAATGTTTAAGACTAGAAGTGAATTGCTTATGATGTATACTTGTGTCCCAGAATCCTGAAGTGGCACACGGGGCTTTCAGTCTGAGTTGATGGGCCATAAAATGTAGTATAGCAGCGATTGATGAGATACAATCAGAGGCGTTTGTGCCTACATTACCATCTGATTCTGAATCTGGCAGTAGTATCCAAGTAAAAGAAGCTAACGCTAGATCAATAATACTAAAGAGTACCAAAGGGTAGCAAATCATTCATTTTAAGATTCAAAGTGTTTCAGGTGAGGAAGTCTCTTATAAGCGAATAAGTTCTCAAATGCCACTGTAACCGTACATAATGCTTTTACTCGACTCCCGGAGATAGGTACATCTTCTAATTGAGCGGTCCAAAGCACCGTGATCCCTCCACTTTGATATCCCAAAGTTGCGAGGAGATCTCAAGTCCATGAGCTCTCCCGAGCACTGACCATACTGGAGCTGCTGAACTGGGGATATGCAAGTCATCAAAGCTCATCAAGTTGCTAATTAGGTTTTGAAAAGAATGCTTGATCTACTTGAACTGCACCAAGTGAGTAAAGATAGCTAGGAACACGATTCCAGTGCCAATCACAAAACTACCATAGCCATATTTTGTGATCCTGAAAACATCTGCCAAATGCGTAAAAGAGAGAGTTTTCTTGAGTAGCCAGAATACAAATAACTAGTGTATGCTTAGATCTTGTGTGCTTAGAAATCTCGATGATCAACACCGACCATTCATATGATGGTGTATGATGAAAGAAAGGATCCAATTTTGACTAATAAGGCTCTAAATAAGAGGTTCGAATGCTGAAAACCTAAAATAGTACTGTTTCTCGCAATTATAACAATCTCACTTGTCTTCCTCTGGTTCTCAACTCATCTACTATCACCATCTTCGCACTCCACAATACACCTCAAAACCACTAACAACGCGGTGCACATATTGACCGAATTGGAGCGCCAATGAGCTCGTGTCTCTGGGCTACAGAAGCCGCTCGAAGAAAAAGGAAACAGCCGCTATTTCCAGGTTCGGCTCGCTTCAATGCCTCGGAGTTGCACTTTGACGTTCAAAAGACCCATGAAGGTGTTTCCACCATCGAGCTGAAAATCTCCCCACTCGCTTCGGGCTTGAATTTGGTCATTGATCTGATTAATTCTGGTGATAAGGATGCAGTTTTGAGACAGGTGGAGGAAATGGCCTCGGTCAAGCTCGAAAGTGTGCCTGTTGAGACAAGCATGGACGAATCATCTACACGTCTCTGGAGCAACGGCGGGTCCGTGACTCCTGAGGCTTCCTTGTTGAAGGTCAAATCGGAGAGGCTAGATTCGAATTTGCAGTTGTCACAGGCCACGCGATCGGAGGTTGAAGATGCTCATAATAAGGAACTGATCGAAAGAGAGGTCAGTCTAGATGAGCGTGCGCTCGATGAGGACCAAGATAAAAATGAACTCGAGGAAGAGCTCAACCTCGCAATTAAGAGGGAAAAATTCATGCTGCATGAAAGCAACGTCGGAACTGATGTACTGAACCAGACTACAACCCACTCAGCCCAAAACCACAGCTCTCGCACGTTGAGTATACCTGCTGCAGACGATGTTCCTCCCAATCTTGAAAGTAACAAAGCAATTGAAGGCAGACTTAATTCGAAGGTGATCGAGTCTTTCCAAGATCAAGTTCCCCACCTTCCTCAGTCTTCACCAAAGCCTGAACTGCACCACACTACAAATCTTGAGCAATCCAGAGTCACGGAGCAAAAACATACGAACCTGAGCGAATATCTACCGAAAGAGCAGACAAAGACTGTCCGTGTTAAAATGGAGGAGTCAGACTCAGAAATCAGCGATACCTCGTTCCAAGCTATTAGCAGCGCCATCCGTAAGAGCTTTGCGGGCAGAGTTTCGATGAGCAACGCAAATGATCAAGGGCTTTTGCATACACCAGGACAACCACGAACAGAGCCTCAAGCGATTTCCAAAAGTTCGAATGGAAAAGTGGGTAATATCGGCATAAAGAAAGAAAGCGACGAGTTCCGCCTGGGACAACTATCGAACGCAAATCTCAGCCTGTCATCGAAGCCTAGTGCCCCGTTAGCGAAACGAATATCGAAGCGAACTTCAGTATTTGTGTCTCTTCCGTCGAGAGAACCAATAACATATCAACCAAACAAGCGTCATTCGATCAAAGTGAAAATGGAAGAGTCAGATCCTCCTTTCTCGAAACAGGCATTCTCTACGAAGTCAGCGCCAGTGCCAGCCTCAAATATACCCGTTTACTCCCGAGCCTCTGAAGGAGCAAAAGGGACTTCGGCGAAGTTCAACTCTGTCAGCTCAAAGTCCGAAATTTTTATGTCCGAGATATCTCGTCAACTCTCACAGGCTCAAATGGAAATCACGGAGCTGCCCAAACGCCGCAATGCTGATGCCTCAAAATTGTCAATCTCACCTACACTCATTTCTCCAAACAGACAGAGCTCTCCTCTGTATGCTGCGAATTTGAGATCAAAGAGCAAACCAGGAAGTTCACAAGGCTCAAGAACCACAGCTTTTGGCTCGCCAAATCACGGGGCGCCTCGACTTGCAACAAGTGAGCGGAAGCTGAGATCAAGAAGCAGATCTCCGGTCAGAGCACTAAGGAAGGGTGATAGTCTGAAGAGAGCCTCAGTAGTCTCTGGCAATCGCTCCCCTATTAGAAGCCTACAAGATTCTTCACCGGGCAAGGTTCCACAATTATACAGCGCCCCAAGCTCGAGGTCTCCTACGAGGTACGACAACCAAGGTGAGAAAGGCATAGCCAGGTACTCTGTGGCAACATCAACAACCGCATCCACCCCTGGTGAAAACAAAAGTCTGGCATCAACAGTCAAACCATCGACAGAAGCATCCAAGTCTGCTCAAATATCCGGAAGGGAGAGACGTACACAAAACAAGTTCCTCACAACCACGCTCAATCCTCAGAATCCTCCACAATTCAATCCGGTGAAAACAAGCTTCAAGAATCCATCTCCTATAAAGCGGTTCCTAGATACCGATGCGGAAAAGGAGAGACTCGAGCTCAAGGAGAGAAGATTGAAGATGAATGATCTCGCTACCAGCAAAGTCGATTTACAGCCTCTGAATCTGGATAAAAGTGAGAGATTGCACCAAAGACGCACTTCACCAACCAGAAAAAGAGCCACAAGCCCCGTTAAGCGAGAATCTCTGCCTTTGAGAGGGATGAAGCCGAACAAAATTGCCAAAACAACAGCAACAAGTAATGTAAGCGTTTCCAGAAGAAGGGCAGCTGTTGGAAACGCTCAACCCTTACCAGACGCAGCTCGAGGGAGATTTGTGAGAAGCCGGAACAACCAGGACGAAAGAAAAACGCCTTTGAAAGGAACTGCCTCAAACCAGGCGCAAACACCAATTCACAATGGTGTTTCGGGGAGCCCGGCAATACGCGGCGATACTCTTCCAGATATCCCCTCTGATGACGAATCCTTAAAGTCAAAGAAGTACCTCAAGGGATGGGCGAATACCCCAGAACTACAAAAGCTTATTCAAGTCAATCACAAGCTCAATCCTGTTGAAATATTCGGGAAAGTTTCAGACCTTCGCATGGATGAGGTGTTTGAGTCTACATCAGGAGAACGGAAGTAATGAATGATTAATGTTGATGCAAGTCTATTAAAGCTGGCGCTTGGCCAATGCAACGTCTTTCTTCCAAGTGCCTAGCCACTTGGCTGATTCGGTTTTGGGCACAACAAAAAGCCTCAAACCATTGTCAAAGAGCGGAGCTTTGGCAGTCTCAGCCATGAGTGCGTTGTTAATTGGCGCCTTTTTGCCCACCTTGACCAAGCCTCCACTTGTAGTCTCCATGTAGCACTCGAGCGATTTCACAGAAAAGCCCTTGTGTCTGGGATCTTCGAACCATTCCTGTGGCCTGTTGAGGACGATTTCTAGAATTTCTGCCGGTGTTGATAATTCGCTCACCTCGGCAACGAAATCAAACTCGTCTGTGACTGGATAGAGAATCATAGCGGGCATAATGAGCTGTGATTCGTAGTCCAGTGGATCTTCTAGGCGTATTTTGGCATCGTCTAGAAGCTCAGCGGGCTTTGATGATCTGATGATTTCGATATTTCTTAGCGTTATGGCGCTGGCCAATGTGAGTTGTTCTTTCCTTTTGAGCTCAGCTTCCCTCTCCTTCTTCTCGATAGCCGCTTTGATCTGCTTCTCCTTATCTTCGATCTTCTTCAAGAGGTCCTTCATTGGCGCATTTTCCGAATCCTTCGTCAAGCCAAACTGAAGAATCTGTTTGGCCTCTTCAAGCCTATCAACGGCAAAAAAGGCTCTGCCAGCTCTGTAGCACGCCTTGACATTATTCTCATCTATTAGCAATGCCTTTTTGCAGTCGTCAATGCACCGGCGGTAGTTCCTCAATTCCAAGTTGCAAGCTGCTCTGTTTATGAGAAGCGCAACATCGATAGCATCAACGCCACACTCAACTTCGAGACCTTGCGTGTAGAATTGCACAGCGTCTTTGTACATCTTGGCCTTGAAACACTCATTTCCCTGGTTTTTGAAGTTGGTGGCAATTTCGTCAGGCTCTCCGTCGTAGGCCAAGCTTTTCAAAGCCTCCAAGCTCGTATTTTGTCCGCCTTCACCATCGGTTTCGTCTAGTTCGGTCATGAAAATCGGCAAACGGTTGATCTCTTTCATCACTTCTTCAGTGGATTTGTTGGCCAAGTCCGCAAGCTGCGGAGGCAAGGCTGGCTCGCCAGGTTTTGGCTTATATCTTCTTCTCTCCCATTCGTCTATTATTCTGTCTTCAGCAGACACTTCTTCTATTTTCATTTTCTGGTGTTGGTGGTTCTTGATTTCTGAACTCTTCGATGCCCTGTTCTTGTATGCCATACCCAGGTCTACAACTATTTGCAGCCATTTCTCGCACTAATAAATATGTCTATATAAAGCTTCAGCAACTTATGGTCACAGGCACGTTTACGAATTGAACCAACCCATTGGCATACTTTACCGATATGCGAAAGTAATAGAGTCGGGCCATGAGACACTGCTGGAAATCGGGAACGAGGCAGACGTAGTCGAATGCAGATTTCCCGTGTGGGGGAGGCGAATCACCTTTCAAATGGCACCGATCCACATCAATCTGAAGCTCAATATTTTTTGTGAACACGTTGTATTGTGGGTGTTTTGATTCAGCTTGCTCCCAAGGCACACTAGAAGGCGTATCGTGAGAGCCTTTGCTTTTGTCAGTGCTCGATCCAATAGCAACGTCAGGCACCATAAGATTGATTATTTTGGTTTGAAGCATCGCCAAGCTCTTGATGTCCTTGAAGAGCTGTGTCTCGACTTTGAACTCTTCACTATCGAAACCGATCTTCTTGAGAAGCTTGACAATTGAACTGTAGTATTCGCTAAACGGCTTTATGACTAGCGTGTCTAGGTTATCGTACTCGTCGTGGTGAAGCTTCGTATCGATGTCGTCAATAATTTGCTCTTTGAAGCACATGTCGTGGCTAAATTCAACAGGAATGTAGTGCTTCTTGGACCGGGCAGTCAATACCACCAACTCGCATGAGATTTTCTTAGGCTCCGGGGGGACCTGGTTTCCTGAAGATTTCTCAAACGAATAGCTTATGTCGAGCGGTATCCTGACTTTTGTCTGATACAGCTGCAAAGGGTTCCGATAGCCCTGGGGTGGCACATAAGATATACCATATTCGGTCTTCGGAGTTGAGAGGGACAAGACACCGAGAATCTTTGACGAACCGGTGAGTCCTCTTTTTTTGTAGGGGCTCAAATGCAGATACACCGCCGGTTCGCTGGATTTGACAGATGTGCCTTTACCCGTGAGAGATTCTGAAACATGGTATAGCTGTCGAAGCTTTTCGCGATCCAGACCCAGTCTTATGGGCTGCAATGCTGATGAAATAGGCGTGAGATTGGCCAGAAGAGATGGTGTACTAGAGTTTGAGAGCCTGAGACCTGACCCATCGTTTGCTTCGTCCCGCGAACGCAAAACCCTTTTACCATATTGAATCTTCTCCTCCACCGTTTCCACAAATGCTTTATACTGCAATTGCACCTGCTTAGTCCACTGCTCTCTATAGTCAGGGCGCGTAGAGTATGGAACAACTCTCAAGTTTTTAGTGACGTCGGCTGCCAATACATATCGGTCTTTTGAGATCCTGGGTAGGTATTGGGAAGCACGGCCAATTACTCTTGCTGCCAATTTGTAATTTACAAATGAATCAATAAGAGAAAAGTCCTTGAGCTTCTTCTCAACCACCTCCTGTTTCGGGCGAACTGCAGGGCTAAGGTTGACTGCATGGCCTAGAGTGGGCGGTAGCTGGCAATGGACATCGAGACTGTGAATTTCACAATTGTCGTCCAAAAGCTTGTCGGGGAGCCTAAAAGAAAAGAATCTCTTGTATGTGACGCCTGGCTGGAAGAGTCTTTTGACATCAATAGAAAGAACTGTATTGTCGTATGGGTCTGTCTCACCCTCACACCAATCGTGGGGGTCGCCATTATCAGTAGCTAGACGATCGATATTTGCATAAGACCACAGAGCAAAGAGATCTAGCATGTTGAGGAATTTGAAAACAGTGGGATTGTGCAACGGTTCCCCAGGACCCCGGTTAGTTTGAACGACAGCAAGCTCTCCTTCTAGAACAACGTACACCATGTCAAACGGTATAGGCTCATTGAGCGTGTTTTCGATCGTGACGTAGCCGTGAATAAAGTCACCTTGCTTGAACTCGTAATCCGAAATATCTATAAGATTAGGCTTCACGCCCTTTTGGCAAACAGTATCTGTGATGTGCATTTGCACACGAAGGTGCTTGGAAGCCGGGTTCTTTTCACTCAACGGATCGAGTTTGTGGACGTTCGCTAGCACCGTTTGCTCCCATAGGTCTGCACTTCTCTGGTTGAAAGTTTCCTCGTCCTCAGTGTCTTGAATCGGAAAAGGAAACGAGTTGTAAACTGAGCCCTGTGGAGATTGCACGCCTGAAGGCACAGGAGTGATTCCAGCAGAATTTAGCGGCGACATTTCGTACGTAGGTGGATCCTCCTTGAAGTTCTCTTCCTCTGGTACTAACTTCTTTCGAATAGTGGCTTGGAACATATGGTACGAGGGAAGAATGGAGTTCACCAATTGGTCATCCTCGTGGCTTCTGACGGAGTTAAGCGGCAGAAACTCGGGCGGGTTTCCTGGCATTTTGGTGTTTTGGGTGTCTAGTTACGGTGATATGTGAGATGTGCCTCGAGCTTAGTATGGTGCGATGAAGGCAGGAAGCGGGTCTAGATGGAGACGGCAGGGTCCGAAAAAATGAAAAAAAAATTCTGGGGAAAGTTTGCATGGAGAGGCGAAATTTAAAGCTTATAATGATAGATTGACGGAGAAAAAGGTATTTTTTTTATGTGGTTTGTCTTGTGACTTGTCTCTCTTGATAATTTTGCAACCATTCACTGAGGTGCAAGCACCAGACCGTCGAAACACCAAACCAAGGGCTTGTGAGTAGAGTCTCATCTAAACACTCTTCTCCTTAATCCTTAATCGCTTCTTTTGTAACCGGATTCAAGTAATTTGAGGACTAATCTTTGTGTTTGCTTCTCCGGCTTAGGAACTCGTATTTACAAATTGCTTTGGCATCTACCCTCAAAAGGCGAATGAGCATTGCAAGACTACAATTCCTTCCATAGGCAGCTGTCGACTTCTTCTGCGATTTTGGGTTCGATTCTGTGAATAGTCCGGATAGTCAGGAAGCTTAACACTGCCGCATAGACATTCTGGGACCGCAGAGGTGGTGATGTATCCACGGCTTTGAGCATAAATTCATAAGAACAAGAATGGAGTCCAGGGGAGTATTTCAGGAAATTGCACAAGATCAAATGACGCTTGATCCTTATTGACTGAGTATCATTCACTGACTGGGCATCATTGACTGAATGAGTATCATTGGCTGACTGAGAAATATTGGCTGAGTTGGATAAAATGCCATTAGCCCTTCAGCATTAAATAGTCCAGAAGAAATCGACGTACATAGATGGAGGAAGTTGAAACCAAAACACCCAAGGCCGTCCCTGGTCGAATTATTCTTCCTGGTGTTAAAATCATCCCCGGTCATCCAGAAGGGCTAACGATGGACACGGAAGGAGAATTGAAGCCAAAACACATCAGGCCTTCTAATGAAATCCAGGGTTGGTAAGAAATGTGAAAATTGCCGCTTGAAATCAAGCTTCTTTTCTTCCTCCAAGTGGTGCTCGGTAAAGTACCCTGAGAAGCCGATAGCGACTCCCCCACCAATATTCCCTACACTATCACAAATCGCAAAATAAAAAAAAGAAGGAGCTTTGGGCCACTCAAGCGACGAGACATTCAAATTATTATTCTCAGCCTAAAACTTCAAATACCCCAACTCCGAGTCAAACCAACTGGGCACTAACTGCGTACGGCACCGTCCTACACAGTGCAACGGTCTCACTGACATGCATTGACGTTATCTACCATCTCTCTTTCCATGCCACCGCCCGAAAAGAGCCTCTACACTGAGTCAAAAAAGCCAAAATTTAGCAAATCTGCTATCTTTGCTGCCCAGACCACACTAGTCTGTTTCGTTCTACTATGGACCCTTTGGCGCTCCTCCACGGACATCCCGCACGCTTATCTAAGCCAGCTCCATCCACTCAAGGACGACCCGGTGGGGGACAAAATCGGGCATCCGAGCTTAGACCCACTGGAAGAGTTCCTTAAATCCGGCTCCAAGGCGATGGTTGCCTCGGATGTCGAAATATGCTCGAAAATGGGCCGCCAAATCCTCCAAAACGGCGGAAACGCTGCTGATGCCGCTGTGACTGTGGCGCTTTGTATTGGCCTGATCAACTCTCACTCCTCGGGTATTGGCGGAGGCGGGTTTATCGTATCCTGGCAGGGTGACGAAGCCTTGAGCATTGACGCCCGAGAAACTGCTCCCAAAAGCGCCCACAAGCACATGTACGAGCACTTGCCGCTTTTGGCACAGTTTGGTGGGTTGGCCGTGGCGGTTCCAGGCGAGTTGGCGGGCCTTTATGAGCTCCACACGTCCCACGGGTCTGGCAACATGTCGTGGGCCCAATTGATCGAGCCTGTGGTGGAACTTAATAGAAAGGGATGGGAAGCGCCCGAGATCTGGATCAGCTCGTTGCACCGCATCCACAGGGATCTTCTCCGGCGCGTTCCGCTTCTTCGGGACAAATGGGACTTTATTTTCCGGGAAAACGGCGAAGTTGTTGAAGTTGGCGACTGGATCACTAGGCCAGCCTACGCTGACACTCTAGAGTTAATTGCCCAAAACGGGTCTAGCGCCGTTTTTTACGATCCAGAAGGCCCAATTGCACCCAAATTGGCCCAGCGTGCCAGCGAATGTGGAGGAATCATCACCGCCGACGATTTTGCAGCCTACACTGTCAAATCCTCTAGAGCTTTGAGGTACACTTTCAAAGAAGGCGACGACCAGTATGAGTTGGCCACGACCGGCGGCGTTCTGTCCGGATTGGCGCTTATCGCCGGACTCAACTTCTACTCGGAATTGGCTAAAGCTGAACCTTCGTCTCTGGACCACTTGAACTCCCACAGACTCATTGAGGCCATGAAGTGGACTGCCAGTGCGCGTTCTAACTTGGGGGACCACAATGCGACGTTTTTTCTGTGTCTTGTAGACAAGTTCCTGTCGCAGAAATGGGTGCAAAAGTTGCTAAAACTGGGGAAATACAGCGACAACACCACGTTCCTCTGGGACCACTACGAGCCGAAATTCCAGTTGACGGAGCCCAAAGGAACGGCGCATTTCTCTGTGGTGGACGCCAACGGCGGTGCTGTTGCAATGACAACGACGGT
Source organism: Candidozyma ruelliae (assembly GCA_030582895.1). Classification (NCBI taxonomy): domain Eukaryota; kingdom Fungi; phylum Ascomycota; class Pichiomycetes; order Serinales; family Metschnikowiaceae; genus Candidozyma; species Candidozyma ruelliae. The sequence continues at coordinate 771,245 of JAJMHE010000002.1, forward strand.
CAACTTGATCTTTGGCTCCCTGGTGTACGAAAAGGAGACCGGAGTGATTTTGAACGACGAAATGGACGACTTTTCCTTGCCAGACACGCCCAATGCCTTCAACTTGACCCCCTCGGTGTTCAACTTCATTGAGCCTGGTAAAAGACCGCTTTCGCTGACCACACCGACGATTATTCGGAAAAACGGCGAACTCTTCATGACAATCGGCGCTGCAGGAGGCTCCCGGATTGTCACTGCTGTGCTCCAAGCCATCGTGCGCACGGTATTCGAGAAACTTCCGCTTCTCCAGACCATTCTGTACCCGCGGGTGCACCATCAGCTCATTCCGGAGTATGTGATGGTGGAAGACCCAGAAATGTACGAAAAGGCGGCTCCTGGGGTTGTGAATTTCCTCACTGAGAGGAATCACACATTATTAGAGACTGGAGCGTTGACTGCGATGAACGCTATCAAGCGGGTTGGAGACGTCTGGGAAGGTGTGAGTGATCACTGGCGGAAGCGTGGCGTGGCCGCTGGTTACTGAGGGAAGAGGAAGTCGAGAAAAAAGAGAAAGTTGAAACGAGGGAATGAGAGCAAACAAGAGAGAACACGGAGGTGGTTAGCAGGTGGCTCGGAATCAAGGAATTTTTCAGGCTGTGCCGGGGTTTGGACTCGGTGTTAGGAGACGAGCGATCTTCGCCGATTGTTGCATATCTCCCAAAGCAGCAACCCAAATGGCGCAGCGTGATTGGCTGCCTGCTTATCGTGCATTGCAAACGTCCATTCCTCTGTTCGTATTTGCAACCATGGCGTGCTCGGACCCCCACAAGTCCGGATAATGTGCGCATTTTCCTGGAACCACCCGCACGAAATGCAGGTTGTGGGGCCCACCCGCTAAGAAGATGAAGATAGCGTGAGGAACAAGGCAAGCAAAAATCCTACAGAACAGGGAAAAGAACAGAACAAATTGGATTTTTGATCCTGGTCTCGCTCAACAGCATAGAATATCTAGATAGAATATCCTAATTCATGTTCAAGAGTACATTTTCGGTGGTGCCCGTCTCTGATTACAGTTTGGAAGCCCGGCTGTCTGCAGTCCCCCCGCAGCCCATGAGGTCATATTCCCCAGATTTCGGAACGTCTTCGATATATAAATGCAACAGCGCCAGAGTTCCAAATTCACCTGTTGATGTCGACTTTTTCCAAACAGCACACGCTAAAGCACTTGCCCATTCCGTCTCTAGAGAAAACCTGCGAAAACTACCTCAATGCTTTGCAGCCACTCGAGTCAGAGAAGGAGCACGAAAAAACCAGAGAAGCAGTGAAACGCTTTTTGGAGGACGGGTCGGGAGCGTTTTTGGACTCCGAGCTCAGAAAATACGCCCGCACGAGAGCCTCCTACATTGAGCAGTTCTGGTACGATTCGTATTTGAGCTACGACTCGCCTGTGGTTCTCAATTTGAACCCTTTCTTCTTATTGGAAGACGACCCCTTCAACAATGAGACAACTTGTGTGAACCCGCAGGTCAAGAGAGCCGCCTCCTTGACGCTTTCGTCTTTGAAGTTTATCAGGGCTCTCAAAAACGAGACTTTGCCCATCGATACGCTCAAGAACGGCCAGCCGCTCTGCATGTATCAGTACAAGAAGCTTTTTGGATCTGCTAGGATTCCCACTGAAGATGGGTGTGTGATGCAGTCTGACAGCAACTCCAACCACATCATCGTCATGAGCAAGTCGCAGTTCTACTGGTTTGACGTTTTGGACACTGACAACAATTTGCTCTTGTCTGAGCAGGACTTGATCATCAACTTCACGTCGATTATTCAGGACTCTCTTCACACCTCGGCCAATGAGATCGCCAAATCGTCCTTTGGCGTGCTTACCACCGAAAACAGAAGAGTGTGGGCCAGAATCAGACACTCCCCTACCATTTTGGAAAACCCCAACAACAGCGAGATCTTGTCGATCATCGACTCTGCCTTGTTCGTGATTTGTCTTGACGACTTGGTTTTGCTGGATTTGAGCGATTTGGCCAAGAACATGCTTTGTGGTTTGTCGATCGTGGACAACGGTGTCCAGGTAGGAACTTGCACCAACAGATGGTACGATAAGCTCCAGATCATCATCACACAAAACGGAAAGGCCGGTATCAACTTTGAGCACACTGGTGTGGACGGCCACACCGTTTTGAGATACGTCTCCGACATCTACACCGACTCGATTTTGTCGTTTGCACAGTCTATCAACTCGAATGCCCCCTCTTTGTGGAATTCGACCTCGATGTCGGAGAGCTTCTCATCAAGCTCGAGTGAAGGACGCACAGACTTAGTTACTATCCCCAGAAAGCTCGAATGGGACTTGACCCCTGATTTGTCCTTGGCCTTGCGCTTTGGTGAGACTAGATTGTCAGACTTGATCAACCAGAACGAGTTCAAGCACTTGGAATTCAAGAGCTACGGATCTTCCACTATCAAGAAGATGAAGTTTTCCCCGGATGCGTTCGTTCAGATGGCCTTCCAGGCAACGTACTACGCCTTGTACGGAAGAGTGGAATGCACGTACGAGCCAGCCATGACGAAGCACTTCTACCATGGCAGAACTGAGGCCATTCGTACTGTCAGCCCTGAATCGAACCTCTTTGTGAGAAAGTTTTTCGACCCCAACATGGACAATGCTGAGAAGTTGAAATACCTTTCGGAAGCCTGCAAGAAACACTCGGAACAGACCAAGAGATGCTCCAACGGTGAGGGTATCGACAGACACCTTTTTGCCTTGTTCTGTATCTGGAAACGCTATGTTAGTGGCGACTTGCTTATGGAGCCAGAGGCTACTGCTATGAAGCAGGAAGACACTATTGTGGCTGATGAACACAGCGACTCTTCCGAACATACAATCGGCGGCAACAACGAGCCAAACCTCAAGTTCGAAATCACAACTTTGCCTGCTATTTTTGCGGACAGCGGATGGGACAAGTTAAACAATACCATTCTCTCCACTTCCAACTGTGGTAACCCATCCTTGAGGCTTTTTGGCTTCGGTCCAGTCAGTGCCAACGGGTTTGGCATAGGCTACATCATCAAAGACGACTCGATTTCGATTTGCGCTTCCTCCAAACATAGGCAAACCAGCCGTTTCCTTGTCACCCTTGAGTCTTACTTAGACCAGGTCTACCAGATGTTCAAGGAAGTCAACGAGGCGGCAGAGGTGCATGCTCCAATAGAGACCAAGATCAGGGAAGGAGAGCACCATCACCAGCCCAAGATCATTACCAAGCAGCCCAAGCCTGTGAAAGACACTTTGAGCACTTTGTTGGGTGGCTACGGTTACTTCGACATGGGAGAAGAGGATATCAAATCGAGAGGAGATACCCCGGAGCCTCCATTCATGCACAGGATGGAGAGTGGGTTCTCTCTTCGTGACATCGAGAAGAAATTGCGTTTGTCTGAGTATTGAGCTACCAGCAACCTTATTTATCTATTTATTCCTTATTTATTTACTATTTATTATCATTATTTATTGTGAAATACACTCATCATTTTATTTATTGTGATTTATTGTATCGATTCTCCTACATCGTTTGATCATATTCTGAGGTATCATTATCTATTCGCCCATCCATATGAGTCTACCATCTAGTTCCTTACTATCCCAATTTATCATTTGTGGAAAACATTTGAAATTCAATGAATCTGTGAGGTGGATCGTCCAATCCAATTACTAACATTCTTTGATCAAGAGATCTACGTGCTTCAACTATAAAATCCTCATCCAGCGATTTCTGTTCATTTAAATATTCCATGGATGACCACAGTGATCATTCCGTAAACTCGTAATATATTCGACCGTCTATTTATTTACACAATTCAATCAGATTCCGAATGCCTTGTTGTTCAACGCCGCCCTCAAGTCCGCCTTCTGAGGCTTATTCTTGCCCTGCTTCATTGTCGTAGGCATGCCCATCATAGTAAGCTCACTAGTCGTGGGCTTAGCCTTTGGCTTTTGTGGAGGGTATCCGTAATATCCTTGAGGTGGAGGATAGTACATAGGTTGAGGCGGATAGCCATACCCTTGAGGTGGCGGATAGTAACCTTGTGGAGGAGGGTAGTACATTTGCTGTCCAGGAGGCATCATTTGTTGCTGTGGGGGCATCATCTGTTGTGGAGGCATCATCTGTTGCGGAGGCATCATTTGCTGCTGAGGCATCTTCTGGCCCGTATTCATTCGAGGAATAGCCAACTGAGCGGGCGCCAATTGCTGTCCCTGAGGAGAAGGAATTTGGCTCTGAGGTGGTGACATCATGTGGCTAGGGTGCTGGCGCATTTGGTGTTGCTGAGGATGTCCCTGTTGCATTGGAATTTCGCCACTGGGCATTGGAGCAGCATGTTGTGGACTGACCTGGGTTTGTCCAGTGTACACAGAAGATGGAGAAGGATCGATCCTGGTACTTCCGTTGCGGTCGTATTCCGCTGGTGGAGCCCTGTGACCAGAATGTTGCATTTGAGGCTGCATTTGAGGCTGCATTTGAGGCTGCATTTGAGGTTGCATTTGAGGTTGCATTTGTGGTTGCATTTGTGGTTGCATATGATGAGTCTGTGATGGCATTACTTGTGGAGCATATGGCGTGGTAGGTTCGTGACTAGAGCCCGAAAGATGCTGTGAAGTGGCAGTGTTGTAGCTTCCCTCTGAAAAAGTAGGAGAAGGATCTGGAGGCATTCTGTGGTTTCCGTGATGTTGACGATCCGGCAGAAGATAGTTGTTCTGAAGCTTCTCAGGAGCGTGGCTCTGTGCAACGTTTGGCGGAACAATGTAATTGTGACTCTTGGTTGGACTGCCCGTGTAATCGATGTTGGACTGGGGCTGGAGTCTTTCTCTAGAGCCATTTGATCCGTTCTGATCATCAGCAAAGCGCAAGTCTTGTGCTGTCTTCTTCTTCTTGACAGGCTCTGGGTTTTGCGAATATTGAGTCGGAGGAGCTTGTCTCGAGTATTGTTCAGCCTCTTCTGGATACCCTCCCGTATCCACTTCTTGTGGGTGCACAATATGTTTAGGCTTGGACTTGGCCTTACGATCGGATTTAGGAGCACTTTCCTCTACTGCTCCAGCACCCTGATAGGACGAATCGTGATACACTTGCTGATCGTACTGATTGTCGTAACCGTATTGGGCATACTCAGCTGGTAGAGGTGGTGGTGGACCGTCAGGCAACTGGTCAACTGGGATTCCGCCAATTTCCTCTTTCCGCTTGGACTTCTTTTTCTTCTTTTTCTTCTTCGGCTTCTCAGGAACAGGCTCCGCGGCTTCTCCGTAGCCGTATTGATCGGCATATGCTTCATGGACAGGTGGGGCCTCCTGGTACTGCTGGTTGTACGCGTTCTCAGAATAATTCTTATGACCGTTGTACTGAGTGTTCTGAGGAGGCGCTTCTTGACGGCTTGTTGACATCATATATGGATCACTTCTTGCTGGAGGGTCATTTGGCTCGTACAGAATTGGCGGTAAATCACCGTGTTGTCTCTTCTCGCACTGCTGCTTATCAACCACAGGAGGGAGTTCCTGATGCTTGCGGTGATCATGGTCTCGTGTAGCATGGTTGGAAGGTCTTCTCTCTCGTGTTGCAGGCTTCTCAAGAGCAGCTGGGATATGGTAGTTATCAAATGGCTCAGTTGGTTCAAGCTGCTCGAGTCTGTCGTAGGGAGTGTGGTATGTTTCGTACGGTTCGGTAAAGTCTTGAGGCTGGTGGGCTGCTGCGTATTGCAAGGCTTCTGGTGGATATTCTTCTTGGTGGTACCCGTTTGGCACCTTTTCGTACCCATTTCCGTTATGCTGGTGAGCCTGGTGGGTTTCCTTGGGCTTCTTCTTTACCTTCAAAGGCTGCTCCGGTTTCAGGAGATCCAAAGGTGGAGGTCTTGGCCTGTTGCGAGGGCTGCTAGCAGGCTTGATATTCATTTGGTCGTTGAAGGCCTGAGCCAAGTGCTCGTCATCAGAAAGACCTCTCATGTGCTCTGAATAGTCGTTTCTGGGAGGCTGGCCGATTCTGCCGCGATAAGGCTCTCCCTGGTAAGAATCGTTCGACTCACCATTGGCGAATTTGTCAATGTCAAAGGAGTCGTTCTGGAACGATATGTCTGGAAGAAGATCGTGCTTCGAAACAGGAGGTGGAGGAGCCGATTCGTAAGTGCCAGGGGGAGGAGGAAGATCCTTCAAGGGTGATTTTGACCTTTTCGGACGGGAGGTCTTCTCAGCACTGGCAGAGTGCTTCACACGGGAAAGGTACTCATCTGGGAGCATCGTGGTCTCTGTCAAAATCAACCATTTCTGGAATCCACGCAAACCAGCCTCCACCACAATAGACCGTCCAAACAAGCTCTTGGAGTGGCTGCTTTGGTCGGACGCCAAAGAAGAGAGCCACGTCCAGATGTAGTAGTCCTGCAACGTGACGTTGGTGATCGAGATCTCCGAGTACATGGGAATATCGGGGTCCTGGGGAGGCGCATCTCGAGTCCAACCCGGGTACAAGTCGTAGTTCGAGGGAATCGGGTCCTCGCTGATTCTGGTCAATATCCGCCGGGACTCCTCGGTTAATGTCGAAACAATCTCGTTCGTAGAGTCCTTCATGAATATGTTCTTGAGTATAGTATAATTTTCAACCGAAACGAAGTTGTCCTTCTTGTCGAATCGGAGGTTTTGTCGTATCTTCGTAATCAATGCATAGGGGTCGGAGCTTTGTCTGGTGGACCTGATGTGGACGCAGGGAATGGTGATTGCAGCCTTCATCGAGTCCAGATTCTCGGGCGGAGGGTACGAGTTGGTGCTGAGCAAGGACTGCAACGACTTCGGGCCCTTGAAGAGCTGGTCCTCGTTGTCGGGCATCATGGCCCGCAAAAACGCTAGAAAAAGGTGGAAAAGGCCAATGCACGTCTTTTTCCACGACTCCAAGCCGCTCACGAACGAGTTCTCCTTGAAAGCTGTGGCATCATAGAACGCCAGTTTCGAGTTGGTCATGCTGTTGAACGCCCACATCGACGCCATTTTCGAGATTTTCCGCCCGCTCAAGTAGTTATACTGGGAATACGACGCTATACTCACGAGGAGATCGAGAAAATCGTACACGATCGAGGCGTGGGCCCTGGTCGACACACATTTGGGCATAAGTTTGAGGAAAGCGTCCTTCGGGTACCCGTGTTCTCTTTCGAGTCTCTTGAAATGCAAATAGTTCTCCCACCCGATGATCTCCAGGTTCGGTAGTCTCGACCAGAGGTACTTCAATCCGCAAATAAGCGTAAACTCGTCAAAAGAAGCTAGAAGGCGTCTTGTTTCAGTCTCGTGCAGCGTGTCTATCATCTGGCCTTGCGGAAACACAGTTGAAAGGAAAATCTCCAATTTCAGGTCGTCCACTCGCAGGCGGAAGGGGAGAAAGACGTGTGGTGTTTTTGTGCCTCTTTTCTTCAACTCCTGAGTGATGTAGTTGTGGAGGTCCTTGATTTTCTTTCTTGTGAGCTGATCCCGGGGGATAATTGACCTGGAGTTCTCCTCCAGCTGGGAAACGGGCGGAAGCTCGGGGAGAGACATGTCTCTCTTTGGTTTGGAAACAACCATGATTTGGTTTTGGTGATACGTGATGGGGGGCTTAGACGGGTATATGAGTTATGTATAAATAGTGAAATTCAGCTGTTTGGACCCCAGACTGAAAAAATTAACTGCCACGGAGCACTTCTCAGGAGTTGGAGTGTCCGAGATCAAAGGAAAATAAGCAACACGGTGCAAGCGTTAACGAGCCGAGCTAACAAATGCGACTGAACAAAGTCGTTAGACAGTTTTTTCTTGATTGGGTGCAGGTACCGCGCCTCTTCCCTGTGGTGCCCCAGACTTTTTCCTTCTTTGGGACCTTACTGCTATTGTGTCAGGGCAAACCAGATTTCACACCAACAATGCCAGTCACGGGGTGCCATCATGACGACCCCGCCAGATTGGGCAAGAGAAAACTTCCTTGCTTTGTCTTTTTTGTAAAGCCTCCGCACTAGGCCACTGTGGCCGATGCCTTGCCATTTTTCGCACCCAGTTTCACTCCCAAATTCACCTCTCTGACATCCAGAATGCCTTCTCTTCACATGATTTCATGCTGCCTTCCTGTCACCTTCCATTGTGTTGCAAGTTGGCCATGCTGGCAACGTTTCGTAGTCCATTGTATCCGGCCTCCATCTTATTCTGTAGGTTGGAGGTGCTGCTCAGGTTTTTAAGGTTCACCTGGTGGTCTCCAGTTTGTGTGTTCACCATGGCATTGATGTCTCCTGTGAAGTGTCTGGGCACTTCCTCCACGGGCGCCCCGGGAGGAATGGTGATGTTTGGTCCCTTGTACGGCACCTGGGCCATGCCCTGGTTCATCACGAGCTGGTTGTCGTTTTGGAGGTGCATCTGGTCCTGGATTTTCGGCTCCTGCGGTAGTCCCATGTAATTTCCTTTCTGTTCCTGAGGTGGCAGTTGCAGCAGCGCTTGCAGCGATGCGTTGAGTGTGGTGGGAATGGTGCTGGGTATCAGATGGTAATTAGGCTGTGAGTTGGCCGCCGCCTGGGCAATGTAGTCGGTCTGGCCAATGATGTTCTGCAACTGCTGGTATCCTCCAACAGCGTTGATCAAGACTGGAGAGTTCTTGAGGCTGATGACGACGCCTCGAAGCGTGAGAAGCTGCTCTCGTAGCTGTGACACCTGTGCTGAGAGCTCACGGTACCCCGTGGAGTAGAAGGACAACTCGTCCTCCATCTTCTGGAACAATTGCTTCTTCCGCTGGCGGCACTTGGACGCTGCCACTCTGTTTCTCTCCAAGAACTGCTTCCTCTTCTCTTCTTCGGCATCTACAGGCTGCGAGGCGCCCTTCTTCTTGCTGTCCTCCTTCTTCTTGTCCTTCTTGCCCTTGGCTGTTCTGGCCTTTTTGGCTGGCGGCTCCTTCAAGTCCTTGGAGCCCTCCTCCTCACGCTTCACCGTGGGTCTGGCGGTCTCTGGTATTGCAAAAGGAAGATCTGGTTCCAGAGGCGCCATAGGAGGGTTCATATCAGCACTTGACCCTGGAGCGGGATTCTGAGCATTTACGAGGTTTCCCTGACCGCTTGGAGGTCTCTGGATCGCCTGAGGCTGCGGAGGTTGTGGAGGCTGCTGGAAAGCGGGGAGCCGCTGGTTCATGGCCTGCTGGGGATTATGCAAAGGTGGTGAAGAGTTCTGTCCGGCCAGCACTGCTGGAGCTGGAGGAGCTGGAGGAGGTGGAGGAGCTGTTTGATCAGGCTGGGATGGCTGCTGGTGTGAAAGACCCAAGAGGCTCAGTAGCCCCGGCGTCATTTGGCCGTTATTGAGCCCTCCCGGCGTGAGGCCTGGAATGTGGCCAAAATTGAAGGTTTGGTGCCCCACACCCGGAGTGAAACCGGACCGTAGGTTGATCTCGTTCGGCGTGAGGCCCAGCTTGCGCATCATGTTGGCAAACTGCGAGTAGTTCAGTCCAGAGCCCTCGTGAGCCTGACCCTGGCCGTTTGTGGCCGTGAGCAAGCTGCTCCAGAGGCTGGAGCCTGGCGTTTCGGGCGTGCCCATCGCTGCGTTCGGTGAAAGATGGATTGGGGGCAATCTGCGGCCGCCCGGCGTGAACATCGGAGGCGTGAGTCCAGGCAACCTGGCCTCGGAAGAAGACACACTCAGCAAGTTCAGAAGACGGAGGTTGTGCTTGTTGCTCGATCCGGCCGAGCCTGGCTCGGTCTCCAAGGCAACAGCCTGGGCATCAGACAGAGCCGAGGTCGCTGAAGAGCCCAGCTGCAGAGGGTCGATTTTGGACGAGGCAGACGACGCGTTTATGTCCTCTGATTCGTTGCCGCCGTCCTGGTTTCCGCTTGCGGGTTTGTTATGGTTGATCGAGGCGTCAGCGCCAGCAGCACCAGGCCCAGCTTGCGGGACCCGAGGATGTTGATCCTTCGGTGCAAACGATCTTTCGAACGGATTCAACTCCAAGTCAAACAGAGTCTTCAGCTGGGGTGTTAGTGACGTAATTCAACATCAAGCCATCTCTGGTCCGAGACGGGAGCAAGCGTCGGATTTCGGAAACCGAAAAAATATTAAATACGTACCTCACTTGACATGGCGGCAGGGGTGAAAGACGGGAGCGGATATGGAACGAGTGGAGATTCTGCAGAGGGTTCGAACACACTGGTTATCTGAGCACAAGTAGACCTATTTTTTTTTTTGTGAGGATTTTCTCATACGAGCTTACGTCATGCCCCCCAGGCGCTGTGTAGAGGTCGCACTAACTGCCCAAACACACCGTGTACAGGGAGTGTCTGGGAGGAGTGATTTCAGAAGATTCTCTAAAATCTGTGAATTCCCTGAAATTCATGGGATGTTTGATCTTTTCCTTTTTTAAATATTTTCTGTTTGTTAGTTTGCCCAAATTCATCAGGTGGTTCTTACGTTGTGGTGCTACCGTGACAATGCTACTCGCGATTTGCAGCCATCTAGCTGTTGATCGCATGGAGCACCTCTTGCTCGGCCTTCTTCAACTTGTCCGTGTCCTCCTTGAGCAGAGGGTCCTTCTTGACTTCTTCCTTGACTTCCTCGTCGATCTTCTTCGCAGCAGGCGCGGCTTTAGGGATGTTCTTCTTGTTCAGCGTATCCTGCTTTCTGCTAGGCACTTCTGGAGCACCAATGGCATCTGGAAACTTCACAAGGTTTCTTGGATCGTCAAACGCTCTTTGCCAGCCCGTCTTGAACAACGTGCCAGGCTCGAAACGGGGGAATGGGTGCGCCTCGGTGTTGAACACATAACGGTCAAGAGGAATCTTGTTCTCGTCATCAAACAAGAGATACAAGTACTTCAAGGTCTCCGCGAGCCAGAACGACTCCATGTTGTCCTTGAACTGAGGCTTGAGACTTGTGACGTCCTTGACGGTGCTGTAGGTGATCTTGCCGTTCTTGCTGACCACCTTGGTGTGCTTGATGAAGTTCTGGAAAATCTCGTAGCCCCACTGTCTGTATTTCTCGTCACCAGTAAGCTTGTACAAGTAGTAGATCGACTCCACGGCCTCGGGCCTCTGCAAGTTGTGTGTGTCAGCGGGCTTGATGTAGAAGTCCCTGTCCTTGGATGGGTCCTCGTTGAAAACGACAATTTCAGGAGACAAGCCAGTGGCAACGTCGGCGTACATTCTGTAGCACGTGTGTGTCAACTCTTCGGCCAACTTGAAGTCGTTCTCCTTATCTGTGTCCCAGTTAGGCTGCTGTCTGGCCTCTTTAAGTGTTTTACCGCTAGTAGCACCAAGGGCCACCAATCCACCATAGAAGCACACAAGGTGGTCCATCTTGGGCGATAAGTTGGCGCCAACACCACGGGGAAGCTCTCCGATGAACGTCAATCCGTTAGGCTCGGACTTGCGCACCATGTGCTTCCTCACACCTTCCAACGACTCCTTATACATTTTCCAATAGATAGGCTCACGCTGCTCGGTCTGCAAGTACTGCTTCAATAAGTACTCATAGTAGGAGTCACCACGGGAGCCCATACGGATGAGGTGGCCCTGATACTTGCCTGTTTCGGGGTTCACGTAGATCGGAACAAGGCCGTCCTGGGGCTGGTTTGCATCCAAAACCTTCATGATCTCCTCCGCCTTTTTCCAGTACAATTCTTCGCCAGTCAACTTGGCCAAGTACTTGAATTCAAGCTGCAACGTGGCCACCTCGGCCGTGGAGGAGGCGCCGTTGTCGACGTGGTTTTTGATGCCCTCTCCGCTGAGGAGATTGACAGATGAGTAGGGAAGGCCAGTGGGCGAGTTGAAGCCGCCAATAAGCGCATTGGCCAAATCAGCAGCCTTGTCCAAGAAGATGTCGTCGTTGGACAAGTGGAAGGCCGATAAAAGGCCACCGAGCATGCGAATTGTCGTCTCGAACACATTGACATTGTAGTCAAAGTGGTACTTCAAGTCTGTGCGGACCCAGTCCTTGGCCCGCTGGAACTCCTCCTTCGTGTCCATTATCAACATTGTGTCCAAGGAGTCCACGATCATCCAGCCCAAGGGCTTGGGGCCCATGTTCTCTCCCGTCCCGGAAACCGGGTGATATACATCCTTGCCAAAAGCAGCATCTTCATACGCGTGCCACGAGTCCAAAAACACATCACGAACCTCGTTTCGGGCTGAAACCCACTTGTTACGGAATGGCAGTCGAGGGGAAGGCGTGGACCCGATCAAGAGGTAGAACACGTAGATCACCACTGACAGAGCTATGGCTTTTAGAAGCATGATTTTTTTCGAATTTGGGCGGCCTTTGAGCGGGGTGAAGGCCAGACGAGGTGCGTTCAGTGGTTTGTCCTTATATAAGGGCAATTGGGGCGATTTATTTAGATGGAGCCTGTCTTTGAAGGTGCTCATGCTGAAGAAGCTGTTGCGGCTATATTGGATATGAGTTGTCGCGTTGATACAGGCAGGGATGAACTTCGATTTTGCTGATAAGCAAAATTGCAGTGAAGCTCTTTTGGGCTATATATTTCTTGAATTTCGTTATTGTAATCTTTCATTACATGATTGCCATTTTTGCTATTTTTCTCTTCACACTTGTCATCATTTACTCCTATGACCTCTATCCCTACCAGGATGCAAGTTTTTGCACCCAGTGCGCGAGCGAGCGAGAAATACCGGTCGACTCCTATTATCTTGGATTCCAGAAAATGCTACATGGTGAACAATTTGGCAAATTCAGCCTCGCGTGGCCTCAAAATCAGCCTTTTTGGCCTCCAGCCTTGCGTTTTTCATGTTTGGCGTGCCACACGCTCGCAACCGCCGAAGAAGCCGCCAACGCCCGCCAAGACGCGAGGAAGGGGAGTTTGGGAAAAGAAAGTGGGAATCTGTGAAGTTTGGAGTCCAAGAAAATTGTATAACACTCAAAAACCGCCTTTCGACGGCTTTTTCGTGGTTTTGCTGGACCCTTTACGAGCGATGGCCTCTGACCAAGCCGACCTGCATATAACCACAGTGCCCTCCCATCTCCCGCTAGCAAAGAAGCCCCTGCCAAAGATGACATTTTCGTGTGGCCCACGCCAGCCTCGCCTCCGCAAAATAGCCCTGGCCGCATTGTTACCACACATTGTTACGCTGCTTTTGTGACTGCTCGCTAACTTCCCCATCTAGTGCTCCTGCAGGTAAGCCAATGGTCATCGGACTTGCACCCTGAAAGTGCCGGTGTTTCCACGCCTTTCGAAGATTTGAAATGTCCTCGTAAACGGGCCCCAGCAGCGCCAGGTGCAGACGTCATTTCGGCGGCTAGGCATGGCGGTTGCAGCAGAGGGAGACCAGGTTTTTTTTTTTGCTCTGATCACGTGACACGAGGCACTCTTCACTAAATCCGACGCCGTACCGCATAAGCGGCGGGCTTTCACGCCGCTGGTCCAGAGGGCATGTCCAGAATGTGCGTGGATAGAGGGAGTGGCTATGGAAGCCCAAAATCTTCGAAATCCAGGGAGGCCGGCTATAGTGGCCCGAAGATCGAAAAAGTGCCTGCTTGTCTGCAGGACAGTTTTCCATCAGTACATGCGAATTAGTGCCGAGCAGCCGAGCGTGGAGGGAAGCTAAGCGAAAATTGTGAAACGGGAAAAATCGGGGAGAAAAGCTAGCATTTTGGGCCTGCCAGTGAGAGTGCAAGAGGGGTATGTCCCAAAAGAAACACAAAGTACGTCACAAAGCAGCGCCAAAATCCGCACCTTTTAGCCTGTTTAGCCCTCTGCCCCTCGCTAGAAACAGCCTTGCATTTCCAGCCTCACAAGCCCGCACTGGGAGGAGGGAAAGAAGCGGGAGGGAAGATAAAAAAAAAACAAAAAAAAAACAACCTAGGCAGAATTATCTCTCTTCATATTCCCATTCTCTACTTTCTTATCTCCTAGATCTACGCTGGACACGGGTTTTGGGTTGCTCGCCTCGGTCACATGAGAATTGGGCCTCCATCCGCCTCACATAAACCGCACCCATCTTCAAATCAATAACTACCTACACCATCTTCACCAAAATACAAAACCACACTACACCACATTTTGGCGCAAGATGCTGGCAGAAAACGACAAGGATCTGCTGAACCATCTGCTGCCAGCAACTGCCCACAGCGGCAGCGGAAGCACCTCGGGCACCTCGAAACGAGCCAGAAGAACGAAAGCTTGCAAACAATGCCACGCCCTCAAGGTCCGTTGCACACCGCTCAACGAGAACGACCCCTACCTGCCCTGCGTGCGCTGCTCAAACGCCGGCAAGGTGTGTGAGATCGACGCCGACCAGCTCCGTAAGCGTCGGAGACGAACCGGACAAGGCGAGTCCGTGGCGGACCTCCAAGACCAGATAGCCGAGTTGAAGGAACAGCTCAGGCAGCTGAATGCGCAGTTGGCACAGGCCCAGCACGGCCAGTGGGGGTCGAAAACGCCCCATTCCACCGCTAGTCCAGGAGGTGCTTCCCAGCCTAATGGCACTCCACTTACTCACGGCAGCCCGTCGGAGGGAGACCTGCCTTTCTTTGTGCTGAAGACGGACTTGGAGCGTGAAATCACCATGCTCACGGAAAATGCTAGCAAATTAAGCGATATCACGGGGATCATCAAGGAGCGCAGTTCCCACCGCAAAGGCCATCTCAGAACGAACCAGGTGAGGGACGTAGTGTCCGCGGGGATCATCTCGAAAGAAGAGGCAGCCGCCAGGGTCGAAAGGTACAAAAACGAGGTTTTCAGGAGACACCCGTTTGTGGAGGTGCCCGATTCGCTTTCCACCGACCAGCTCCGCGAGGAAATGCCCTTCTTGTTCAACACCGTGGTTTCGGTCGCCTCGCTCGTGCTCAACGAGAAAATCGACGAGGACAAGTGTCTGCGGTTGGAGATCTTTGCTATTGAGGCTGTTTGCAACGAGATCATGGTCTGGGGCAGCAAAAGTGTCGAGCTCGTCAAGAGTCTTATCCTTCTTCTGATCTGGTACAACGCTCCGGAGTTTTTCAAAGAACGCCGCTACCACATTCTTAATTCCGTGGCTGTCAGTCTTTTGCACGACTTGGGCATCGTGAGTCGGCCGTCCTTCGGCTATCTGAACGAGAGCAAGTCTATTTTCAAGCTACCGGAGGAAGACAACTCGTTGGAGTACCGCTCGTTGATCATGGTGCTCTACGTCAGCCTGGTGAGCATCTGCATGATCTTGAGGAGGAATATTTATGTCCAATGGACGCCGTATGTGAATGAGTGCTGTGTGCTTCTCGAAAATGACTCCGAAGAGCGTTTCCGCAGGTTGGCGCTTTTCCTGAGACTCAACCACCAGCTTGAGCGTATCCATCACATCGTGCACGCCAACGACGTCGAAAACAAGTCCAACGTGTCGAAATACGTCATTGCGGAGTTCCAAAACATTCTCACGGGCCTCAAGACCAAGATTAATCCCGAAAACCATTTGGCCAAGGCCTACTACCACTCTGTGGAGGCATACCTACATCAGCCCGATTTTGCGGACGTGCAATTTATAAACAAGGACGGCACTGGCTGTGCTCAAAAGCTAGATACAAACACCCTCAAAGCTATCTCCCAGTGCACGGTTTCGTGTCTTCGTACCTTGGACGAGGTGGCTCTCCTACAACCAGCGGACATCGCCGCTTTGCCTTTGCTTTTCTCCTCCAGAATCATCTACACAGCGGGAATGTTGATAAGAATGAGGTACTTAATTTTGTCCCTTCCGTCGCACATTGAAAAGGACTTGGTCCCACGGTACGCCGTCCAGTCGATCCAGAAATTGAAAAAGCTCGTAGACATCACGTCCACGTCGTATCCCGCAAACAACTTCCTCTTGAAGATGAGGTTGATTTTGCAGCTCTTTATTCAAACATACGTGACGCAGGTGCTGGATTTGCTTAGGAGTCACAACGAAACGCCTCACCAATTTAAGCCGGTGTCCAAGGAGATCAGCAGAAAGGAAAGGAAACAATTGGCCAAATTGGCAACAGATCTCTATAACGTTGGAGGCGGCGTGATGACCACGAACTCCGGGCCATACCCAGCTCCTGCTATGCATTTGGATCTTCTATCGTACGCAGCGTCATTCAGACGTCAAAGTGACGATCAAGGCAAAAACGGGGTCAAGAAAGAGCAAGACTCACACAAAAATGGGGACGCACCTCCTCCACAAACTAATAACAACCACATCAACCCGCCAGTGCCACCCAACCCCTCAAACTTTCTGGTGCAGCCCATGAACATTAATAACCACACCATGATGCCTGGACCAACGTATGGGCGCAACTCCATTGGGTCCAACACGGTGCCTGTGAGCGGCTTTGCTCCTCAAGGAACATTCCGAATTGAGCAAAACAGCCAAACACCTTCTGTGTTCAGCAACAACAACAACATGATGCTGAACCCCACCATGACAACTCAAGAGGAAAACCCTCCTTTCCAGGGCATGGCAGATGTCGAGGAGATGGACAGAGTGTTGGGAAAGGACCCCTTCCACAGCATCAACGAGGAATTCTGGTCGAACTTGTTGAGTGCTGATTCTAACAAGATCCACTTTGCTCAGGACATGCCCGGTCCTAACGACGAAATATTCTTTATGAACTAACCATGTGAACTACTATGTGATGTTCAGCTATGTACTATAATCACGAGCCCGAACGGACTCCGGCGCTCCTAATAATTCATGTCTTGCTTTACTTACAATAAATATCTGATGTAGCTTCAGTATTTCTGCGCTGTCAGACCACTCCATCTATATATATATAATACATGTATAGTGAGTCGCACCATCTATCATCAAACTTCACCCACTATGCCCAGACCAGCATCGGCAATAATCACACTCATTGACATACTTCGAATAATCGGAGGCCTTCTTCTTGCAAATGCCCTACTATCGTGGTGGTTTACTGGCTCCTCCACCTGGGGATACGAGGGAAGATGGATAGATCATAGATATCTCAAGCACAGAGCTTTAGGGCAGAAAGTCGACTTGAGTCTTGAAGAATTGGCTCTATATAACGGAAGCGACCCCAGACTCCCAATTTACGTTGCTATAAATGGCACTGTCTATGATGTGACTAGCTCTTCAAGAATATACGGGCCCAATGGTCCTTACCATGCGTTTAGTGGAAAAGACGGTGCCAGAGCTTTTGTCACTGGATGTTACGATAAAGAAGATGAGCTCACACATGATCTTCGTGGATTGGACGAGGAAGAAATCATAGATCAGCTTGGCGGGTGGAAGAGATTCTTCGAAAACAACTCCAAGTACTGGAAAGTCGGAACCGTCAACCTACCGGAACCTACAGGCGAAATACCTCTTGCGTGTGAACACCAAAGATACCCTGGCCATGCATGAGTGAAGATTTGTTATGTAGTCTATACGTCTTTAGCTGCAATCTCCAAACTGCTTCTGAGCACATCGAGCAACTCGTCCAGGTCCTCGATGCCAATGCTAATTCTCACCAAGTTTCTATCAACTCCCCACTTCTCGATCTCGTCGAGCTCCTGGTAGTGTGCCAAGATGGCGTAGGGACAGGCCAAGGTAAAATTGGTCCCCAAGGAGGGGCCCTTGTGCAAATTGATTGCGTTGAAAAACAGAATAGCCTGGCTGGGTTCCTTGAACAACATCGACATGAGGCCGCCGTAGCCGCCATTGGGCGTTTTGACAGCGTCGTAATGTTTTCTTGACGCCAGCAAGCTAGGGTAATATAATGTGGAGATGATGGGGCTTTCTTGTAGCAACTGCAATACCTTGGCGGCGTTTTCGTTGATGATGCGGGATCTTGCCTCAAAATCTCTCGAGTTTCTTTCAAGATAGAGAGCATCTTCGGCCCAGTAGAGATCCTCGTAGTTTTCGGCAAAGTACTTCTTCAAGTTCTGGTAGTGAGCGGAAAGGGGATTCAAAATGAGAGAACCACCCATGACATTGGAGTCGCCGGAAAACACCTTGGTAAGCGACGAAACCACCATGTCAGAGTAAGGCAAAACAGAGATGTTCAAGAAGTTTCCCACGGTTTCGTCAACAACAACGATAAAATTGTGTTTATCGGAGAGAGCCTTAATACGCTGCAAATCGGGAGTTTTGAGCAATGGGTTCGACGGACACTCGCAGAACAAGGCAGAGATCTCCACTTCGCCGGACTCCAAATCCGCCTCGAGCTTGTCCAAAGATTCGTCATCACCATGGCCTAGGAAGATACATCCTGGACCAAACTTTCTCAAAATATTAAGCGTATCCACATAAGGAAAGCCGAAACAAACAGATTTCTTGGGATTTGGGTCGACAGCGAGAACGGCCTGGTGAGCGTTGAATATGGCAGCCATGCCTGTAGGATAAAGAAAGACATCAGTCTCGCTGAGGTGCTTTCCACGCCTTGCTTTCTCCATCTCATCTTCTTGGTTGTGAGACTTATCAGCTTTACCAGATATACGCCTGCGCAACGCCAACTTGGCCTCTGCTGCAAACTTCAAGTCGAGCACTCTGCCGTATTTCTGCTCAATGAAAGTGTTGAACTCTTTGTCGGCCTCTTCGTTCTGGTTCATGGAGTTCGATCTGATCGAGGCGGAGATGGAGGGGGATTTTTTCTGTATGCTTTGGGCCTGGAGCTCCTGTTTGTTTCTCGATCTGACTCTGGTCTGGTCTTTCTCTTCCTTCTCGAACAACTCTTTCAACACATACTCGGCCATCCTCGACGAAATGCCCTCACCGGAATGCTGCCAGTACTGCTTGGCAAGGCCAAATTCGGAGGCTGGGAAGAAGACAATGCCGATTTCTGACTCCACCACGGACGACTTCTCGAATTCGGTGCTTGGAGCTGGTGTCCTCAACCTCAAAACTCTCACCAGACTCAGACTCTCAGACTTCTGTTTAATGAACTCACGACACCTCTTGGCGGTGTTGTACGAGGGAAAAATCATACACCTCTCTCCCTCACGTCCGTATTTCGACTCTATAGCTTTGGCAAGGCTCTGAATGATCTCGTGAATGAAGAACCGTGGATAGCCTGATTTCATCTTGCTTGTAACCCACTCTTGGCCTTCCTCGTATCCAACCGTGGCTTGCCACGTTGGGAGAGTTACCGAAATAGCATGAGCAGTATTATCCGGAATAGGCGTTCCCACTTCTTGGGAAGGATGCAGAGGCATTATTCCTGAAATTAACGTTGATGATAGCTACGCGGCTTTTGAAATTTTTCTGGGGAACGGTATTGCGAATATGACTGATTGAAGATACTGCACTCAAAGCGGACTTGATTAACTATATAAGATGGATGGTTCGAATGCAAGCCAAAAGTACAGTCCTGGTAAGAAATTCACCGGGAGGAATTAATCACGGGGATCGGGGTAGGTGTGTTTTTTTATGCAAGATTCCACTTTTCCACAGCTCTTCTAATTATCTCGGATACTCTATGATTTAATGCAATTGACAGAACCCTCTTTGAGGCGCTGTAAGTCTTGGCCATTGGCTGTTCCGTTGGCCACAGGTTTTGTAGATTCCGAGGTTGCACCGTTTGGAGCAGCTTTGCTTCTGTTGTGTTGCATGTGGGACTGGACAAGGTGGCCGGCTGCCAATGCAGAACAAAGCGAAAGCTCGGCTGCCAAAACGGCGGATGCAACAATGCAAGCAAGACGTCTGGAGTTGTCACCTGGGTTGGTTGGGTGAGGACCACGGACGCCTAACAACTCCAACATAGATCCTTGAGGCTCCAAGATAGTGCCTCCACCGATGGTTCCGACTTCGATCGAAGGCATGGAAACAGAAATCTGAAGGTCGTCACCGACCTTGTTCATGAGAGTGATACAGTTAGACGATTCGACGTTCTGAGCAGGGTCTTGACCGCACGCCAAGTACACAGCAGTGACCAAGTTGGAAGCGTGGGCATTGAATCCACCAACGGATCCTGCCATGGCAGATCCGACCAAGTTCTTGCTGATGTTCAATTCGACTAAAGCATCGACGTCCGACTTCAACACTTTGTGAACAACCTCAGCAGGGATTCTAGCCTCGGCAACAACAGACTTTCCTCTACCTTCAATCCAGTTGATCGCAGCAGGCTTCTTGTCGGTACAGTAGTTACCAGAGACGGCAATAACAGACATGTCGTCGAAGCCGTATTCCTCCACCATGAGTTTGAGGGAGTATTCAACACCTTTGGAGATCATGTTCATACCCATCGCGTCACCGGTAGTAGTTTTGAAACGAATGAAAAGCAAGGTTCCAGCAATGGCAGTCTTGACGTGCTGCAAACGAGCGAATCTGGAAGTAGAATTGAAAGCCTTTTTGATGGTTCTCTGACCTTCCTCGGAATCCAACCAAAGCTTACAAGCAC
The DNA here is from genome assembly GCA_030582895.1 of Candidozyma ruelliae. Classification (NCBI taxonomy): domain Eukaryota; kingdom Fungi; phylum Ascomycota; class Pichiomycetes; order Serinales; family Metschnikowiaceae; genus Candidozyma; species Candidozyma ruelliae. The sequence continues at coordinate 791,541 of JAJMHE010000002.1, forward strand.
CTGCTCTAGCCAATGTAGGGAAGGAGACACAAGGACCTCTGGTCATACCATCTTGAGTAAGGATTGTTTGAACACCGCCACCAGAGTTGATAGCTTTGCAACCACGCATGGTGGAGGCCACCAAACAACCTTCAGTAGTAGCCATAGGAATGTGGTAAGGGGTGCCATCGATAATCAAAGGACCGGCAACACCGACAGGCAAGGGCATGTAACCGATGACATTCTCACAGCAGGCACCAAAAACACGGTCGTAGTCGTAGTGGGCGTAGGGGAGTCTGTCTGTGTCAAGAACTGGAGCGTTTGCAAGTTTGGCAATAGCCTTACGACGAACGACAACAGCACGAGTGTTATCTTGCAACTGTTTCTCCAATGCGTAGAGAGGCAACTTGCCAGCCACAACCAAGGACGAGACCTCGTCGTTGTTCAAGTCTCTGACCTTGCCTTCCTTCATCTGCTGAACACATTCCTCGAGAGGCAACACCTTGACTGGAGCGTTAAATGTAAGAGCACTGTCGTTGGACGAGCTTTCGTCAGTGTCGTAGGACTTCGCCTTCTTCTTAGACTTCTTCGCCTTTTTCTGCGGCTTAGCCATTTCGTTGAGCTGTGGCCTCGAGATCTCCCTCTCCACCAACTTGTTGGTAGCATTGCGCTGGTAGCGTGTGGCGTTCAAGAAGTATGCGTTGAACGAGATGGAGACAGCAAAGCCAAACAAAAGGAACTTGGAGATCAAGCTGTCTTTGATAGCGCTGGAGATAGACTCCAAGACATAAGATACAAGGTCTTCAATTTGCACAAGGATGCCGTTTGGAACGTAAACCTGAGGCTTGAGAATAGACACAATGGTACCGGAAGCACCAATGGTGATCTGCTCAGCTGCAACCTTCGAAAACGAGGTCTTCTCGTCGAAAATATCAGAGGAAGAGCCGTACAACCAAGAGCTGCCGAGCCACAAACCGTGGAAGGCAAAGAAAATGGCAAGCATCAAAACCTTGAAAGGCAAAGCCATCTTGTGCGACTCGCTCTTGGGGTACTCGTTCTTCGCAGAGCGGTTGGCGATGGAGGCAGCAACGAAAGAAGAAACGCCCTCTTCCTCCAAAGCGATCTGCAAGTCCTGGGTTCTGCGGGCCCTGTTGATCTCGATCTTGAGGCCCAAAACGGCAGAGAAAAAGGTGTATGTGAGCAACAAGTCAAAAGTCAAGATTGTGCTGCTCAACAAGCAGAAGTTTCTCAAGGCCTCGGTGGTCGAGGTGTAGACCAAGGCAGCAAGCAAGGCGATGATGACAGTGATGTGGTCTCTGAGCAAGCTGGTAGTGTGGCCAGCGATAGCCGAGGACACGATGGTTTTGACGTCAGCGTTGGAGGCAGCGCTGCTCACAACAGCTGAGGCAATTGAGACCTTGTGCTTGAAGCCAATGATGGCAGTCAAAAAGGGGATTCCTTCTGTCATGCTGAGGAGGGAAACCTTGGTGTCAAAGACCTTGGTGGTGACGGCCAAGGCGAAAATGAAGGCAAAGGTGGAGGACACTATGATGGAGATGCCCAACCAGAAGGAACGAGCAATGCGGTTCATGTCCACGAAAACTTTCAAAATCGTGTAGGCCATGGCAATGTAGGCCACCGTGATCAAGCCAATGTCAAAGGTCTCGGCGCCCTGGATCAAGTTGCACACCTTCTCGTAGGCAGACTTCGCATGTTCGAAGATTCTCACCACCTTGTTGTTGTGTCTGGCTTTCCAGGTGACGCCGTCAGCGGTAATTTTGTTCAAGCTCTCGAGTTTCGAACTCAAGGCACTCAGTTTCACCACGAGAATCTTCTCGTAGTGGGCACCAGTGATGGTGTCAGGAATGTTGGGTAAAAGAAGGTCGTTTCTTCTTCTGAAAACAAAGGGAACCAAAGACACGGCGTCCGCGTCGGGGAACGCGGCCGGATCGTCGATCTGAGTCCAGTTCGAATAGTCACTCGACCCTGGCGGGTGGTAGTAGCTCACGCTTCTGTTACTTTCCACCAGCCCAGGAATATACTCATCGACCACGGCAAGGTAGGCGATCGACACGAGCAACAGCGTGAGGAGAGTCACGTGGATCGGTTTGTGGGCCGATAGCCTGGCCAAATTGGCTGTGGCTGACGTGATGTAATTTAGCATGTTGTGGAGTGAGTTATGCCCAAAGTTGAGAGATGCAACCCACGCATAAGGCTGACTTTTTTTTACTCGTTTTTCTCGCGGTATTGTACGAGAATACGACCGCGCGTTTTGCTCGTTTGGTGGCTGCTGGTGAGTGGTGGTGCACGGGTGCAACTTCGACTTCGACCCTAAACCAAAACTTGAACTTTGGCTTGGGGTTGGGCTTGGAGTTGTCTGGTGCACGGGTCTTTCGGGCGCTTGTTTTAGAGGCTTCTCTGGCCTGAGTCCGGGCTTTAGTGCTCTTCCTGGACCTGTTCCTGGACCTGTTTCTGAGTCTCTGGCTGTGTCTAGCACTGACTCTGGCATGAGCATGGGGGACATTCTGGCAGCCCAATTGGCGTTTTTGGGCTTTTCCTCGATTTTGGAAAAAAAAAAGACGTTCGGAACAACGCCCCAGCGATGAGTTTTTTATTTTTTGTCATGAAACAATCGGCTCACCTGATGGAGGAGTGGTGGGGTTGACATGGTCTGGTGCACGGGTTTTATGGGAAGGATCCAGTAGTCTCATTCCTCTTATTCACGACCACGAGGTGTTCACACTCTACTAGTACCTTTTGATAATTTTGGATCCCACTGCAAATCTCTGTTAGAGCTGTTGGTTGATCGCAGGTGCTGTCTGTCCTGCAGGCGACAACCTCCTCCTGGTCCGTGGGTCCCCCCAGCCATGAGGTAATTTCGTAATTCTGGGTAATCAGCTGTTTTGATTGGGAAATTTGCAAGATCTGAGATATTTTATGTGCTTAAGCCGGGGCTTAGGGTGCACTTCGGACATCGCCGTGCAGTGAACATCGCGGTCTCTGGAGTAGTGGGAGGTGTAGAGTGGTGATTCTCTTGATAATTGGGAGTGTAATATCAGAACAGGGCTTTCGAGTATCAGCCTTCATCATTTCCGCGTGAATTGAGTCGAAATTAGCCATATAGTGATGAGGTCTGCTTCCTGGCATTTTTGGTAATTGAGAACTCTGTGAATTCGATTGACGCTATGCTCTCACAAGACATTCCTGGTAAAACCACTGGAGTGCCGTACTTTCCTTCTTCATGCTTTCCGTGATCATTTTGATAATTAAGAAATCGAGGGAATTACTCGAAAGGAGGCCAAAAAACTACCCGATCAACCATTTAAAATTTTAATGACGTCAAGGGTTGTATCGTAATATTAGTTTGGTCAGAACTTCATTTTCTCATCGAAATTTTGTGATGCATTCAATTATATCTCTATCTGGAATAGGGGTCTGTTCAAAGAAGGAGTCAATCCAAACAAAGTCTGAATCTTGCTACGCCTATATTCCAGGCAGATCTGCAATAGCAGTTGTAGTCTCGACACCAGCGGTAATCTAAAAAAAACAAACCTTTTTGCTTCACGTTCAATGATTTCGACTCAATATTTTCGGCATTTTGAGCTCATCAAGGCAAGCACATCGATAGTTCTCATCATCATCATTCTTCGCCTCCAGATTAAATCGAATTGTTTCGCCTTATGACTCCTCTTCGATTATTGCATGCTGATCGTCAAGATAACTGGATCAATCATTGAGGAAGGGGAGGAGGTATAAGGTTTATACTTCGGCAAAATGTGTCATGATATAATAGCGTGAAAAGAGATGAATGGCATAACGGTTATAGTATTTTGGCAGTGGAATCAAAAATCCTCCTTGCAACAACAGTTTCACAAGATTTGTCGACTTTTGGTGATCGACAAATCTCGCACGCTTGATTCTCCCAAAACGCCATACATTCGATCATGAGGCGTCTTCGTGCTTGAAATATGCGTTTTCTTTTTCAGAACGAGTAGAAGCTTACGAAGAGTTTTGTGTCACCAAGTTCAAGCGGGGATTTCGGAAGGCTGTTCGTGTCGACATCACTGCTAATGATGTCACTCGATGACCGATTCACTCTCAAGAGGAAGACATTGAGCTCTTGCTTGGGTCCCCAAATAACCGATTCTGCGACGCCTGAACTGTCCATCTAAAATGATCCACCATGCCAAATATTGCTAATTTGAGCTCGATAACTCACTATCTACACCATCTACTCACGACACCTAAGTCGTCTGGGTTATCTCGACTCGAGGTCGGAGAAGCAGCGTTCGAGAACCTCCAAAGCCATATCTAAAGCCTGACGACAGTCGAAATTACCGAGCTCATGACCGCTCTAGAGGCTTAACTGGAGCCAGAGCAGTCTCTTTTGGCCCACGAGGGTCGATCAAACATCAAATTCACTCAACTGTAAACCCCAGGCGTGTTTCGTTCCCAGAGTCGCCCAAGTAGACGAACACTCAAACACAAAGCGCCCCTGAAGAGTAAACATCGCGAACAATGGGCCACAGAACAGAGTGTTGCATCGACTATTGTGTTGATGGAGAATCTGGATCTGGAACCCATCCCAAAAGAGGCGCTCGCAACACCCACTACCGAAAGCTAGATTGGGCAGCTGATACAAAATCGTCTACCACGAGGCTTGCACGGGGGCTTTGGAGGGCCTTTTTCGTCATTTTGCGATGCCGGAGGCATTTCTTCGTGATACCCAATAGGAGGCTTAATCCTTGGACCCTATCTGCACGGTTGTAAAAGCCTACCAAGCCGAGTGGATCCACAGGTAGGGTCCACACCAAAAACTTCCCTGTGGAGAAGTTTTGGGATTTCCCCTTTCGTGTGTTGTGTCATTCTGCCCTTCTGACAGACGGAGCCCTTTGCAATAATGGGCCATTTACCCACTGGAGCACCAAAAGGGGAGAGAAGGTTGCAAAAAAATACAAATATGGTCTAGGCACCTGCAATAGCCCAGGGGACAGATCTGTTTGTTGGAAACCCTGCGATGAACATAGGAGGAGAATTCCCTCTTGAGGCATAGTTGCAATTGAAGGGTTTATCCCGATTGGGAAATGCTATGATGGAGTTCGTCTAAGGGTGCGTATTTTCCTATGTAAGCGAAGAGAACCTCTCACCATCTGCGGCAGCCTGCGGCAGCTTGCGGGTGTGTGCAGGCCGTGCGCCAGGAGAATTACCCGTTGCGGTAGTACCCTTTTTTTGCACCCATTACTAAAAAGCCATTTCCTAATCAATCGCCAGAGCTTTCTAGGCTTTAACTGTACACGGTATATGCCCTGCTTGCGAGCCAAGACGCACTCGCCTGCTTCGACAATTTTCCCCATTAGGCACTTTGCCATCTTCGACGGCCCATTCTAGTCCCCTCTCAAACCCATATAAGTATTCGGCTGCCTGCCTGGCCCATTTCCGATTCCTTTTTCCTTCTTGCTTTCCTTCTCACCTTAGCGTATCTCGCAACCTGCACCATTAAACCCCATCGCTAACTATGAAGGTTCAATCCGTTTCCTCCACTTTCGCTCTTGCCTTGTTGACTACCGTCCATGCTGCCCCAGCCAACGTTGGATCCTCCGAGTCTGGTCTCACCAAGAGACAGGAGGAGCAGCTCAACGAGATCTCTCTTGCCATTCGTGACTTCCAGGTCGAGAGATCCACCATTTCCGACCCAGTGGACCTCCAGGCCAGAGAGTACGCCATTGTCACCCAGATCTTGGCTGCCATCAACTCCACCGGTCTTGCTCCCAAGATTATCCAGGGTTTGGTTGACAACGAGAAGCTCCAGCCCATTGTCACCCAGGCTGTGATTGCCATCATCAAGTCTGGTCTTATTTCCTTGGAGACCTTGTTCGAGGCGTTGAACTACTCTGGTTTGGCTACCACCGTCATCAAGGACCTTCTTAACGACTGTACCTTCTACGAGGACATTTTCAAGTTGGCTTTGGAGGAAATCAGCAACTTGGTTGAGAAGATCGAGGAGAAGCTCAGCGGCAAGAGTGTCGATGTCAAGAGAGAGCTCGACGAGATCACTCTCCCACCCCAGGTCAAGAGAGACGACATGGAGAAGAGATACGACGAGGACGGTGTTGTCAACAACTTGTTGGAGTCCTTGGCCAACTCCGGTTTGGCTTCCTCCGTTGTCAGAGCCTTGCTTGTGGACCCACAATTCTTGTCCTACGCTGTTGAGTTGATCAAGACCTTGTGGGACCAGGACCTCATTGACATCACTGCCATCATCAAGGCCATTGCCCAGTCTGGTTTGGTTACTTCTTTGTTCAAGGAGTTCTTCAACCTCGACACCTTGAAGACTGTAATTTTCAACGCCTTGGCTGCCATTTTCGGCCAGTGTGGTGGTTCCACCATCTCCGGTACCCCAACCGGTCTTACCACCCAGACCACCTCGACCACCAGTCTTCCTACCTTCACTGCTACTGGTACCAGTGTCCCAACTGGATGCAGCAAGAAGAGAAGAAGAAGAAGATCCTACAACTACTAAGTTCCTGGACTTCTTCCCCAAAATTAAAAGACTGCAATTCTGGTACACTCGTGTTATGCTGAGTGTGGCTTGACCACTGTCCTAAAAACCCCGTCCGAATCGCCCGTGCTAATTTCCAAAAAAGCATATACCGAGTGCTCTGGGAGCACTACATTTTTTCTTCTTTCGATATCATTCTATCTTCCGTTTTTTCTTTTCTTCGATTCTGGACAATTTATTACACATAGGCTGGTGTTTGAACACACTCAAGTTAAATGATTTTATTTAAAAAATACTGTAGTGTAAGCCATAAAAACGAACTGTAAGGTAAGCCCCAAGGGCCGACCATTAAGCCTGGTCCCTTGGCTGCAAAAAAATTACCTTATTGGGAAGTCGCGTGGTCCCTGAAAAGGGTAATGCCCAGGGTCTAATATTAGCGATCGGCCAATCTTCGAATTTGGAGAATTCCCCATCTTTAACGTAGGTCGCCTAAAGCGGGCATTGCAGATTTTCCAAGTTTGGTAAATTGCTGATCTTGAATACTACGAGGCCTGTTCATGAGTTTTGCAGGGTTCAATCAAGGTTTGACGAGAGGATGTGGTGTAAAAAAGCAAGGTAAGAAGTAGTTCAGAAGTCTGAGAGCTACATCACTGGTCAGTATGGAGTTATTGAAAAAAAAAAAAAAAAAAAAAAAACTCTCCAGCATGGTGGAAAAAATAGAGGTCCCACTGGGGTTCGAACCCAGGTTACCGGAATCAGAATCCGAGGTGATACCACTACACTATAGGACCAGAACCTCTTGCACAACCAGATCCACACAAGTCCATATCAAGTCTGAGCTACTGGTCATATCCAGAAAAAATGCTGATTTTTAGCTGAATTCGGCATCAAAATCTGAAGCAGCCTATTCTGAGGCGTGATTCAACTTCTATCGCCGAATCCAATTGCCCAAAACCGCTTGAACTTAGCCATTGTCTCGTCACAGACACATTGCCCGAAAGGAAGGTTCAAACAACATTCCGACAACATGGCGAGGCCACAGGGACTCATGTACATCTGCATTTGCTTAGTTTGTCCTCCAGAATACATATCGAGCCTTTCTTCCCACTGAATTAAGGAAATTGCGCCCGTATCGCTCTTCTTATAGATTCCATCACTAAATCATACAAATCGACTGACTTGCAGGAATTAAAGACGGAGGATGAGCTGAACAAGATTCTAGCTCATGCGTTGAGGGTGAAATCAAAAATTAAAAGACCCACACCTGCCCCGAAACTCGCCCACCGATCCGATCAAAGCGGAATGCCCGAAGACATCCCACTCGGGAAAAGCAGCCAAGCTTCGTTAGTAGACAAGTTGGCAACAGCTCCTTGCAGCGCTGTGCAATGCAAACAAGGTGCCGCGATTACAGGACTACTTGATCTTCTGTAACATCTCAAGGTAAGTATGAAGAAAAAAAAAAAAACTTCCAAAGCGGAGCGCGATCACTGCCTTATATACTTCTCCAGATCGGGCTATATGCACTCTTTCGACACCTACACGCCCGATCCAGTCTTGAAAAGTTGTAAGATAATTGAAACTGGTTCAATGGCCTTTTCGTATTCTTAAAAAGAGTTCCTACTCTTAGTAAATTTAGGTCTTGGTCCTTCGGCTCCCACTGAGCCCTTGATGTACTCAGGTCCTTATATCTCTCTTCAAGTGACTACGCCACGCAAGCTTCTCGATAATTCTTTATTCTATCTGCTTATTCTTTTTTTTTTTTTTTTTTCCTGACACATATCTGATTAACGTAAAAAAAAACCTATATCGCTATAGAAAACGCAAAAACCGCAACCAGACTCCCAGAGACTATCACTCTACTGAAGTAGTGAGATAATCTCCACCATACTAATGCCCAAAAGGATTAATGGACCGCATCACTTTCTTAAGCTGACGTCTCAGAAAATAATACTTACTCAACTGCTTGATTTAGTCAAGTTTTCCTGGTCATTCTATTCCAAATCGTGATTCGTCAGGAGAGTTTCCTATACTTGAGTGGCCTTACTAATCTATTTCCGTGGTGTCTTTTTCAACTCTCATTGCAGCTCACAGGTCTTCGCTTGTTTTAATCGTAGATTTTCTCCTTATCGTTGTATCAGCTGAAGTCAAGTTTGAAGCAGGTTTGGAAGGTAGTTTATTCGATGAGAAATGGATCACTCCTCTAAGTAATTCCAGAGACACAATGGTCCTGTTCATAAATTGAGCTGTCAAATCCGAAACAATTGAGACTAATTATCTTCTGCTAATAAGCGTCATGTGCTGAGAAATTTTAGATACATAGATATGATTGTAGATCATGAACTCAAAACCATTTTTCAACTCGGAGGTCGTTTTGCTTCTGTTGAGCATATTTGTGATGGCAAAGATACCACTAGTTGTTGCAAAGCTAAGTTAATGACTCTTATCCGTTCTGGTGGGAAAGAAGATTATTATTTGCCAAAGGGACCACATGGTCGATAGCCTGCCACAGAATGCTCTGGATGCCTCAAAAATAGAACAGAAGGCTTTTTACTTAAATTGCAAACAGCAAGGCCTCAAAAAATGTCTAAAATCGCCTCTTACAATGCAAAATGAGCTGGATTAGCTTTTTGGGTTTTGATCATCGAAATAGTGAGATAGAATGCAAGAATGAGCTTTTCAGGCTTCTCAGACTCGGCGTGAAAGCTAATTTCAGCTACTCAGCAAGTTCAGAAGAAATAAATGAAGTTTTGAACACAAAATCTGTCAAAAACCAAATTTAACCAATATTCGTCCTGGTCATCAACGTGTTTCAATGTCTACAAATTGGGCGTGTGGCGTAGTTGGTAGCGCGTCTCCCTTGCAAGGAGAAGGTCACTGGTTCGATTCCTGTCTCGTCCATTCTTTTTTCATCCGCTACTTTTTCATAGCAGAGGTTTTCTCTTTTTATTTTCTCGTTGGCAATACCTCTCTTCTCGAGAACAAAAGTCGAATATCGCTATTCGCGAAGTTTACCTTGACAATGTTGATCTACAATCATCTCTTAACATGCGCGCGGTAGATTTCAAAACATCGTCGCGTTACTACTAGAACTCCATCCATAATGCCAGGGTATGTCTAAAAATAATAGCGAATTACAATTGAATTCAAAGTCTAACAAGTAGAGAAATCATATCTATTCAAGCTGGTCAATGCGGTAACCAGGTGGGCCTAGAGTACTGGAAGCAGATGGCCCTCGAACATGGAATTGCACCAGATGGTACACCATTACCATACAAATCTGACGAACTCACGTTTGAAACTGATAGTGACGCCTTTCCAAAACGAGACAAACAGCAGAGAAATGATGTGATGGAGCCGTTTTTCCTGCTAAGTGAACAAAACAAGTTCACGCCTAGATCGATACTTATAGATCTTGAGCCCTCTGTGGTCACGAAAGCTACCAACAAGCTCCCGATGTTCAACCCGAGGAATATACACTTAAGTGAAACAGGAAGCGGTGCTGCTAACAATTGGCAACACGGGTTTGTTTACGGTAAGAATCACGAGGAGGAACTAATGAACATGATAGATCGAGAGATGGATAAGTGTGATAACCCCTCTGCATTTCAGCTCATGCATAGTGTTGCTGGAGGAACTGGATCTGGAGTAGGAAGCTTGCTCTTGGAGCTTTTGAACGATAGATATGGATCGAAGAAGATTGTCACCACTTTCTCGGTGTTCCCTGCCAACGACAAGACCTCAGACGTTGTTGTGCAGCCGTACAACACAATGCTTACGCTCAAGAGACTTATTGACTTCGGTGATGCCACCTTTGTATTCGACAACGACTCGTTGCATGCATTGAGTAATGTATTTATTGGCTCCGGCCTCGAGCGGAACCTTAGTTCTTCAACAGCGTTTGAAAGCGCCAACAAGCTCATCTCCTACGTTGCAGCTGGCATCTCCAACCCCCTCCGATTCCCCAGTTACATGTACAGCTCTTACGAGTCTATCATATCGACTATAGTTCCGACGCCCGAACTCAAGTTCCTACTGTCATCGATAGCACCATACTCCAACATCCCAGATGTGGCGCCCGCTCAAAACTACGTGAGTTTAAATGAGTATGATGTCATTCTTGAGCTACTAAACGACAAGTACAAGCTTAATAGCTACAAGGAGCCGCTCAAGTATATCAGTGTTCTTGACTACGTTATTGGTCGAAAGCTTGATCAGAAGGAGATAAGAAGAGGAGTGCTCAAAGCTCAACAGCGTCTATCGTTTGTATCCTGGGCCCCAAGCACAATTAGCGTGGTCAACGGAAAGGAATCAGTGTTCACCAGGCAACCAGAGAAACGCCTTAGCGGTATTCAGGTCTCCAATAACACATCCATTGTGCATCTTTTTGAGAAGACTATTAGACAATACGATTTGCTAGCAAAACGTGCTGCTTATATCAATTTCTACACTGCATCAAATGATGCATCTGAGAGACAGGAGGTGCTTGATGCATTTGAGGAATGCAAAGAGACAGTCCGTCAAACAGTGGAGGAGTATAAGGCCTGCACAAGGGAAGGATACCCTGGAGAAGACCTTTTTGACGAAGAAATGTCATGATTTCAAAAACTGGAGATCTCGTTTATTTTCCGATCTCAAATGGCTATAAGTGGTTATCGGCTGCGCAATACATACTGCGTGCAATACATAGCGCGCTCTTATCAGTGATTGGTAATCCATACATATAAAGGGCAATTTAAGGTCTGTTACAACCCCCTCCCTATTTTCAATTGATTTCGAAAAACACTCACTTTTTGGTCCAATGGCACATCTACTTTCGGAAAGAGCGAAGGCTCGTCAAAGGCTCCACTTCTCTGTCTTTAATACTGACAATGCTCCCGCTGGATTCGAGCCACACCCAAATCCATTGTGGCTTGATGCTGGAATGCCCAACGCCGGATTCTTTCCTGTTGAACTGATCCAGGTTAATGTTGTTGATTACCCGTTTCAGAAGTCATTGCTGTTGCCATTGGGCAATTCTTCAATTGAGAACTTGAGTTTGAAGGACAATGGGGTTGAGGACGCCTTGAAGAGGTTGGCTACGACCGGAGAATCAAAAAACCATGTCCTCATTCCAAAAGTGACTAACGACCCAAAGCTTATCGACTTGGCTCGTGGTTTGCAGTACTCCGAAGTGGAGGGCATCCCACAACTCCTCGATTTCACGAGAAAGGTGATTGAAAGAACTCACACGCCAAAGTACAACGAGTGGACCACCATCATAACTAACGGAGCGGGTGATGGCTTGAACAAGGCTGCTGATGCATTTTTGGATCCTGGCGACGTCATTTTGGTCGAGGAGTTCACCTTCACACCCTTTTTGTTAAACATTCAGAACGCAGGCGGGATTCCTGTGCCAGTGAAGCTCGACCTCGATGCAACACCAGGCAAGAGTAACGGAATTGACATTGACTACTTGGAGGATCTCTTGGAAAATTGGGATACGCACAAGCCGGAGTTGAAGGGCAAGAAGCCGAAGGTATTATACACAATTGCCTCTGGCCAAAACCCCACAGGGTTCACTCAGTCTGTGGAGTTCCGTCAGCGTGTCTACAACCTAGCTGAAAAGTACGACTTTGCCATTATCGAGGACGATCCTTACGGCTACTTGACCTTACCTCCCTTCTCACATCCAGACGGATTGAATAAGTTGACGGACTTTTTGACCTTGGAGGACTACTTGGAGAATCACTTGATGCCTTCCTATCTCACGTTCGACACCTCTGGCAGGGTTCTCCGTATCGAAACATTCTCCAAACTTTTTGCCCCGGGTTTGAGACTTGGGTATATGGTCGGCCACAAAGACGTGATCAAAGCTGTCTCCAACTACGCCAATGTCGTGACAAGATCTTCGCCAGGAACGTCACAATTGCTTGTCAACAACGTGATTGAGCAGAGTTTTGGTGGTGTTGAGGGCTGGCTCCAGTGGATTCTCAAGCTCAGGCTTGCCTACACCAACCGGAGAAATGTTTTGCTAGGTGCTTTGTTTGACCTGGAGGCTTACTCCAAAGGATACTTCAAGGTGATCGACCCGCGTGCTGGAATGTTCACCAGCGTGATCGTCAACTTTCCCGAGGGCGTCAACATTCCAGAAAAAATGAATTTGTTACAATTCAAGTTCAGAGCTGCTGGCGTGAAGGTAGTGACTGGTCTCAACATGGCGATTGACAAGAAATTCAGCGAGCCTAGGGGCAATTTCTTCAGGTTGACTTATGCCGTTGCGGGCTCAGATCAAGAACTCCGTGAGGGAGCACAAAGATTTGCCCAGGCGCTTTATGAGTTTTTTGAAAAAGGCTTGGAGTTCTGAAAGGCACCGAAAACTAGATTTTCAAATAGATAAACTAAAATAATCTTTCTATCGTGTTGGTATGTGTACCTGGGCCTCATGAGCCAAGAGTGCATACTCACCCCCTTATAAGTGATTCGTGTTGCATCATCAGAGATCCTCATTCACCATTGTGATACAAACAAAAAAACCAAGCCATGTCGTTCAATTTCGCCAGCTTCACCAACAACTTGAAAGAGCTTGGTGGCAAGGTCACCTCTGAGTTCAACAATGAAATCATGCCTTTTGCTCAGAGAACCTCCAGAATGGTTCAGGAAAGAATGGGCAAGGTGAACGTGGATGAAATCAGCCAATTACCCGAAGAGTACCGCCAGTTGGCAGACAAATGCAACAACGTGGAGAAGTTGTACCGCAATGTCTTGAAGGTCACGCATATCTACGAGACCGAGTCCTACGACTACCCGATCAACTTGCAAGAGTCTTTCACGGACTTCAGCAAGAACATCACCAACCGTGTTTCCAACTTGTCCAAGGCCACGACCCCAGCAGAGGCGCAGGCTGCTTTGATCAACTCGAATCACGGTGAGTTCAAGCCTCCCAAGACGTTGTACCATGCCCTTTCTCGTGCAACCGATGGCTCGGTATTGACATCCTCCGCCGACCTGGACCAGGACCCATTGATCAAGGCCTTGGACTTGTACTCGTCCAACATCAACAAAATCGCCAATGCCAGACTTGGCCAGGACCAATTGATCAGAACCAAGTTCAACAAGCCCTTGACCACCACTTTGAGGACCTTGCTCTCACAGAGCTCAAGCATCCAGAAGAAGGTCGAGGAGAGAAGGATAGACTACGATTTGGCTAGACAGGCCTTGGCCAACTGCACCAACCCTGCCAAGGAGCCCCAATTCAGGGTTGCCATGGAAAACGCCGAGGATGAGTTTGCCAACACAGTGGAAGATGGTATCAGCGTGATGCAAAACGTCTTGGAGCACGCCAAGCCGCTTGAGGAGCTCTTGGAGTTGATCAAGGCCCAGTTGGCGTACCACCAGTTGGCCACCGAAATGTTGAGCAACTTGGTGGGCGAGTTCGACGGCTTGATCGAGGAAAACAAGAAGTCTCAAAGCAAAAGCTCCGGCCAGCCTACGTCCGAGTCCGGAGACTTTGATATCTAATTTATGTTGATGTTGTCTATGTATAGGAAATACAGGTTTTCCGTTTGTTTAGCTCTGTGCTCTCAAGGCCGACAATCTGATGTCGGTGGCAGAACCAGCGTCCTCGAATCCAAAGTTGCCTTCAAGCAATTTGGCGTGAATGGACTGCAAAGCTCTGATGGTGTCCTTGGCATTGATCACGGCAGAGATGTTGATCTCGTTGGCACCCTGACTGATCATTTCAATATTTATACGCTCGTCAGCAAGAACCTTGAACATGTTGCCGGCAATACCAATGAAATTCACCATCTGCTTGCCAACAAGAGAAACAATGGTCATGTCTCTGGTTACGTCAACTGTACCGATTTTTCTCAACTCTTTCAAGGCTTCCTTGAACTGGTGCTCCTCCTCATTCAGTAGCTGCATGGCCATGGATACGTGAACCTCGGAGGTGGAGATCAAATCAACCACCAACCTAAATTTGTCCAAGGTTATGAAAATATGGGCCAAAAAGCCATGCGATAGCGTCTTTTTGTTGGAATGCACGTTGATGACGACAATATTCTGCTTAGCGGTGATGGCAGTGGCAGATCTCTTTTTATGCGTTTGGATGTATGAGTTGGGTAACGTTTCGTAGGCAGCAGGGGGATGTGGGGGAGTCTCCTCACCTCTTCTGCCAATATTGTCGGGATATATGACAGTGCCCTTTCCGGAAGGCTTTTCGACGTTTTTTATTCTGATGGGGATCTTGGCCTTGATCACCTGCTCCATGGTGAATGGGTGGATAACTTCAGAGCCGTAGTATGTCAATTCGGCAGCTTCGTCCGGAGTGACAGAATCAAGGAGTCTGGCTCTGGGCACTTTACGGGGATCAGCTGTGAAAATACCGTCCACCTCTTTCCAAATCTGGAGCTCTTCGGCCTGGACACCAACAGCGATCAAGGCAGCACAGAGATCAGTGTAGCCACGACCAACACCATTAAGGAGTCCACCGGGAACAACACCGAAGTAGCCGGTGAAAACGGGAATCACATCCTCAGCTTGCTCAAATGCGATTTTGCTCAACTCAGCCACAAGGAACGAGTAGAAGGAGTCGTCAAAGCCCTTGGAGTGGTCGTAGTCCAACGGTATGATGTGGGACAAGTCGATATATTGGGAATTAAGTCCCAGGTCTCTCATCAAGGAAGCAATAAATCTGCACGACAACTTCTCTCCCACAGACATAAGACTGTCTAACGTTCTGGGGCTGATTTCACCAATGACTTGCGATGCGTGCAAAAGCTCTCTGGCTCTGGCAACTTCGGCTATAGAAGCAGTGATCAATTCCTCCTGCAACGCCTTATCGCTGATGTTCTCCTGGGCATTCTTCACGTGGTCGTCTTCAATCACCTTTAATAAGGTGTTGTAGTCACCGTTTTCAGTAGCCAAATCGGCAGCTCTGAGAAGTCTGGATGTGGTTCCTTCACTTTTCGTGTTGGACGATCTTGCTGAGCAAACAACCGCAACACGGTTGTTTTTGCTGTACTCCTTAACGATATCATTGACGATGTTCTTGGGGAATTTTCCAACTGAGGTACCGCCAAATTTCTGGACGATCCAGCCGCCCGTGTTGATCGATTTGAAATCTAGAACGGAATTGTAGGAGCTTGCCCTCGACGAGGGAACTGGCGAGGTCATTTTGACAAAATTTGATGTTTGACTTTTTGCAACTTCGGAGGTCTTATAATTTTTCAGAAAATGAGTCAAGACTATGTCGGTCCTGTGTCGGATGATTCACGTTCTGCAGGCAGTCAATTAGTTGCATTCACGTGACACCATTGCCAGTGGTTATCGTTATCATTATGTGTAGAGAGATAGTAGAGACTTGAACCTTACGAAGAATAAAAACGTCATTCAAAAATGCTCTTCAACCCTTGAGGGACCTGTCACGACCTTGCGGGAAGATTTTTGTCCTTTATACAAGCTTGCACTGATCAGAGCGAAGATTGAGATACGATGAGGCGCATTTTGCAGCCATTGATGGGCCTGTCACATTCTCCATGGGGAATTTTGATCGGCTGAAGACTCAAATTGGTCAATATGTAATGAATACATGTGACGGAAATGAGTCAAAGAGATGTTGATACTACAATTTGTTCTTTCTTTTTGACTCACTTGCAGTGAAATTTCCAGGGTAGGCTTGTAAAATTCGGCGAACTACTCCGGGTTCGCATTACTCCAATAAAAGTTGAATATTGCAACAAAAATATTGAACTATCCTCAGAACGAAAATACAAGAACAAGAACGGGATATTGGTGTCAATTGAAGGCACCTTCATTGAGATTCATCAGAAAAGCTTCATTTCAGTGAGGATGGAGTCTCTCGAATGCAGAGGTAGCGAGTGCTATTGCGAACGATGACATCAACTTGAGAAATGAGTTGAGACTCCAATAACTCTTGCAGTGCATCTGAAGACTTTGAGTGTGTTCTATGATCAAAGGAAAGTCAAAATCATAGAAAGGCAGTTTAATCGAGCTTCTATAATTAGCGGCTCATCTTGCCTGCACAAAATCTCGATGCCTAGTATTTGTGGAGTGATGTCAGAATAGATAATCACTAAAAAAAGCCAAAATGGTCGAAAAACGTTCTGCCGAAGATGATGTCAACGGCTCCAACAAAAAGCTAGATACCTCTTACTCACATGCCGAAATCAAGAGTTTCTTGAATGGGAAGATTTTCGAATCCGAGTTCCAGAAGAACTTGGAGCTGGAAATCACCAACTCTCAGCCATACAGATGGGGCACTGTCACGGAACTCATCAATGACGATCTTCTTCGTTCGGTGAGAAAGGAAATTCTCAACGAGATTGCCTTCACGAAAAAGGAAACAGACATCTATAAAGTGTTCCAATCCGGTGATTTGGCGAACTTGTCTGGACTCAACTGGGACGACTTGTCGAGATTGCCTTCCCTTTATAAGCTTAGAGCAGCAATCTACTCCGAAGAATTTAGAGACTTTATTTCGAATGTCACAGGATGCGGAAAGCTCAGTGGAGTTAAGACAGATATGTCGATCAATTCTTACACCAAAGGGTGCCACCTTCTAACCCACGATGATGTCATTGGCTCTCGAAGAGTCAGCTTCATCTTGTATATGCCCGATCCAAAGTTTACGTGGAAAGCCCATTACGGTGGAGGTTTGCGTCTTTTCCCAGCTGTTGTGCCAAATGTGCCAGAGACGGATCATGCGGTGAAGCTTGTACCTCAATTCAACCAGATGGCTTTCTTCACTGTGCAGCCCGGATTGTCGTTTCACGATGTCGAAGAGGTTCGTGTGGACAAGCAGAGATTGTCCATTCAGGGGTGGTTCCACATCCCTCAACCTGGTGAAGATGGCTACATTCCTGGAGAACAAGAAGCCACTGAGGCTAAAAGTACGTTGCAGCAGCTCCAGAGTAAGGAGTTACAGGAGTTTGACATTCCCAAGCCATACAGAAACGATCTTTTCCCAGAGGAGATCAAGGAGATCGAGAAAGCGGACCTTCAGAGTAACTTCTTTGATGATGCCGAAAAAGAATACCTTGGGACCTTCCTCAACCCTACATATTTGAGCAAGGCAGCGCTAGAACAGCTCAACCAGACTTTTGTTGAGGAATCGGTCGTGGAGATCAAGGAGATTTTGAAGCCCGAGTACGCTGAGATCCTCCACGAGTCGATGAGAAAAACAGAGATCGAGAGCAAAGTCCCCCAGACCAGCAAGGAGATCCAGTTCCCCTGGAAATGCGCTGTTCCCCCACACAAGCAGAGATTCATGTACATCGATGGAAAGGCGGAGATAGAGCCTACTGAACAAGGCATCAAGCATGCCAATCACATTGGACCTCAGGAGCTTCCAAACTTCGAGTTGACCAAGCGCCTCACGAACCAAAAATCGGACCAGATGCTTGTGGAGATAATGCTGTTCATGAAGTCCACCGCTTTCAGAAAGTGGATCACCTACGTCACCAGCTTGGTGGTGACCAGTGACCAGATACTCGCCAGAAAATTCAGACCAGGACATGACTTCATTTTGGCCACCACCACTGGCAAAAACTTGGCCAGAGAGCACAATGGCGAGATGGACGTTCTTCTAGAAGCCACACTTGGCCTCACCCCCACGGCCACCAACCCCAAGAACTGGGAATCTGGCGAATATGGAGGGTACGAGTTGTGTATGGCTACAGGAGCCGATTCTGACGCAGAGGATGACGACCCAGCAATCTACAAAGCAGGAGACGGAAACGACGACAGCGTTTTGTACGACAGCCAGTGCAAGTGGAACACCTTGTGTCTCATGCTTCGAGACTCGTCAGTGTTGAAGTTCGTCAAGTACGTGAGCATCAATGCCAAGGGCTCGAGGTGGGATATCAGTGCCCAGTGGAATGTGAAGGCGTTGGGAGAGGAGACGGAGGAGGAAGAAGAAAAGGGGGAACAAAACTGATTTTATCATAAGAAGAGTGTGGTTTATCATAAGCCAGCTGCGATTCTGTGTGAGAGTAATGGCTGCAAAAAAGCACGCGGAGAACCATTCACATGGGACCAGTCTGGCCACGGAGGAACGGAAGTGAAAAAGACCCCTGGTAGTCAAAGCCTAGAGAATTGACGATTTTATATGAGATCTCGAAATAGACAGTAAGCGACAAATCTACAGAAAACCAATCTATATCTACCTTGAGCTGTTGAGTCCCTGGACTCTTTCGCCCAACACGGTAAAACGTTGCGCACAGGCTTGTGCGAGAATGTAGGTCTTGATTCATCCTTCGTTCCTTCGCAGAAGAAAATAGTTATATACTGGAGATCTCACCAACATTTTCTTCATCACCTGCTACCATGGCCGATTCTGAACCCAACCCATTGATTGTGTTTGCCACGATCGTCGCCATCATTGGCTCGTTTGTTGCCTTGTATTTTCTTCAGAAAACGAAGAAGGACGCTCCGGTTTTATCGCCAGAGGAATATAAGAAATTTCCCTTGATCGAAAAGCACCGTGTTTCCCACAACTCGTGTGTCTACAAGTTCGGCTTGCCCAGATCCACTGACAGATTGAACTTGCCCATTGGCCAGCACATCTCCATTTCCGCTGTCATTGGCGGCAAGGAGGTGGTGAGATCGTACACGCCCATCTCCAACAACGACCAGTTGGGCTCTTTTGACTTGTTGATCAAGACCTACGAGAACGGAAACATCTCCAAGTACGTGGAGTCCAAGAAGATCGGAGAGCACATCGACATCAGAGGCCCCAAGGGTTTTTTCACCTACACCCCCAACATGACCAAGTCCTTTGGCATGGTTGCAGGCGGTACCGGTATTGCCCCAATGTACCAGATCTTGACTGCTGTTTTGGCCAACCCTGAGGACAAGACCAAGATCCACTTGGTGTACGCCAATGTGTCCGAGGAGGACATCTTGTTGAGAGCCGAGTTGGAGGAGTTGAAGAGAGAGCACCCTGACCAGTTCTTCATCCACTACGTGTTGAACAACCCTCCTGAGGAGTGGAAGGGCTCTGTGGGATTTGTGACCCCCGAGATCATGGACGAGCACTTGCCCAAGAGCACCGAGGACACCAACTTGTTGATCTGCGGACCTCCATTGATGGTTTCTGCCATCAAGAAGGCTGCGCAGACCTTGGGCTACCCTAAGGCCAAGCCTGTGTCCAAGTTGGGCGACCAGGTTTTTGTTTTTTAGAGAAGCTGCTGGGTGTGTGTTGGTTTACGCTGGCACAGCCGACCGGCTATAGAAATACACCAAAACGCCGGACATCCTATTCGTCCAGATGTAGATTTAACAATCTTCCTTTCACCGGACTTACATAGTAACTTCATTCCTAACAAAATAGCGTTTCCGTGCATTTTCTTGCTTAGAGCCGGTAGTCATTTGGATTTAGACCTGCGTCTTATCGATAGACGATTGGCTTAGCAGAAAAAGAAAGGTCTAGAGCAGGAGGATTTTTTTGGGTGAACAGCCTTAAATGGTTACATAGAATTCGGTATTTTTCAATTTTGACCAATTTTGCCCCCCTCCACACAATATACGCAACGTTACCTATCTCTTCTTCCACCTTTTGTGGGGCCGGTTGCGAAATCCTCAGGGCCGATGTGTATCTGGCCGAAAAGGAAACAAAGGCATAAAAAGAAACGCCAAAACAGAAATCGCAAAAAACAAAACTTCAAAGAGAATGTCAACATCATTCGATATTGAGCTAGCAAATCCAAAAAATTCGCTAATCAAAATCAAAAGCTGAGTGTCCGACTCGGACTGGATGGAGCTCCGGAAAAACACAAGCCAAATGTGGACCAGAAGCCGAGTATCCCACGCTCGGGCGCTTCCTGCAGGATCCGGGCATGACCTTTATCGCTCCAACCCTTGCATATATAAGCTTTTCTAGTGCTACTTCTTATACGACACCCAAAACACTTTTTTGACACTTCTATTCGACACTTCCATCGCTAGCATGTTCATAAAGTCCTGGCTATTGGCAGCCTCCGCGCTTGCCTCCGCCATACCCGCCTGGAACATGGAAGACAGCTTCTTGCTCGATCACATAAACGAGGAGAAGATAGAGATAGAGAACATACTCAAGTCGCCCTCGAACTTCAAGGACATGCCTCCGCTATTGAAGCAGCCCAAGAGCCACGAAAGATCTTTGAAGCCGGGCGAAATCCCCCAATACGTCATCGACTACGCTCCCTTTGTGCACCTATATTCCGAGGAGAGGTATTTGCCATACGACATCAAGCAGTTCGTGGAGCACTTCCACGCCAGACACAGCAACGGGACGGTTATTCCCGGGACGGAGAACGGCGGGCTCAACATCACGAACTTGGGCCAGCTTCCCAAGAAGCCCGCTGTGTACTTGACTGCCGATGAGGACTTTGATAACGACCCGGACTGGATCACAGGTGTCAAGAACAAGCCAAGTTTGGTGAATGGCGAAATCAAGGATGCTCCTGCTACCCTAATCATTGTCGACAAGGGTAATGGATGGGTGGACGCCTTCTGGTTCTACTTCTACTCGTTCAACCTCGGCCCCTTCGTAATGGGCCTGGGCCCCTACGGCAACCACGTTGGCGACTGGGAGCACTCTTTGGTGAGATTCTACAAAGGCAAGCCGATTATTGTGTGGATGTCTGCCCACGGAGGCGGCGGAGCCTACTACTACAAGCACCTTGAGAAGTACGAGCTCGACACCAAGCACCCCATTATTTTCTCCGCCAGAGGAACCCACGCCAACTATGTGTCTGTGGGAACCCACCCACACGACTTGCCCTACGAGATCTTGTGTGACTTCACCGACAGAGGGCCCTTGTGGAACCCCACGAAGAACTACTTGGCGTACACTTACGACGGAAAGAACGTCTACCCCGCCGAAAACAACACGAACTCGAAGCACCGCGGCAGAGAGTTGGCCTACGGCGACTGGTTGACTTTCACTGGCCACTGGGGCGACAAGAAGCTCGAGAGCCACGACCCCAGACAGAGCTACTCCTTCATTGGCGGCTACAAGTACATTGACGGGCCCAAGGGGCCTTTGAAGAAGAACCTCTTGCGGATTATCCCCTGCGAGAGGCACAAGTGGTGGAACTTCTGGAATGGCTGCAACGTGAGGGAGAACATCAAGTGGGGCATTGGCGTGGAGAGCGAGGGGTACAATTGCGGCAATGTATTTGTCAAGATCCGGCCTAGATGGCTCAAGAAGATCTTGCAACAGGTGACATGGGGCGGCGGGTTCTGCTTTCTTGTGGATTTGATATACGGATAGGATTTGAGGTTGAAGTTTTCGCAGCCGTTAATAGTTAGAATAGGCAGGAAAACGATTACTCACCCGATCGGCATAGCCCACGAAATGCCGAAGTAGCTGTAGGAGCGATTGGATTTGTGGCCCAAAGAGCCGAATTCAAAATGTTTTCTTTTTTCTCCAAAGATCTAATACAGTTTCTTTCCGTCCGGAATAGTGAGTTTCTTGACCGTTTTCTGCACAGGGAAGAATCTCTGGTGCGTCACCGATTGTTCTGTGTGATAAGTTGGCTGCGAAAATGGCTTTGCTCTGCGCTTTTTTTTTCTCAGTCGACTCTACTACACCACCAGAAACACAAAATGGCGGAAGTTCCATCTTTTCTGGAAAAGTCGTCACAAAACGAATACATTCAAAGGTCGTTCACGGCGAAAAACGAAGAACCCGTGGGGAAATGGCAGAGCTTCAAGGACTCGTTCAAAAGAGTCAGCATCGATGAAGAAATCGACCCGGACCTCTCCGACATCGAAAGAGCCAATCTTCTTACCTCCAAATCTCCTCTTCAGAGAAAGCTCAAATCCAGAAACATCACAATGATCGCCATCGGCTCGTCCATCGGCAGTGCCCTTTTCGTAGGGTCCGGTTCGGCTCTTAGTACTGGTGGCCCGGGCGGTATCTTGATCGGGTGGTTTGTCACCGGAATTGCCATTTTCATCACAATGCAGAGTTTGGGTGAGCTCTCTGTGGCTTTCCCCGTGAGCGGCGGCTTCAATTTATATGCCAGTAGGTTCATCGACCCATCTATTGGTTTTGCGGTCGCTTGGAACTACTTCATCCAGTTTTTGGTGTTGCTTCCCTTGGAGCTCGTCAGCAGTGCCATCACCATGCAATACTGGAACACCACAGTCAACGCAGACGTGTGGGTGCTTATATTCTATATCGTGGTCTGCTCCATCAACATGATTGGCGTGAGAGCCTACGGCGAGGCCGAATTCGTCTTTTCCTTGATCAAAGTGCTAGCCGTCATTGGCTTCATCATAGTCAGCATCGTTCTTGCTGCGGGCGGCGCTCCAAACGGAGTTCATCACGGTGCTGAGTATTGGTACAACCCAGGTGCATTCGCCAATGGTTTCAAGGGTGTTGCGTCTGTTTTCGTTACTGCTGCTTTCGCTTACGCCGGTGTTGAGCTTGTGGGTTTGGCTGCTGCTGAATCGGAAAACCCAAGAGCTTCCTTGCCCCGTGCTATCAAACAGGTGTTCTGGAGAATCTTGATGTTCTACTTGGTCTCTCTTACCTTGATTTGCTTCTTGGTTCCCTACAACTCTGAGAGACTCTTGGGAGCCTCGTCTGTGGACGTCACCGCCTCTCCTTTTGTCATCGCTATTGAGTCGGGTGGTATCAGCGGTTTGCCCCATGTCATGAACGCCGTCATCTTGATTTCTGTCATTTCCGTCGCCTCGACCTCCGTGTACGCTTCTTCCCGTACGCTTACGTCACTTGCTGAACAAGGTTTAGCTCCCTCTTTCTGCTCTTATGTCGACAGAGCCGGAAGACCTTTAGTTGCCATTGTCATTTGCAACATTTTTGCATTGCTTGCGTTTATCGCTGCCAGCAACCAGGAAGCCGCCGTTTTCGACTGGCTTATGAGTATTTCCGCCTTGAGTTCCATCTTCTCCTGGATCACCATCAACTGGGCCCATGTCAGGTTCAGAAGGGCTTTGACTACACAGGGCAGATCTACCGACGAATTGACATTCGTATCGCAAACTGGCGTGATTGGATCGTATATCGGAACTATCATCTTCATCTTGGTCTTGATTGCCCAGTTCTGGATTGCCTTGTTCCCTGTGGGAGACAGTTCATCTGCCTCCAGCTTTTTCCAGTCCTACCTCGGCGGAGTTGTTGTTGTGGTGTTCTACGTGGGCCACAAATTCTGGAAAAAGAACTGGATTTTCCAAATTCCCTCCCGCAAATTGGACATTGACACTGGTCGCAGAGAGCCAGACATGGAGCTTTTGCGTGAACAGATCCGCCAAGAGAAAGATTTTTTGCGTAGAAAGCCCTGGTACTACAGATTCTACCGCTTATGGTGTTAAGAAAGAAAACTGCATAACAAAAATTTTTATAGAAATCACAAAGCTGAAGCTCATAATCATCATCTCGTAATTCGCTGTGTGGACTGCCTACTACACCTCGAGCATTTATCACTATCTACAAAGGCCCATCATACATGTCTCATAGTCAAGGCAGCCTGCGCCCCTCATCGGGGTTTAGCAGTGTGCTCAAGTCAATCACAAAATCACTAAAACCCGCTCTGGGAAATGTTCCAGTCGTGATCAATGCCAAAGTCGTTGGTGGTGGGGCAGATATGCAACATCTACTATTGCAACTTCAACAAGGAAACCCAACAGCAAGGGCACAGGTGGCCAATCAGATATGCGAGGCATTGAAGAAACACTCTATTTCGTCCATTCCAGAGGTCTGGTACCTCGCCAGGGACCTTTGTGACCCCCACAATCTGAGTTCAGTAAGAAGATCCGGATTCACACTTCTAGACCAATTGATCTCGCAAGACGACGACAATGTGGGCAACAAGCTCATATTCTATTACGATTTAGTGAAGTGCTGTCGAATATCCGACTCCAAGGTCGACCCGGAATTCGATCTCGTGTTGAAAGCACTACGATCTCTCACCAATGAGGGACGAGACATTCACGACTTGTACATATTCGACCAGACAAAGAACATTTTCGAGTTTGTGCTTTCCTGTTACAAGGCATTGACCTACCAAGTGAAGCACTCTCTGGCGGATTCAAACCAGGCCTCACAGAACCTCATAGACCTTACCAACTACTTCACAAACTGTCTTCAATACAACTTCGCCCTAGCTGAGGACCTCACCATTACTTCAATTTTAGGGTTTGTTGTGCAGCTGGGCCTTGAAACAACGAACGTTGATATCATCACCCTGTACTTGGAGTTGATAAAGTACAGCATATTCTCGATCACCACCTTTGATGAGCTTTTCCTGTCTGTCATTGAGTTTCTCTGCTACGTGCTCATTAGCTTTCCCCAGCTTGAGCTCAGCTGCCTGGAGATCGTAAAACAGTTCTCCATCGACTTCCCCAACCGTCTAGTTGATCAATTAAGTATGGTCATTCAAGGGGCACACATGATGCCCGCTGGGGATTTCGATTCCGACAGCATCCTGAAATCAAGCAGGTCAACACACAAAGATCAAAGGCACGAACTTTCCGCCTGTTTGGGGGCGATTTACCTTCTAGAAAGTGTGTTTGTCCAGATGAGCACGGATCGAAAGTTGTCTGATGTTTACGTTGCTATAGACCAGGCGTACGACAGCATTCTAGACGCCACCAACACTCAGAATAATGCCATCAATTCCGCTTTCCTAGCCATGTTTGGCAGACTATTCGACAAGTCAGACTCCCACGACTCTTTCTCTGCCACCAGCACTTTCGGCAAACTATTTCCGTTCTATTCATGGTATTCATCTTCCAGATCCATCTTCAGCTTACTTCGACATTTGAAGATTAATTCGGTATCAGACAGAGAGAACTGGCAAGCGATATGTGACTCTCTATTAGTGTGGCTTTCTCTCGAGCATCTCTCTGCTCCAAAGGATTTGTTAGTCGAATTGTTTTTACTACACCCTTATGCATTGAGCACCAAGGCCGCCTCCTTTATTCTTGATTACTACAAAGAAGAGAGACTCTGCACCGTGATGTGTGACCTGTGGAAAGGAAACTGTCAGAAAATATTATCCTCGTTTCTCTTCAACAAACTGGACATATCCGACGACATCAAGATCAAATCTTTGAGTACAATCGAAGAGGCTAACAAACTTTCCATCAACCTTTTTGATGACCCAAACGTCGGTCGCACGACCATCCTTGAAATCTTTGAACGCTCTTTTCAGGTCCAAGGGGTTGAGACTATAGGATATTTGTTTGGGGACTTTTTATTCGATTTCTTGCTGACATCAAAGCCCGCCTTGATCAAAAGTACATTCGAAATCATGTCTCCAATGCTCACTGTCAAACCCAAACGTCTTGAGAGAGAAAAAAGTATCATTTCGCTCAGTTCTAAGGGATCAGGTCGATTATTCCAATCCTCGCTACGTCCACAATCTGTATTGTCAGAAAAGAGCGCTCTACCATTTGAAGTAAATGAACAGTCACTTTTGCTGCTTGCGAAGACCCTCTCACGATTCTTCATCACCTCAGCAACCTCCAATCCTTCTGGTTGCATAGAATGCTACCAATTCATTATCAAGTTACTTCATTTTTGCATTGATCAATCGTTTGTTAATCCCCTGATTGCTCTCCTCCGGAGCTTGGTGAGGTTGAGGGTGACTGATGATTATGTTGTATACTTTAGCGGAGCTCCCGACATGGGCGGTCTTGCCAATGCATTCAAAAGAAGCTCCGCTGACTCCGACTTCGATGCAGCCAAGGAGATCTACTGGGAATATCCCGAGACTCCTGACTACATCCCCGTCTCCTACCTAGACGTGGCCACGAAAGTATCCATGAGGAATTGGCGTAATCTCACGAAGTTTCACGAGGACCAACCCATGCTCGATATAAGTCTTTGGGTCGAGACAGCTCAACTGATTATTGAGAGGTATGTCCATTGGGAGATCTACTCCTTCGTCTGGGCTCACTATTGTTCACAGCTTTCGAACATGACTCTTTTTGAAGGTCAAGAGTCCCACATCCTCGATTTACACAAAGTTGTCTGCGACCAGCTTACTCTTCATCTACCCAGAGAAGACATGTTTCCAGCAAAACATACCAGTGTTACCAAATCAGACTTGCAAGTTGCTTTCATCAGAGTCTTGTCATCCTTGCTTGGGTATCATTCATTGTTCAACAAAGCTGATGAAGACCTGCTAGTCAATTCCATTATCTACGCCATGGGTTCATATGAAAAGACCGCTATACCTTGCATACACATCTTGAACATTTGCTGCTATGAGATCCCGCTTTCCATTAAGAAGTACTTGACAGCCATTCTCACACGTTTGCAAACCAGTGTCACTAGCTCCTTTGCAAGTCCCCAGACGCTCGAGTTCATGATGTCGCTCATCAGCTTACCAGCTCTCACATCCAGCTTCACCATCGATGACTACAAAAGATTCTTTGCCATCTCATTTAAATACATCCAATATGCTTCAATGCTAAAATCACAAATGGCAGAAGAAAAGGAACACAACAACCCTGATCTGATTTTACAACGCCACGGTGTCGATGCCGAGGTAGAGGAAAAGGCATCAACTCAAATTACACCCATCACGCCCATCATGAACGAGTATCTTTCGCTCATATCCTACAAACTAATTGCGAGACTCTTTCTCACGATCAACTTGAGCGAAAGGCGAAAGATTAGTCCGTTTATCATGAAGAGTCTCGTAACTGCTAATCAGATCGAAGGAAGTGACGTGCGACATGAGCCGATTGTTGCTTTTGCTGACTTCTTGATTCGCTTCGTTTGCAGTGACATACCGCTTAAAGTTGTCACACCATCCAGAAGCATTCCCACTGATTCGAATGAGGTGATCAGCAGCTGGATCTTAGGCTCAGTGGTGATCACGATCAGGACAAACACAATCACAGGTCAGTCTACTGTAGTATTCCGAAGACCCACGAGCGTTGCAGTTTTCAAGGTTGAATTGGATCCCGCCATGTTGAAAGCTACCACTCATGGTAATGGCAATAAGCGCTTGGCGCTCAATTCCTACTTTTTGCTACAGATGGTCAACTTCCTCGACATTAAGCTGCAAGTTCGGCCTATCCCATTACCGGACGATGCTGCAACTGACCGTGCTTTGGGAACACTAGACAGAACACCGGTTGTTTCGTTCCACAAAGCTGGTGTAATCTATATCGGAAGGGGTCAGACGGAGGAAACGGACATTTTGGCGAATAGAATCGGATCCTTGGATTACCAAAGGTTTTTGGATCGTCTAGGAAAGCTCATTAGATTAAAGGACGCTGAGTCGATCTACGTGGGAGGATTAGACAAAGAAAACGGCACAGATGGTGAATATGCCTACTTTTGGAGCGACAATATATCGCAGACCGTGTTCCATGTCACCACACTCATGCCCAATGTGGCAAGCGACAAATATCACTCGTTCAAAAAAAGACACATTGGGAACAACCACGTCAACATCTACTTTGACGAGTCCGGCAAGCCCTTCAATTTCAACGTTATCAAATCGCAATTCAACTTCCTCAACATTGTTATCACGCCCCACACGGCACCGCTGAGGTCCGCAGATAACAATGAGGTGAAAGTGTTCAAGGTCAAAACGTTCAGACGCCACGGGGTGCCCGGAATATTTTCGACTACACATTTCAAGCTCATTTCGGCAGAACAATTGCCCAGCTTCATCCGAAACGCTATATTGATTTCCGACAAATTTGCGCAGGTCTGGCACGGTTGCAACAACGGAGAGTACACTACAAACTGGGAGCTTCGTGTACGGCAAATCGACGCCTTGAGGTCCAAAGCAGTGAAGACTTTGGGAAGCAACCAAAAAGAGAACACAAACCTCGCTGACGAGGCGTCTACAGAGGGCGGAGTTGTAATGATGTCCGCCGGTGACGTCATCCTGAGCGATATGACAGACTCGTTTCTCGAACAATTGCAAGGTGTCGTTACCGATAACGGAGGGGAGGACCAAGCCCACGCCTATAACTTCCAGTATCCCAGCACTGGCGACCACGAGGCGTACCTGCAGCTTGTGGATGGTTCATTCCCTTAGATTTGACAATGGGCGGCGAGATTCAGCGAAAATGTGCAATCGGGCCTGTTTCCAAATGCAGAACGAAGATAGTGCCTGAACGTTACAGAAGGACCTAAATTTTGTACTACTGCGGTGGTTGCTTGTGGCTGGGTCACTCTTGCTTTGGAACCAGATTGTGTAACTTTTTTGTTTTTTCGACTCGGTTGCGAACTCGGCTGCACTGATCAAAGCGATAAAGAACACACTTGCAACCGGAGAAACACCATCGGAGAATGTCCACGGCGATAACGATCGGGAAAATGCCATCTCTGCCCGTGCATAGACAGGGAATAACAAAGAAAATGGTCTTCATGTGAGCAAGTTCGGTATGCCGTTTTGTGGCTTGGCCATAACCGTCGCCTAATTCTACGGAAAAATTGCGCATGCTCGTTTAATTCGATTGCCCTGGGAGAGCAGCAAAGACCACAATACGGGCATTCTGTGACGAGACGTTTGTCAGCGAAAAAGCCAAAACTCGGAGTTATTTCTAATTTTGTCCGGCTTACAAATCCGTTTTGCTTTGACTAAACCTCCACTTTCCCTGCCATTGTCATTGTTGGTTCACATGCACACGGACATAAAGGCCAGTTGCCACACCAGACCCTTATATTTTTTTTTTTTTTTTTTTTTTCCTCTGTGCCAATTCTGCACTCCCAACGGCGCTTGTTAATTTCCTTCCCGCGGCCTCCTCCATATTTCTTTTACCGTGCTCGCATCATCTCGCATTTAAGATCTCTGGCCCCGTTCTACCAAGAAAAGGAAAATCACATTTTAATGGTCACTTGCTTGCCCTGGTTGCTTGTGCTTTTATCGTCTTTTTAACCTGCTTGATCTAACTTTGTGGTATTTTGCCTACCCTGCCTTATAAAGCTGGTCCTGCTCATTCTTACTAAGCCTGTGCTTTTTACCTGATCCCAATTACTTTCCACATCCCAATGTCTGACTACCAGCGCATGTCGATAGACGCCTTGGAGTCTGTCAGAAAGACCCTTCGAAACGAGGCCGAGGCCGTTGCAGGCCTCTCCAAGCAGTACGAAGTTGACAAGTTCTCCCAGGTGAACATGACAAACACGTTGAAGATATTCTACGAAACACACTTGAAAGGCGGCAAAATCGTGTGCTGCGGAATCGGAAAGTCCTACAAAATTGCCACCAAGACCGTGGCGACTTTAAAGTCGTTGTCAATTGACGCTGATATCTTGCACCCCTCTGAGGCCCTCCACGGCGATCTCGGGTTGCTCAGAGACCGTGATTGCTTGGTTTTCTTCACTGCCAGCGGGAACACGCCCGAGCTTATCCAGCTCTTGCCCCATCTTTCGCCATTCTTGCCCATTGTGCTTTTAACGTGCAACAAGAACTCAAAACTTTCCGAAAACCCTCAGGTCCAGGCGCTTTTGTACGCTGAACTACCGGCTCACCTCAAGGAAGATGCCATTCACGGCCTCCCAGCTCCTACAGTCTCCACCACGATATCCCTAGCTTTGGCAGATGCGGCCCTGTTGGCGTTATCTGAAATGATCGAGAGAGACGAAAACAAAAGAAAGAGACTCTTCTCCATGAAACACCCTGGTGGTTCCATCGGCTCAGACTTGAGCCACTTGAACGATAACTTTGCCAGACTTGGCGTGTCGTTTGCTTCTGGAAGCAGCGACAACTCCACTCACGCAGAGAGCTATTCGTCTCTTTTATCACTTAACGATGTGCACAAGTCCTTGAGGTCGAATTCCGCCACCTCGCGCTCGGAGGCTACTTCCCTTGACAGCTCAGACAGCGAGGAACACATCGAAATCAAATCTTCAGACAAGGAGCTTTCACGCCTCATCAAAAATGCCCCATCTAGCCTGGTATTGTCTGTGTCTTTCAAAGACATTTCTGCCTGGACCGAAATCGACCTCCTCAAGGGTGTTGCCATTCACGACTACATCACGTACCTGAACTCGGAGGCTGCTTTTGGCATCAAGAGCCAGGACCTCCGTGAGTTCTACAGATCTGTCTCAGCATATGGCTGGTCTGGAATGGGACAGTTCTTGCCTGTTTTTAAACTGATCGACCTTTAGTTCGTATCGTTTGCTTTGAAGATGACAATCAATAGGTGAGTTTGTGTACATTGTATGCCTCTTCCCTATTTCAGTTCTAGAGTTTGGTAGGATATTGATAGAGAAACGAGACGGATCGCTTTCAAAACTAGTATTGGTTTAATGATATATACATAATTGAAGAGGAGACTGCAAAGTCCATTCACAGTCTAGCTTCGTAGAAGACCCACGGGCTGGTCAATATTTACACACTCTGCTGCACTGATATGTTTAGTTTCTATCAGCTTCAACAAGAGCAGTCTCAGCCACAATGATCATCTTCTCCACCGAAGCGAGATGTTTGCCATAGTTGTTCCTCATAGAAATTTGCTTCAAATATTGTCTCAACTTGACGACCAAGTTCTTCTTCTCCTGGCTCTTGGCGTCGAACCCTTCCACCAACTTCTGGATCACGTAGTTTGCGTACTGATCCTTCATCATCAACGCCAAGGGTGAATCGTCGTTCACAGACTCCTTGGTTAAGTCCTCGTTGCCCAACATTACTTCCTGAAGGATGCGTTTACGCTGTTCGACAGTTCCGTGCTTGATACACTTTTCAATGACATTCGATGCAAACTTGTGCTTGGAGAAGTTCACAATCGAACCGAGTGCCACTTCTAGGATCTTCTCTCTCTCGTCGTCTCCACCATGTTCAAGAATGTGCTGTATGACGTAGTTGCCGTACTGATCCTGGATGAGGTAGAAAGTGAACTTATTCAACTCTGCCAATATCTTCTCCTGGTCAGCCACCTCTGAATGTTCAAGTAATCTCTGGATTACCCTGCATCCGTAAGGGTGGGTAGACAAGTGGTATATGTGGTCACTCAAACTGTCCAAGATGAACCTGACGTGCTCGAAGGGGATTTTCTCGATGGACTTCTGAATGACGTGGTTACCATTCTGGTCCTTGGCACAAACAAGAACATGCTCCTTCAATTCGTCAACAATCTGAATTTGGCCCTTCAAGGAGATCGCCTCGAGGGCACGCTGAACAACACGGCATCCATACATCTGCAAGGACAACTCGTAGGTCTTCCCTTTCATGCATTCAAGCAAAACGTTCTTCTGCACTTCAGACCCGTGTTCGAAATATTTCTGGATAACGTAGTTGCCGAACACATCCGTCATCAAGTCGTATGAGATTTCACGAATCTCGTTGAAAATCACCTCCTTCTCCTCAGCGCTTGCAATTGGCAATTTCTGTTGAATGAACCGGGACCCGTGCTGGTCCATCGTGAACTCCACGGCGTGCCCGTAGATATCTTTCAACGAGTAGTCCTTGTTCTTTGAGTTCGAGCGCACTTCTTCTAGCAAAGGTGAGCGGTAGATGTGGTTTCCGCCCTTGCCATGACTGCCATTCGAGCCCTTGCTGGACTTCCCTCTCTTTCCTCCAGACCCATTGTGGAAATTAGCATCAGAGGCTGGTTGTGACTTGGCAGTAGGAGGTGGAGGAGGAGGCTGCATCATCCCAGCCTCAAAAGCAGCAGGCAGCATTGCCCGAGGAGCAGCAACAGGGGCAGTCTCCATTGGCACGTTTGGAGGAGAATTGGCCGGAGACGATTGTGGGTACATGGCATACGGGTTGAACGGGTTGAAAATGAAAGGGTGCATCTGGCGGTTCATCAAGCCCACACCAGGAATTCCACCCGTCTTAGGAGGCAGAACACGGGTCTGTGCAGACTCTGAAGGTCTCTTATCGTCGCTCGACACATTTTCCTCTGACGACTGCTTTTCACTGGCCCCATTTGAGCCTTCAACGTTGGCTGCGACGCCTGGGTAACCCATAAACCCGTACATTGAGCCCTCAGCAAATTGGGCCGGGTTGGCCATCATGAACGGAGGAGGACTGATGGGAGGCATGGCAGGCATGTTCCCACGGTTATAAGGGTAGTTGTTGAGGTTGCCGTTCATGGCAAAACCAGAATCAAGAAAGTGGTTTTGAGCAAACGCAGGAGTGAACGAGGTCGCCGTGGCCGGGTTCCAAAAGCTCTGAGCCTGTGGTTTTGTGTTATCTACGTGAGAGCTGGGCGGCTTCAAGTCGGACGAAATGGACAAGGCTGCGCTGTTCTGGATAGGCGAGGAGTTATTGTAGATGTCGATTTTCTCGCTGATCAGCTGCTGTCTCGAGGTTCTCGAGGCCGGAATGTTCAAGTTTTCACTAAGCGAGCCATGAGGCAGCGCCATTAAAGGCTTCACGTGGTCGCTGTTGAAAGAGGTTCTGCGCTGGCTGGCGTCCAAAGACAACGAGCCCAAGCCGTTGGAGAGCTCAATTTCTCTGGTAGCATCAGCAACCGAGGCAAACTTGTTCAAGAAGGACTCTTTTGGAGGGTGTCTACTGGCGATTCCCCCGCTGATGGAGGCCGTTCCAAGTTGGATGGTCTGGTTTCCCAAAGCGGAGTGGCCGTTTCCGGCGCCCATGCTGGGCAGGCTGTGGAGATCAGCGAGATCAGGGGCATGAGGACCTCCAGTGGAAGCAGCATAGGAGGGCTGAAAGTTCAGCTTGAAATCAAACAAATTCAGCTCGAACTCGCCCGTTTCCGTAAACAGAAAACGGCGTCGGTTTGCAGGGGGCGGGTTCAGAAGAAACTTGGCCACGTCGGGATCAACCTGGTCCAGGAGGCGGATTGAAGAGCTGTTGGGCGACGCGGTGGCGTTTGTGTTTGACGACCAGATCGTTTCCGAGGACATGGTTGTGGCGGCTATGTACAAGCTGTTTTGGGCCGATTTGGGTCGAAAAGCCGGGGTTTTGGTGCTTTTGGCGGTGTGGTTGTCAGTTGGTTGGCGTCAATTGTCGAGTCCCAGATAGCGGGAGACAGCGGCAAAACGGGGGGTGGAAAGATGGCCAAGCGGGAGAAGCTGGTTTGGATTTGAGTGTTCTTTCTGTCCTTTTTAGGGTGTTTGGCGCCAGCTTCCACTTGTGCTTGCGACTGGAGTCTGTAATTACTCTAACTGTGCACCTTGATGGCTAGCACATGGCGGGTCTCTGCAGGAGTTACCCTGGAGAAAACCGGGTACACATTCTTTTTGGGACTGGGAAGCTATAACGAAAAAAGAAGAATTGGGCAAGAATTGGGATGTACAGAGATAACTGAATCCATCTCAAAAAATGACACCTTGACACTTTTTGGTGGATTTGACGGAGACCTATTTCCCATGAGAATCTCTATTATCGCGCTCAGATACACATCGCTAGATCATAGATAACTCGGTGCTTTCCACGTTCCGGCATGAAACCGCCCAAAGGAAGCTCTCAGCGGCTAGCCTCTCTTGTGAAACAAGCAGAAGGCGACGTTTCTCGGAAAATTCCGGTTGTTTTGCGCCGTCTCTATGAACTGGACCCAGAAGAACCGACTTCTTCAATTCTCGAAGAGGTGTGGGACAACGGTCCCAAGCAGAAAAACCCACTTCAGGCACGTGAGGACGTCAGCAAAGTAGTGCCCGATGCTCCAAAATCAAACATTCTACGATTTGAGTGCAGAAACGCATACATTGGCAGAAGAGACTTCTATAACATCCAGGCCATCCCCAGAGAGAGATTGTACTCGTACCCGGCGGCACTCACCAAGGGGCTTCGGTTCAATGTTGTGAAGGCCCGAAATCCAGCCAATCTTCTCTTCAACGGTGCCTACTACCTCATGTTCCAGAACCACCTCCAGGCGTGCTTGTACTATATGGAAACGAGAGACCGGGTTGTCAACGGTTTTGACTTGGAGCTTGAGTTTGTCACTCCGCTGGAAAAGCATCTCAGTCGTATTGGATCGCCAATTCTCGAGGAACTTATTCTGAGAGAGTACCTCAAAACATTGAGCCTGAGGGCCTCGTTCAAGGACATCTTCAGCAAGTCTGAGCAGAAATCCCGGATAATAAAGGAGCTCCAGCAGGTCGAGGGCTTCACCGACGAGTTGGTGGCTGAGCCTCACCCCAATTACAGCCTTCTAGAAAGCTTTGCGGGTATTCCCTCGAGGTATCAGCTGGTGCTAGTCAGAAATCTACCGTTTGGCTTCTCAACTCTGACTCTTTCCACTTTGCTGTGGGACTATGCCTTTTTCGACAAGGTGAACTTGCAAAACTCATGGAAAGACATCATTTGCGATCCACTCACCCAAACACACTTGAGCTTGATCCATTTTGGCGACGAACAGAGCGCCATGCGCTTTGTCAGAAACTACCACGGCCGTAGGTGGGATCCTATAAGTAAAAATCGTGAAAAACAGCTATACCAGCCTGTGCTTTGTGAGATTGTGGAATAGCTACTTGTACATAGTAATGACTTTGGGGGATTACTCGGCAAAATCGTGTAGACTCTTCCAGCTCGAGCGCACAAGCTCGTATTCGACGTGGGAACCGCTTTTTCTATTAGATGCATTGGCAGGCTTCTCCACAATAGAATAATTCTCCCAAATCCGCTTTTCCTTCCAGATCACGATGACATTGTTGTTTCCGGACCAGCCTATGGTGCCAACGTCGCTGCTGGGGTCACCCTCATCGAGTTCTGTGTGGTACCTGTTCATGTTCACCGAGCAGAACGACCAAGTCGACTGAAAGTAGCTGGGAACCGCAATGGGAAGCTGGAGTTTGCTCAAAATATGCTGTCTATTAGTGGGTGATTTGCGTGTAGAGGATTCTCCGTCTAGATGGTCCGTGAGCGATGCGTCGTTGGGTGTGCCAACATTAAAAACATGCAAGGTATTTTTGTCCGACAAGACGGCGAGTTTCGAGTCGTTTGGCGAGAAGCTCATGGAGGTGACGATAGCCCGATCTAAACCTCGTCTAAACTCGAAAAGGAGTGCTGTTGAGCTGGTAGAGTGAATTCTTATGATTGTCCCGGTTTCACTAGCAGAAGCCACCATTGTGCCCGTTCTGTTCAAGCAAATGCACCGAATGCGGGCTTTGTGTGCTTTGATGATGCTAACAATATTCTTCTCCAGCCCCTCGGGCGAAATGTCAACCACCTGGATGTGGCCCAACGTTCTCCCGGGAAATGCCAATATCTGGTACTTCGGAAGCTCTCCTCTCGGCCCGTTTCCGGACCTGAGCGAAGAGTTCGAGGATGCTGCTGGCAGGGGCGGCTGCGAGGCCGAGGAATGCGCCGAAAGGTCAGCAAGGCCGTGTTCGTTGTCGTATGTCTCATACGATGCAAGCTTTTTGGGTGGAGCAGAGAACTCGTAGACCATGACCTGTCGCTTCAAAACGACCACGATTCGTATCCTGGAAAGCAAAACATTTACCACAGGGCTCATAAAACCAAGATTGAGGCTGGCCTTCCGCTTGAGATCGTCCCATATAATGACTTTGTTGTTTGGGTACCTCGGATTCTTGCCTCCACCAACGAGCGCTAGGTAGTTTGTTCTGTGGAGCATCAGAATGATGCCAATTCCCGTTCCAGAACTCGAACTGCCGCTGAACGTCCTGCTGACTCGAGGATCTATGGGGTTGGTGTTGTAAACAGAGAATCCCATCTCGTGTGCCACAGCAAAACAGTCCTGGTCCTGGTTAAACTTGACATCGTGAAACGGAGGATACTTCTTCGGGGCCCTGGTTATGGGCACGTGAGTATTCATTTTCACGGTTTTGTTGGTTGTGGTTGGACTTGAATAGTGAGCTGTGCGATGTTACAGATTTTGTTATCAGGACTGCAGTATGTGGGGAACGCCGCGGTGGGCCCTTATGAATCACCTCCGTACCACAACGGTCAAACCCTGCTTTAGCTTTTGTTAGGAAAGAGACGAATTTGAATTTTGCAGCTTGAAGCATAAGTTTGTACTTCCCTTCTTTGATTTCCTTTTTTCTTTTGATGTTGCACATTGATACTCCCGCGGTGTGTCCTGAATCGCTTTCAGCGAAGGGTTGCAAATTCATTGTACTGCATTGTCTAAGACCCTTTCTCTCTCGGACTTTCAGGTCAATCGCTTTCAATATCCATCACCTCTTCGTCACTTGAATCTTCACCGTTTTTTAACCTCTCAGCAAGTGCAGTCGTATCGGTTTCACTGTCTCTGTGAGCTTTTCTCTTGTCCCCCGGCTTATCCTCAAAAACGGTTGCAACAAAACTGGAACTCTGGTTGTAAAGCGTGTCTCGAGTCCTGCTGGACATGAAAGGCGTTCCAAGCGCTCCAGAAGTAGAGGGAGATTCCTGCAAAAAGGCAGAGGGGTTGTCTCGATTCGCCTCGAGCGCTCTCTTTAGTAAATCACTTGCAATGGGGTCGTCGGGAGCTATAGCCAACGAGTTGTGGAGCATATCTATCGCTTTAAACGGATTCTGCTGCTTGAGATGAACCAACGCAATAGCTGTAAGCACACCTGCGTCGTTGCGGTGGCTCATTTTCAACGCCTGGTTGTAGCAGTCGAGGGCTTTGTCGAACTGGCCTGCTCTTCTGTAGACATGGCCTAGGTTGGCGTGGATTGCAAACCACGTTCTCGATTCAGAATTAAGGTAGCGTGCAGTGGAAAGGGCGTCTTGAAGAAAAGCCTCGGCTCGCTCAAGCTGGTTCTTGTGGTAGTAGATTATGCCCATTTCGTTCAATAGAAGCGGGTCGCTGTTGCAGATATGATAAGATGCGAGAAAGTACTCCTCTGCGAGACTCACATTATTCATCTGTAGATGCTGCATGCCCAAAAAGAGATTGGGCATGTGGTTGCCCGGAAATAGCCTGGCTGCAAATGCGTAGGCACTTATGGCCTGTTCGTGCTCTCCCTCCAAGGCAAACGTATGTGCAAACCCGATCCAGGCCTGGCCATCGTTGGGATTCAAAATGGTGGCCTTGCTCAAGAACTTACGGGCTTCAATGACCTTCTTGATCGAAAGATAGTATATGCCAATGGCCTGCCATGCGATTGGATGCGTAGGATGCGAGTCTGCGAGCTGGTGAGTTTTCAAGAAGAGCTTATTTCTCCCGCCAAGCTCGTAGAGACAGCTGATGTAGTATGGAAGCACGTTGCAGTTGTAGGGGTCCTTTGCAAGCACCTTCTCGCAGATATCTAAGCACTGGTTGAAGTTGCATTGCACGAAAGCGTGCTGGGCTTTGCTCAATAGAATGTCGCCGTTTTCGCCCAAACGGTACTCCTCCTTGAGTATGCTTTCGGCCTCCTCGGTCTTGGACACGTTGGTGTACTTGCTCAAGCGGGATGTGTACAAGAGCTTGATGAGCTCGTCGTTATCGTCAGCATCGGCGTAGTTGAGATAATTTATGAACTCCCACTGCTCCGCCGGCGTGAGGAAGTCGTTCTTGATCAACTCGTCGAACGCCTCGTAGCACTTGACATCCACAAGAACAGCCTCCTTGTACGCTTCCTTGGCCCTTTCGTAATTATTCTGATTAGCATAGATGAGGCCCCGGAGATAGCACATGGACGCCTCGAAGCGGACCCCGTACTCCGTCGTTTTCGGTCTTTGGTGGTGTTCTTTCAGAAAGGGGTTGGTCTCGCCCAAGACGTCCAAAGCGTCTTCCCAGCGCTCGAGCTTGATAAGACTATATGCGGAAAGATAGCGGCACGCCACCGATTGCTCGTACTCGGGGTTGCTCGAGAGTAAGCTTTTCACTCTGAGGTGGTTTCCAGTTTCAAAGTAGACCTGAGCCAACCAAAACGCATCGTTCGGGTCGTTCGTCATGGAAAGTATCTTATCGCCAATGTACTCTGCGGTCAGGTACTGGTGCTGCAAGAAGGCTTCGTGGCGCCACAATCGGAGTTTCTGAACACGTGAAATGGGCTCTTCAGTTCCTGCGTTTTGCGCTGCGTCGTTTCGTAGCGTTCCACTGACATTGTCGATATTGTAGAACAGAGACAGCAGTGAGCCTGGAGACTCAAAGAGGTTCTTTTGCGGATTGGGCGGAGTTATGAAAACATCCTGTTTTCGGGTAACCACCTGCGGAGATATGAAGAGCGACGAGTTGTGCTGCAGGGGTGTTTTGTGGTGCTGGACCATTGGGAGTTGTAGTGGATCGAGTGTTGATGTTTATGCGCACTATCTGGGGTCGAGAGATGGTGGGTGGGTGCCAGAGAAGAGAAGAAAAAAAGGTTGTAAATTCGAAGTCCAGAATATGGTCATTGTAAGGTGGACGGTGAATGTCTCGGAAGTCGCTTTATTCTTGGTCCAGGGTGTTTGTGGATGTTCAGTGAGACGACATTGGGTATTTGCAGCCATACTCGGCTAGAGGTGGGTCTTGGGCATTTCATGCAAAACACAATCTGAGCAGTTTATGGAGGCCGATACTGATTTATTTCGTAGAAAAGCCGAGTTTTGAAGTTTTGAAAGGATGACGTCCAGCATGGTCTCTGTGCTTTGTGTCTATCTACTTCCCTAGGATATGTATATGGCAGTGACAGACCCTCCACCTGAAGAGCAAAGAAAGATAGAGCGATGTAAATTTTGGTCAATTTCACAACGCTCCTAACAAAGCAATCACACTCCATTTTTCTTCCAAAAATGCTATGATGAATCATTCCTTTCTTCGATTGTGTCTCCATCTCTGCCTCTGCCCAACCTGCACTTACTGGAGATGAGACTCATCTCGATTTTCCACATCAAGCATCTCCCTCCCACTACAACATGACGGAACCCAGACCGTTCACCCAATTCCGCATAATGGTCGGCTCGTACGAGCACAACCTTCTCTGTCTATCATTGGTTTTGGACGGGAAAAAAGAGCCCGTTTTCACCCCGGTCTTCCACTTCCAGGCGCATGCCCTCTCGATCAAATCCATAGACATTGCCAAAAGATACTTGGTCACCGGCTCCAACGACGAACACATCAGAATCTACGACCTACAAAAGAGAAAAGAGCTCGGCACGCTTTTGAGCCACCAGGGCACGGTGACCACGTTGCGATTCTCAAGAGAAGCCACAGAAAGCGGTACCGAGAGTAAGTCTGGCAAATGGCTCTTGTCGGGCTCCGAGGACGGCAAAATCATCATCTGGAGAACCAAGGACTGGGAGATGTTGGGCACTTTGAAAGGCCACCAGGGCCGTGTCAACGACCTCGACATCCATCCCTCTGGAAGGGTAGCCATATCTGTTTCTACAGACAAGACCATCAGGTTGTGGAACTTGATGACCGCCAAGAAGGCTGCGGTGCTCAAGATCAAGGGAAGAGACCATTTGGGCCAGTCGGGCGAGATCGTCAGATGGACGAGTTCTGGCAAGCATTTCATAGTGGGTTTGTTGAACCAGATTTTCATCTACGAGTTGGGCAGCGAGGCTGCAGTCAAACACAAGCTCAAGTACAAAAAGACATTGATGTGGCTCGAGATTTTGACTATTGACGGCACTGAATTCTTGGTGACCGGCCACAGCGACGGTTCTATTGAATTTGTCGAATTGTCCAAGATCTTGGAGCTGGAGGAGGAAACCCCCAATATCGAGCCATCCTTCGTTTTCCGTGGCCATCTGGTCCGTGTGAAGGGCATGTCGTACTTCTGCGACGAAATCGAAACCAAAAATATTCCATATCTCGTTTCTGTGTCCTCAGACGGGCGCATTGTCGTCTGGGATTTGAGAAGCGATGTCAGAGATCAGGTGGCTGTTTACGACAGCGGAGAAAGACTCAATTGCGTTGCCGTTTGCGGAGAAGCGGTGGAAAAGGCCCACACAATGAAGAGAACTCACCAGGAGAGCGAGGCCAATGTGCCCAGCGAGTCGGAGTACGAAACAGATGCTGAAGAAGCCAAGAGGGTTCTTCTCAGCGAAAAGAAGAAAAAGCGTGGAAAGAAGAATAAAAAGTCGAGGGTCAGCGTGACGCTAGGCTAGGGTAAGAGGTATAGAGTTAATGATATACAAGCATGAAGAGAATGTAAAAGGTAGTGAAGCAGGGACGTTGGTGAATTTCGTGACAATTTAATCCTTGTTGAAGAGGCCCCAGCTTATGTTATCTATCACGTAATCAAGTATGATAATGAAAGAAAGCTGTGAACACTTTCATTCTAGATAGTTCAAAGTCAGCAATTCTAGGTGAATTTGTCAACTTAGGTAAAATTCACTAAATTCACCTTAAATTGTAATTCATGATGTTTAAAAAGCTGGTCCCAACAACACAAAGCGTTTGATATGTTCATTATAAGACCAAATAGAAGCGATGGTTTTTCTTTGTATCTTATATAGAGCTTTCAATAGTAATCAGATGAATCAGGCAAAAAAAAAAAAAAAAAAAAAAAAAGAAGCACAAGATGGAACTCCTCCA
Source organism: Candidozyma ruelliae (assembly GCA_030582895.1). Taxonomy (NCBI): domain Eukaryota; kingdom Fungi; phylum Ascomycota; class Pichiomycetes; order Serinales; family Metschnikowiaceae; genus Candidozyma; species Candidozyma ruelliae. Next base: position 832,306 of record JAJMHE010000002.1, read on the forward strand.
GGTTGACATGCACAAAATTTCTGTACGTCATTTGAAAACTATCCGTTTCGAATGTTGAATTGAAGCAACAGTCCGACTAGGGTAATAGGCATAGAGCCGGATGTAGTCTAATCAACTCACCCATGCCTTGCATTTTTTTGGTAACAGGTATAGAGTTTATTAATATACAAGCGCAACGTCTACTGGTCCAATCTGCTGACATGGTGGTCGAACAAGGCCTTGGCCTTGGTCCACACTGGCGCAGTGTCTCTCTCTGGCAACTGCAACAAGGAGGGCATCAAGTCCTTGGAAAACTGCTCGGAAGCCTCTCTGGGCAACAAACTGGGCAAGTGGTCAATGGAGCACACAGACAACTTAGGACCAGCAGAAGTCTCCACAGGGACCGTAGGGTCGTTGAAGACAGTGGCAATCGTGTAAACAGGAATAGGGTTGTGGGGATTCGTCGTGTCAGCAGAAACGTCAACAATAGACCTCAATCTTCTGTCGGGCTTGTTCAACAAGTCGAAGTTGATGAAAGGAGGGATTGGCTTCGACAAATAGATACAGTTGACGAAAATGTCAGAGTCGGCGATCTCCTGGAAAGGTCCGCCCTTGGCGGTCTCGGCCATGTCCCACTTTTGCAAGTTCTCCTCGGGGATTCCGACCTTTCTGAAAAGATCAAGAGCTCCAGAACCACATCTTCCCAAAGCACCAATAACCAAGCAGGTCGGAAGCTTGCCGCCGGTTTTCTCGATGGCAGCGTCCAATTCCGCCTTCACGTGCTTGACAAGGGCAGCCTCGTTGGGGTAAGGCGTGACGGCTGGCAAGTTTTCAGCATCAGAATGCGTCTGCTTGAAAGCCCAGTCCAAGACGCCAATGGCAGCACCAGCAAAACCGGCGTAAAAGCCAAAAGCGGCAACTCTTCTGCCCTGGTCGTTTTCCAAAAACTCCAAGTCGTACAACGTGCCCTTGCCCGCAGGGAAACGCTTCAAGACGTCCTTCCAGCCGCCCTGGTCCTTGTAGCAGTGAGCAAACTGGATGTGCTCGTGAACCAATGGAAAGGTCTCGTTTTCGGGCAATTCCTTCAATCCGAGAATAAGACGGTCCTTGGGAGCTTCCTTCCAGGAGCCAGCTGGAACGATAGTGGCGCCGACATCGGCGTATTCCTTGGTGTCAAAGATGGACTGAGCGCTATCTTCGACAAAGACGTTGAAACCGGCGTCCAACAATTGCTTGGTGGTGGTGGGGGTCAAGGCTGCTCTGGCCTCCAACGGCTTGGTTTCGGCTCTGAGGTGTACTGTGATTGCCATTTTTCGTTTTTTGTGATCTTTGGTGACTGAAAAACGATTAAATCGTTGCAACTTTATAGTGATAGAGTGGTCGCCGTACTGCAGAAAAGCATTAGGCATTTTCCATATGACTCAGATAGCAAGCCGTGTGCAGTGCTATCGGACCAGGTAGTCCACAGGTCTTTTCGGTAAGACTAACAATTTCGAAAATTGAAGTCGATATTGCTGATCAGGAGCAATGACTGACTGGGATCCAGAAAAGAAAACTTCAAAAACTTGGTGTTCTGGCTTCTTCATTGGGGGCCCTTTCGGCACTCTGATCTTGACTCACTATCAGGATGCATCTTTTCGCAGCCATCCACCAACGCCATACTAACGCCATACTAACGCCTTTCTAACTTCTCTGGAGACACTGCAAAACGTACTCGGCAAAACGAGGCTTGGCCTGCTCCCAGGTGTCGTGTTCCTTGTAGCTTTCGCCGTAGATTTTGAAAACCTTCTTGATTTGAGCATTCTCTGACTCATTGAGGAGAATCTTGTTCTCCACGGCCTTCTCGAAAAGAAGCTGGGCAAACTCACGGTCGTTGTCGTACAAACTGGCCACCATAAGGGCTTCAGTAAGTAAGCCGGTGGGAGACCTCCCCGTGGTCTCGTTGACGTCCTTCGAGACCTGCTTGATGTAGTCGTTGTAGAGCTTTAAAGAGTCCTCCGAATCAAATCTTCCTCTCGCCAAAATCACCTGTGCTAGCGTCTTCACCTGGAGCTCGTCGGGATCGACCAAGGTCTCTGCAATTCTGAGAAGCGTTTTGTCGCCTTTGGCGAAGGCCTGGTAGCAAAACACTTGCACAAGCCTCGCCTGGACAAGATCTATGCCAAACTTCTCGTGGGTCTGGTACTTGTGGAACTTTTCGAGCGCCTTGTTGAACTCACCCAAGCAAATTCCGTATGCCTTGACGAGCTCGAGGCGGATGAGCAAGGACTTGGGGTCTTTTTTGTCCAAGTCTAGCTGGTGCTTTTCAATGTGGTCTATTAATGCAGTGAGGTAGTCGATGCCGAGGTTTTGGCTCTTTTCGAGCAGCGCAGACGCAAGAGCTCTTGAGATGCATTCTTTCGAGAGAAGAGAGGGGTCTCTGTCAAATACGATCTTGGAGAGCGCCAAAAACTCCTTCTCCTCGGTGGATTCGATTCTGTCAGCGACCCACCCAAAGAACAGAACATTCGTCAAATCAGAGAGCTTCTCCAAAGCTCCTAGCTCGGATGCTCGAGAGAGGAGAACTTCCCAATGGTCTTCAACAGCTGCGTCGTGTTCGATCTGGTTGAGAAGCAGGATGGCTCTCTCTAGTCTATCGTGAGTGATATCCACACTGCCTTCTCTGATCTCCGATTTTTCGCCTTTCACAAGCTTTTCAACAACTGCCAATTTCACCTTTTTATCCGCAACGCTTCCGTACTTCTCGAATAGCGCCCACAGTGTGATGGCTCTTCCTGGGTTCGATGCGATGAGAGAGTGAAGTGAGTGTTTGTCCCACGCATGCGACGAATTGGCCCTGGTCAAGGTGTAGTACAAGGAGAAGTCCTCGGGAATTGCATGAGCAAGTATCTGGTTTATCGTTTGGGCAGACGCTTTTTGTTCCTTGATTATCTGGTGCACTATCTCTAGATCTTCCGAAGATAGAGTCTTGTCAGCGAGAGACTTGCTTAGAGCGGAGGAAGATACATTTTCGCCATTTTTGATAGAATGAAGAATCTGAGAATAGAATCTGAGACCATTCAAAACTCTGATTCTCGAGTTGTGAAGCCTGGGGTAGCGGATCATGGTGATAGTTCTACAATTTTTCAGGTCGCACTGTGTGATGGTGTAGTATTCTAATCTAGTCTAGTCGTGTTTGAGGTTCTCCTCCATTTTCGCCAAAAGACCCATGGCAGGAAAGTAGTTCTCCCACTGGCTCTTGACGTCCAACTGGTCTACCTCGCTGAAATCGAACTTGTTCTTGATATAGTCATTGTAGTCCAACCAAGTCTTCTTTTGCTCACAGGCAAAACTCCAGCTCGCCTTGTAGGCTCCTCCAAGAGCACAAGCATTGGGAATTTCCACCTGGAAGTTTCCAGCCGTGGCACCCATGATGGAAGCCATCTTGCGGACGATGCTTGTGTTTCTGGAAGCACCTCCCACAAAGAACAACTTGTGGGGTTTCGCTGTGAGAGAGTGGAACGTCTGCTTCTTGCCGTCGGTGTACAAGTCTCCAAACTCTTTGTGAAGCTTCAGATAGAGCTCCTTCAACTTCTGGTCTTCACCTTCTGGAGTATCCGAAGAAGGACTGGCAGACCCGCTCAACATAGGGCCCGCTCTGATACGGCACGAGATCGTTTGAGACTCAACAATTGAGGTGACATCTTCCTCGCAATCCCACTTGTCCACTTCCTCGATCTTGCCCTCTGATGACAATTGGCACCTTTTGAACTGGGCACTGGCGTTGGGGGCAATCTCACCCAAAGGAAAGTAAATACCAAGTTTGTTATCGAATTTTTGCGAGCCATCGAGGATCTCGTCGAACTTGTCCCAAGAGTCGTCCTCGAGATTGTACTTTTTGTTCACATCATTTCTGACATACTCTCTGGCCAAAGCACCGTTGCAGTAGCAGATCATGCCCATGTACGCGTTTCTCATCGTGGGGTGCTTGAAGAGATGATATTGAGACGATGGATTGAACTGCTCCGTGACCAAAAGAACGGTGGTGGAGGTACCCAAAGAAATCATCACGTCGTTCTTCTCCACAGGCAACGAGATAATCGTAGCCAAATTGTCACCAGTGAACGGATACACCTTTGCATTCTTGTTGAAGCCGTACTTTTTGACAAAGTATGGAGAAACAGTGCCCAAGGCATTGTAGGTGATATCGTCAATTGGACCCAATTTCCTTTCAAGCTCCTTCACGCCTTTGGTACTCTCCTCCTTCGAGGCACCATCCAAATCTGGATGAACACCAGCAGCTGCAGCGATCAATTCCTCGTCATAACGTCCCTCCGAGATGTTGTAGATGTTCATTCCACAAGCGTCAGCATGCTCAATGGGGGCAATCTTACCCAAAAGTACAGAGGCCAAGAAACTAGAGACCAAAGAGATTCTGCTGGTTTTCTTGTACACGTCCGGAGCTTTTCTAACTGCCATTTTACGAATCTGCAAACCCGTGAACCTGTAGTGTGCTCTAGAGCCAGTTCTCTCCGCAAGCTTGTCTGGGCCACCTGTGACCTTCTCAAAATCCTTGATTTCCTGGCCTGTCGAGTGGTCCTGCCAGTTGGGGGAGGTTTCAATGGCAAAAGCACCGTCCAAACCTTCGAGCAAGGAAGAAGCTTGAGATAAGTTTTCAAGCGCTCCGTCGGCGTCATGGGACCAGAAAACAGAGCCGTGTTGCATTCCAGAGCCGCTCATGCCTTTGACATTTTCGAATGGTACCTTGTCCTTCTTCATGAGGCCAAAAACGGTATCTACAGCCTCCAACCACATTTTCACTGGCGACAAGATCTCGCCTGAAGAGTCCTCGGAGAGAACACCCTTCCTGATCTTGTACTTCTCCTTGAAGTAGTCGTCAAACCCGACGGCATACGTATTTTGTGCCCTCAAGTTGGCATCGGTAACAATCACCTTGAGCTGCTGGGTCGACAAGTCGAAACCCAAAAAAAAGTCCTTTGAATCAGAGGTCATATTTCACCTGGAGCCACTGAACGGGGTTTTTCTTATATTGGGGCCAGGCAGGCAACACGAGCACGGAGGTCACTAGAACAGCTAGAGCAAACGTGACAAGCAATGAAAATAAGCTCTGAGTGATGAATCCCACAGTAACGGAAACAACGGCAGAAACAGGCACAAAAAGAGAGATAATGCGGTCGACTTTCTTCTGTCCCTCGAAGTCAATGGGGAATTCCAAGAGCTCGTTGATTTGGGCAGCAATCTGTTCCATGATGTGATAGGCAGGTGACTTGGATTGGAATGGGCGTATGTAGTCCACTTTTCGCAGAAGTGGGGGAGACGAGTGCGGGAGGATTTTGGGGAATTGAGGGTAAAAGTTGGTCAAAATGGTGGCATTGAAAATCCTGAAGGCTTCTTGCTCTCAAAACATCAACAAATTCTTAAATCGGCTGCAAAAGGAGTGAAATACGCCTGGCGGTGGTTGGCATGGAGGGGTGCTGTGTGCAGTACATTAACTTGGGCGGTTCGGCTCAAACCAAGTACACATCCACAAAATCCCGCTGGGGAAAACCGGGGCAGGCAGAATATTAGGTTTTGTTGTGCGTTTTTGGGAGGCCATGCAGGAGTCCCCTTTTCGTTTTATCCGTTCCTGTCTACAAGAGTATCCTATTTTTGACTCCCTTCGGCTTGGCTGCAAAAAGTCCTAAAATACGGTCCCTTTATAAGGCGAGGGAGGAGACAATGAAAGACGGTGGTGTGTATTCTTCTGGGTAAGGTTTCTTTTGTTTTTTTTTCCTTCACTTGGCAAACGTGTCCAATTGAGATCAAAAGTGACTCGAATTTACGTTTCTTCATGACTCCACTTTAAGCTTCCTCGTGCCATGCTCGCTTAGCTATTGCTGCAAAATACCAGCCATGCCTTGGGTGCTACAGCGCGTCCAGCATTGCCAAAGTCTAGAAAGGGCAAAGAAGGGGCAAAATGACTAAATCAGGCGGTTGCTATGCCAACTGCCTCGGATTATTCTGGATTCTCGTTTGTGGTGGAAAACGGCACACCCCGGAAATTGACTTCTGCCTGCGCCGGATTCTGGAGATCGGATCAACTCGGTGGTAGCCAGGTTATGAACCATAGGAGTTGTTTGTAAATAGAAGCGGAAGAACACGGAATTGGCTGCTTCGGGAGGCGTGGAATGATGTAGATGAAGTTGAAATTTTGGAATTTGTAGAAAAACGGGAAGCTTTGAATCGGCAGTGAAAATTCTGAAAAATCTGAAAAATCTGGGAATCTAGTCGAAGGATGTGGCACACGACCACAATCAAAGCCAATGGGCAATCTAAATGCAAATGCAAAGGCTGAAACCAATTCTACCGAATCCTTCCTACTCTGTTAACTCCATCGTCTACAACCATCTTTAGATGTCGTGTATTTTAGATCATCGTCTCGTAAGCAATAAATATCAAATCGTCGTTTCTCGTGGCGCTAGTGCACCTCCTTCTTCACGTAGTACTCCACGTCGTTGCTCAAAAGCTTCTCCTCCAAGAAGTCGGCAACCTGGTTGTAGTGGTCCTCCTCTATCACCGAAAGCATCTTGTCCTGCGGGTCAATGGGCTCGAAAGAGAACCCATATTCGCTGTCCGAGTACGCAGGCAAGTCGTAGAACTTGAACATGCCCAGCTGCTTTCTGTCGTGCATCAAGCTCGAGTTGTTGGTGGAAACCGTTGTGGAACGGGTAAGCGAGGTCATAAGCGAGTTCTCCCCGTCGGTCTCGGAACATCCCGGCGAAACCAGGCGAGACAACAGCGTGGAGGCAAACTCGTCGTCCTCGGCCTCCAGATCAGAGTCCAAATTGAGGTAGTTGAACACATCCACCGCCGGGTCTTCCGGCGACTCTGCCACGGGCTGGTCGCTGAAAAGGCCCAAATCGGAAGGAGACCGGTACGAGAGGTGGTTCATGTCCAGTATGAGCTCGTTCATGGGGTCGCTCGTGGGCTCACTAACCTCGGTGAAGACTCTCTTTCTCAGTGTGCTGCTCGGGCTGTCAGCATCCACCAAGGCTGGAACCGGCAGAAGAGGATCCACGGGACACAGCATGAGATGGGATTTGAGCCTTTTGTAGTCGTGGATCAACGCAAGAAGCTTGATCTTGAGCTGGTAGTTTTCACGGTCCAAGAGGCCGATGTTGGAGGCAAGTTCGGCGGCCAGCGTGCCCTGGAGCGCCGGTTTGGGGGAAGATTTGGCTCCAGCGGCACAGGATGATGTAGGTTTCAATTTTGGATCCAGAGGAGGGCTCTGTTTCGATGCAATTGGGCCGTCTGTCAAAGACGGCCTCTTTTGTGGTTTCTGGTCGGCGTTGGGGCCACTTGAGGGCGGAGAAGCGGAGCTTTTGACAGATTTCATTTTCTCTGCCTTCTTCTCCTTGCCACCCTTGTCGTTCTTCGTCCTCCGGGCGTTCTTCGGTCTGGGCGGAAGAACCCAGTTTTTCAGTGTTTTGACAGTCAATATCGGTCTGCGTTCGGTGGGAACACAGGGCGGGGCATTCATTGTGGGCTGGGGGTTATATCAGCATGCTACAAGCGGAATATGGCTTTTCTTTGGTTTGGAAACGGGGGTGGTGTGGGACTAATATGAGTTCTGGCGATGTGAAAAATGGCTAATATAGCTCGATGCAGAGTGCCAGAAGCCGATGGAAAACAAGCAATGTGGGAATGGAATAGATGGGAAAAGCGATCACAATATAAGCGTCTTTTGTAAAATTCTCTTTTTTTTTTGCTTTGCTACTCGTGTTCAAAAGTGACCGCAACTAAGGGCACAGCAGGTTTTAATATGTACTCGGTTTCTGAGAAAGGCGCCGTCCATCCAGTGAGGTGCATTTTATATAAGTGCGATTTTTTGTTCCTTTTTTCCTGGCCCGCTACTGTTCCACCGGTCCCGATACACGCCTGCGGGAAAAGTCGGGATCGCAACAACGGCTGGAGTTCCTTGAGCAAGCGGAGGAGGTTTGGGTTTTTTTGCTTTCGGTACACAAGCTTTTGCCATCGTGTGATCGAAGTCAGGCAAAATGTGGTTTTTTTTTGCTTTGTGTTTCGTTTTTTGTGTTGTGAGCTTTGGTTTGCGGCGGATCTGGCTCTGAGATGGATTCCGGAAAGTCTGGGGTTGAGGCTTCCGCGGGTACTCCCAGCCGAAGGCAGAAGGAAGCAAGAGAAGGAGGAAGAAGAGGAAAAAAGAACAAGAAGAAACTGAATGAAAAGCTATAAGAGAATATCTTTTCGCAAGAGCTCAACGAAACTGATTTTTCTCTCTTTCTTCTTTCGCTGGTGTTCCTCTCCTGGCTCTTCCTCTGCCACGGCACTGGCTGCGAAAAACTATAATGGAGCCGCAAGCGTCGAGTTTCCGTTTCAACAACGCTCTTGGCGGCAGAAAAACGGTTCCAGCCAGGCATTTCCGGCGGATTTTGTAGAACGGTTTACTTTGGATTTGTTTTGCACCTTGTTTGGGGAATTCTCTGGAACGGCTCGGCCTTAGAACGCGGCCGTACGAGGTGCAAAACACGAAACCTGGCGAACCTTGCAAAGCTGGCAAAGCTGGCGAAGCTGGCGAAGCTGGCGAATCTTTGATTTGGCATTTTTATGAATGTAGATCAAAAAATTCAATTTCTGAACTCCTCGACTTTAGCCACAACCTCAGCCGGCCTCTTTTGTCTCACTATTGTCTCACCTTCCCGTGATATTGGCTGCGAAACGGCGGTGGCTTGTGCCGGGCGTTAGGCATCGGCTGAAAATTTGCCCACTGGAGCCTTCGTGCCTCTGATCCCGATGGTGTCTGACTTTCTTTTTTTTATTGTTTGTTTCGAATTGTCAATTTTGAAAGCTACGTTTTTATGATTTTTTTCAAACCAGAGCCCGCAATGTTCTTGAGGCGTTTGTGTGTTCAGTTTGGGGTCTGCACAAGATGCCCATAGTGTCTGGAGAAGAGCCATGTGCGTTCTGTGCTTCTTTCCGAACGTTTTTGACGTCGAATGTTTTGGAGGAAGAACTCAATTCGCTTTTTTTTTTTTTTGATTTCCACTACTTTCACCATTTCTTGCAATTCTATCAACATCTCTCCCGATTCTTGTTTCTACTATCATTTGGGCCAAAATGTGTACTAGATGTCTACGCTGCGGGCTGAATGAGGCACGATATTTACGAGCCACGGGAAGCCCAACCGTCATTTCCGTCAGTTTTTGACTACTTAGCAAGGAATCACTTCCCTGTATTTCTCAAAACAGGGAATAAAGAAAGGTAAATTTAGAGATTTGCTCCCATCTGCCCGTCCTCCCACTCTTCCCAACTTGACCCCAGCTGGCTGCGAAAGATCCACAAGATCAACTGTGCCACTTGGGAGCAAGCCCAACAACTCTATTTTTGTATTTTCCCCTTCTTCGAAGTCAGCCCCTCGACAAACATCCATTCTCCCATTCTGTCCCAGCCCCACCTGCCTTGCCCCGAAGCCAAATGCCGAATGCAGAGGCCATGGCATGACATCACGAGGGGACGCCCAAGTCACAACAATCACGCCTGGCTTTTCTTTTTCGCTTTTGCCAGCAAAAACAATTCTAGCTTCCTTCTTCTTGTTTGCCTTCTGGTCATTCACGGGGTCTTCGTGATGTTTGGCTGCGAATTACCGTTACTCGGCTAAACGGAAGCGAAACAGAGCCAATGACGATTTTGTGTTTGGTCAACGGCGTGATCTCGTTTGTGACCCTGCCATCCCTGACACTGACTTAGCCCGTAGACGTGATTTCCGGCAAGTTGACCAGAGTGAATCTGGAACTTTCTCTTCCTTGTGCGTAATGTCGGTCTTGCACTTTCCATCTGTCAAACTAGATTTTTCAGATCTGAGACAAAATTGAACAAGCTTGACAGCAAAATTCAATCTTTCACAATCCTCTTTTTTGTAGTTCTTGTGTAAGACCTTAGCAACGCGTTCTGATTGCCAATGTGGCCAAGCTTAGCCAAATTTGACTTTTTTGGTATATTACTTGCGTTATGTTGCAAATCACTGGACCCTTCATGCCAACGTCTTAGCCAATCCAACGGTGCACCCACACAAATAGTACACTTTCAAACTTACCGTTATATACAATCTTCAGACGTTTAAATCTAAAAGAATTCTTCAAGTTCCAATTTTCCTGCCTTCATCTACACTTCGTTCCCGGATCTACTTCATTCATTCGTTTTATGTATAATTTATCCCTTAGTGCTGAATTGGCATGGCAGTAGATGGAGCCAAGACCTGGTCCACGTTGCTAGTCTTCCAGAGAGTGGTGATGGTCTTTGGCTGAGTCAAGAAAGTCACACCGGCCTTACCGTAGAAGTTCAAGTCACCCAAGAAAGAGCCCTTGTTACCGGTGAAGGAGAACATTGGCAATGGCACTGGGATTGGCACGTTCACACCAACCTGACCGCAGGCAATGTTCTTGGTGAATTTCTGGGCAGCGGCACCGGCCTGGGTGAACAAGGAAACACCGTTACCGTATCTGTTGGAGTTAACCAACTCAATGGCCTCGTCGAAAGTGTCAACGTTGACAACGGACAACACTGGAGCGAAGATCTCCTCGTCGTAGGCTCTGATGCCTGGCTTAACGTTGGTCAAGATGGTTGGGCCCAAGAAGTTACCCTTGGCGAACTTGGGGTCAGCTGGCTTGAAGTTTCTGCCGTCGAGGATGACCTTGGCGCCCTGCTTTTCGGAGTCAGCAATGATCTCCTTGGCTCTGGTCAAGGACTCTGGGTTCACGAGAGGACCCAAGTCGGACTTGGGGTCGAAACCGGAACCAGTGACCAACTTGGCGGCATCAGCAGCGATCTCCTCGACCCAGCTCTTGGTCTTCTCACCAACAGTGACAAGGACAGAAATGGCCATGCATCTCTGACCAGCAGCACCGAAGGCAGCACCGTTGACGGCGTTGATGAAGTGGTTCTTGTCAGCGTCTGGCAAGACAATCATGTGGTTCTTAGCACCAAGGTTGGCCTGCACCCTCTTGCCCAAGGAAGTACCCTTCTCGTAGATGTACTTACCAGCCTTGTCACCACCCACAAAGGTGATGGCCTTGATTCTGGGGTCCTCGATGATCTTGTTCACGGTGTCGTGCTTGCCGTGGACAATGTTCAACACACCTGGTGGAACACCAGCCTCGGCAGCCAACTCAGCAATGATCATGGCAGCGCCTGGCACTCTCTCGGAGGGCTTGATCACGGCAGTGTTACCGGTGACAAGAATTAATGGGATAGACCACAATGGCACCATGGCAGGGAAGTTGAAGGGACAGATGGAGCCAACAACACCCAATGGCTCTCTGACCATCTTGGTCTCCATGTCGGTGGCCACCTCGAGAGAAGAGGCCATCAAGTCGTTGGGGGCGTTGCAGGCGGCCTCAGCGACTTGCAAACCACGCAAAACGTCACCCTTGGCGTCTGGGAAGGTCTTGCCCTGCTCCAACACAATCATGCCGGCGAGTCTGTCGTGGTTCTTCTTCAACAACTCGACGAACTTAAAGGCAATGCCCTGTCTTCTGATGATGGAGGTGTTTTTCCACAGCTGGAAGGCCAAGTCGGCGGAAGCCACAGCGTCCTCGAGCTCCTGGGGAGTGGACTGAGGAACTTTGGAGATGACCTCGTTGGTGGCGGGGTCGTGGATGTCGAACCAGGTCTTGGACTCGGACTTCACCAACTTGTTGTCGATGAAAGAGGGAGTCAAGTATGGCTCGGTGCCCTTCTCCAAGTGATTTGTGGGGTACGACTCGGTGGTCGTGTTGAGGCTGATGGTCGTGAGAGAGCGGACGGCAAGGCGCTCTGGGGCCGAGGCCACACGTGCAGCGGATCTGGAAAGGTTCCTCAACATGGCAAAAAGGGCGAAAACTGGGGAGTTGGTTGTGGTTTTTCGAGGAATTGGCCCTGGTTATATACTGCTGTGGAGAGCGCGATAGCGGGTGCGAAAAAGTCGAAATCGCCTCCTGCACACGCGCCCATGTGAACCCCACTGCGGGGCCTTTTCCCATAGTGAAACCCGGGGCATGTTGCGAATGGTTGCGAAAGTCGACGTATTCCGTGGGTAATCGGATCGAAGGTTTGGTCAAGGGCTTTTGGGACACAAAAGCAAAAATCAAGAGTCGAAAAGATTGTTCTTGGTTGACGAGGTTTTTTTTTTTTTTTTCTCGTATCGGAATCGCTATCGGAGCGGCTCCGAAATCCCGGCCCCAGCTTCTCTTTCGGGTTTCCTGGGGCGCTTCCTTCTCGGACGAGCGATTCCTATGCGCAAGGCCCTGGCAACGGCCAAAGAAGAAATTAAAAAAAAAAAAAAAAAAAGAAAGAAAGATAAAGCCGTTTGACGTCTCGGTCTACCCGATTCTCGAACCTCTTTCCCCGTTTAATTTCCCCTTTCGTCCCGCTTTGGAACCCTTTCCGTACTTCTCTATCAGTCTCTCCTGCACGCCTCAGGCGTACTCTGAACTTTTCCAGAGATCGTAGTACAAGTCCAAAAGACAAGAGGTGCTCCACGCCTGGGTTGGACTCGAATCGTGACACAACGCTCCGTTTTGATTGGTCAATTCAGTAAGTCCCGCCCAGGGGCTCTCCCGAATCCACTTTTTGTGGCCCTCGAGCCGTTTGTTCACCTCAGTCAAAAGCTCCACTGTAGGCTTCTGCGATCCGCCAGTTTGCTGCAAATGCTGGAAGTAGAAGAAAGCTCTGATGAAGTAGCCAAAAAGCCACACCCACTCAGGGCCCTGGTGGTAGTTTCTGCCTTTCGATGTTGCAAAATCATCGCTATCTTCGGAATTGTGGTAGTTGGGACGGTAGTTCCAGTCTGAAGGGTCCAACGTGCGCATACCCACGGGGCCTCTGATGATCTGGTCGGCCTTGTTGATAGCGCCAAGGGCTTTTTCGGGTGTGAATAGCTCGGGTGCCACGCACATGGCAATGGGGAAATTGGCACGAAGCTGGTAGTCCTCGTACTCCTTCCCGCTTTGATAAAGATCCTTGTAGACACCTCTGCGGTTGACTACATCTGGGTTGATTTTGTAGTTGCCGTCCTCAGAGGCGTCCTCGGGAATGTAGAAACACTTCTCGAAATTGGCCTGAACAAGCTTCTCCCAGTCGTCCAAAGAAATCTTGCTGCCGTCGGGCTTTTCCACATCAGTGTACTCAAACTTTCCCCTCTTGCGCAAACCATTCACAAACCGCAACGTGCTCTTCAAAAGACCCTGCAATTCAACTGCAGCGCCGTCTCTGGGTGTTCCTGGAATACCCTTGTTTCCGGCCTTCTCGCTTTCTCCCATCTTGTCCATCCACGTACCGCAATTCAACTGCGATCCACCGTGAACGAGACCGGTTTCCCAGTCAACGTGCACCTCCACATTGAATCCTTCATCCTTCATTTGGCTGTCGAGATTGGGCCCGGCATTGGCCTCACGGTACTTAATTCCCTTCGCGTGACGTGCAAGAATCTCATAAAGAATGTCTCTGATGGAAGTCTCGTAACTGAAAGCTTCTGGATCGTCCCAGGTGATGTATGTATCGTCAAGAGGGAATCTTCTAGAAACCTTTTCGTCAAGAATCTTCTCACCTTCAGGAACATGAGTAACGTATTCTTGGACTGCCTGAGCAAAGAACCACGCAGCGTCTCTGGCGTTGTAACGTGGGTTTCTTCCAGCATCAAGCAAGTTTGGAATCAAGCCATGCTTCAACGTTTTGGCAAATCCAAGAATGTGCTGCTTGGCGTCTTCGTATCTGCCAGGCACAATCAACAATCCACGGTAGGAAATGAAAACGTCTCTTCCCCAGCATCTCATGTAGTCGTTACTGAAGTGAGGAAGACCTGCTGCAAGACACGGCACATTCTTATCTGGAAGCAAAGAAGTGTTGTTCATAAAGCCACACATCTGGACGCTGGTGAGCGCCAAGCTTTGCACGAAATTAGTGGCATTCTTGATGTTGTCATCAAGCTGTCTCAAAACTCTGAAACGGGCTGCCTCGTAGGCAACACCAACCACAAGAGCAAAGTAATGAGGTCTCAAAAAGTATGGCACACCCTTGATCGCATCAATTCGAGATCTAAGCCAGTCTTGAAACTTCTTCAACGCTTCAGAATTTTTGCTGTATTTGTCAAGTCTGTTCACAATGTAATCACTGGCCCAAAACCCTTCTCTTAAATGATCACATAGAGGATGTGCCAAGTTGTTTGTCCAAACAGCTTCTTTGAGTACTGAAACCCAGCCTTGAAGACCTGCGTAGACCAAAGGGCCGTACTTCGGTATGTTGTAGACGCTATCGTTTCCTCCGCTTGCATCTCTCTCCTCAGGCTCGCAACGGTACAAGATTGTGTTCAAGTCGTACAAGCCCAAGCCCAAAGAGGCCTCAACAGCGCCCTTTTTGACAAACTCGTCCAATGAAGCGTTCACATTTGGAATCTTGGTCGAGAATACAGCAATACTCCCCGGAATGAAGGAGGAGTCGACCCGAATAATAGCCTCGTTTCCATTGTGTTCAACATTAGGAGAATTGATCACTTCAAGCTTTGTTGGAATGGAAGTGAGGTATTTTTCGTCTTTGAAGTATTCACCCACCTTCTTCAAAGTGTAGCTGAATTCCGCTTTCACCTCCGTGCCACTCAAAACGACAGGAGACAAAATCTGCTCGTTTGCATTGCGAGAAAACTTGGTTCTGGCAATGAGGAACCAGCCCTCTCCTGTCACAGTGTTGTATCTCTGGATAGTGATGTACTGTCCCTCGTGATGGATGTACATTTCTTGGTCAGAGGCGGCATCCTTGCTTTCTTTGGCCAAGGAGTCCCTGACGTCGTTCATTTTTCTTCTGGCTTCGGCGATACCAGTGTTGAAATCGTAAGCATATTCTCTTGTCTCGTTCACAATATCGAGAAGAGCTGGGTAGGTTTCGTCAAATCCGAAGGTGGTGCCTATTGCGCTTGAGCAGAAGGCCACCAATGCAGCAGTAGGCAAGGTGTCTTCCACAGTTCTAACCTGGGCAGGCGTTTGATTATCGTGCGTGCAATCCATGAAAAGAGCATGTGGGGCCTGCTCAGTAAGAACATGAGGAATCTCCAATTCCGAGTGACCTTCAGAGTACTTTCCAGCAGTTGGCTCCTTGTCACATGGGTAGGCGAATTCATCCAAAGGCATCCATGTGAGGGAGCCGATAGGCCTTCCACCGTGCTTGTGAACAAGTCTAGAAAGCTCCTCCACACTCCATGCTTGCATTGCCTCTCGAATCAAAGAGTTAATACCTAACCTCTCAACAAAGATCTTATCCATCTCTTCCGAACCGGTGAAAAGCTCAGCCACGACGTAAAGATCAGGATTGACATTTCTGGCTGCGTCCAACAATGCTTCACCAACCTTCAAGGGAGTAGAGTGACAATTGTCAAGTCTGAACCCGCTGAAGGCCTTGGCACTGTTCTCGGTGTATTTGATCATTCTCTCCCAAAGATGAGGGGAGTCTTCGGGACCGTCGCCGTATCTCAATTTGACACAATCGCTCCACACTATGACCTCTCTACGAAGATAGGCTTTAGATTGTGAGGAGGCAAAATCCACCAAGGGGTTTCCGCCCCAGATCCACCCGTTGTTGGCCAAAGCATAGTCTTTTCCGTCTTTGCCTTTAAATCTGGTGAAGTAAGCCTCGGTGAACTTGCTCTCTTTGGTAATTGGTCCGAGCTTGGGGCCGTTGTCAGCTAGTCTGAGGTATTTCGCTCTGTCGGCGATTTGTGATTTTATGGAACGCACGTCGTCGTCGTAAGCGGCGTACAATGGAACGTTAATCTCGTCAATGATTTGGGATGCTTTTTGTTCGATTTGGTGGAATTCATGAGAGGAAAGTGCAAGAAGGACTCCGAGAAATTGGGTGGAATCAAGCTTGTTCAGGAATCTATCGGCCAAAATGGGTTTACCGTGAACACTGGCGGTTTTGAGAACGAAGGAAGCCAACAGCTTGATGTCTGAGACGTTTACGTCCTCAGGAATTTTTGCGGGGTCAACTTTGTCTTCCTTGAACGCAGCTTCCAAGTTCAGGATCTCAGACTTCTTGTCCAAAACGTAAAACTGCCACAACGAAAGTGGGTCTAAAACATGCTGCTGAATGCCCCCCACAACCTTGTTCAAGTCCGCCTCGCTCTGCAAGTCGGTGGGCAAGCCAAGTTCAGCAAGTTTATCTGAGTAGTCTAGTAAAGCCTTGTCTAATTCTATGGCGGCCTTCAAATGTGGAGCCGTTTCTGCGTTGTATCCAGCGTCTGGGTGGTCTCTGAGCCATGGCGAGTCGTCGGAGGTATGGTTCCAGACCACGTCAGTCAATGACAACAAGTTGTGTTTTTCTGTCGTCTCGTGGATGAACAGAATGGCGTGTTTTGTATCTGAAAAGAGCTTGGAGTCAAAACGCAACTGGTCTCGAATCGAATACGGCGAATTCGACGAGCCACGCTCTTGCAAAGGCGTGAAATGCACCATGTCGTAGCCTTTTTCGGAAACATACCCGAACAACTTGTCCCAGTTCTCCAAGGGTCCTGCCCATTTGGACACTACGGTCTGGATGTTGATGGCATTGAAGGGGACGTATTTTCCGTTGACCACGAGGTTCGGAGGCACCACAAAGTGGGTTTCCTGCGACTTGGTCCTTTCTCCTTTTTCGTTTTCGTACTCAATGTAGAACGAGTAAGGTCCGGGGTTGAAAATTGGCACCTTGAAGGTAGTGTCCTTCGAGAACGAGCTGGTCAACGCAATTTCGTTGAAACTGTCCCGTTTGAACGCACTTTTGCCATCTCTAGGCACATTTATATAAAAAGTGCCCTGTCTTGACACCGGAGCAGCAGCATTGAGCTGAACCACCAATTCGAACAAAGGGTCCCCCCTTGAGTAGTTCTCTGGAGGAGCAAAGCTGGGAAAAGTCAAAACGCCGTTTTTCACAGCGTTATTACTAATGGGTATGCCCTGGTCATTGAGTCTGAGAAGAACCGAGCGCATGCTGAATTTTGTAGTTGGAGTTTTTTTGAATATGTCTTGTTGAAGATTGTTGGTGGGGGAGATATGCGCATTTTGTAG
This sequence comes from Candidozyma ruelliae, assembly GCA_030582895.1. Classification (NCBI taxonomy): domain Eukaryota; kingdom Fungi; phylum Ascomycota; class Pichiomycetes; order Serinales; family Metschnikowiaceae; genus Candidozyma; species Candidozyma ruelliae. The sequence goes on from JAJMHE010000002.1 coordinate 849,348, forward strand.
CACACTTGCATATATTGCAATTTGCACCTAGATTGCTAGCATATGGGGCGGCACTGTCGGACCAATTGGGAAACCCGCCTAGAGCTTATTTTTGGCAATTGCTGAGTTACTGGTAAAGGCTGTGATTTTGACGTTTTTGGCCAATCGGGCTGGCTGAAGGTGGAGTGGAGGCGGATGAGCCGCACGCCTTTCCAAGGACGAGATGTTCCAAAAGAGGCTCTTTGACTAAAATTTTGGGATTTGAAGACAATTTGAAGTTTATTTGAAGGTCCTGGATTTGTGAGTTTTACGGTCCTGAAGAATTGACTAACTGTGGTCGTTGCAGGCTTGCTAGCCGATGCAGTTCATGTGTCTCAGGCGGCCCCAATTCGACACCTTGAAGTTATGAATTCAGGTGTCCCAAAAGCTGAATATACCTGGTTAGATTTCAATATCCTATGGACTTTCGGGTGTTGGGTGCTTCGCAGCTGGCTCTTTTGTGATTTATTTATCACCTAGTCAAGTCAGTTAGCCAGTAATCTTGCTTGGAGTTATATAATTTGTTCAAACGATGACGTACAGCGTTCAATCCCCAAAAAAGAGTTACTTCAAATAGGAGCAGCTTCATTTGGTCGCCATCCGTTTCGTCTTATTGCAGTTGCTTCGAAGTATGCCTTCTTGCTCAGTAAAGTAGGCGCAGATTGCAAAACTGGATGGTATCATGTTGTGATTTTGAATCTATCTAGATAGAAATGACCGGTAAAAATTCGACAACATGTTTTTTGATTGTTGAAACACAAAAATTGAGAGACTTCGTGCAAAAAAAGAAGCTTCCCCACCAGGAGTCGAACCTGGAATCTTCTGGTTCCAACAGAAGTGGTTACTTATCGTAGCCAGACGCCTTGACCATTGGGCCATGAGGAACGAAGCTTGGCAAATGGGAAAGCAGTATACATATATATTTTTTTAAACACTGCTATTTTTTGAAATTTTTACGATTTTCATCATGCTTCGGATGAATAGTGGTACAATCAAAAAATGTGCAGGCATAGAAACAATATCTGATTGCAGTGGAAGCGTTTTAGAGTCACGAATGAAAAAAAGGCACAATATTCCCCCCTTTACGATCGAAGACGCCCTCAAATGCGTGCCAAATTTCACAGATTACTCTTTAGATCATTACAGCAAAAGGCCTATTACAATATTAGATGTCTGACCCGTTTAAATTCCTAAATTTCACTCATTTGTGGACGAAAACTCGAGGTCTCCCTCACCGGTGATTTTTCATGAAGCACCATCCAACGGGAGAGGATCATTTGGGAGCTATTTTGGCTCAAAACATCAAGAAACAACTTTTATTGGCTAATTGACGAGCAAAATCTCCCGCAACTGGAAGATTTTCGTCACCTGGTTGTCATATCTATACCATCAACTGATTCGCGAGTTTACATTAGAGCCGAAAAGGAAGACCCTGGCGAAATAAGCGACAATATGCCAGACTTTGGTTAGCCAAGCAAATACACGAAACCCAGGAACATGCCTTTTTCGGGCCAAAAAGATGAAATTTACTCAGATAGCGAACCCTTTCTTCTTTTTGCTTTCCCAGACTTGGCGTTATTTCTTTTCCGCTTATGTGGTTCCCCCAGATTTCTCGTCAAAAGTGGTTTTCGCAGCCATTCCATCGTAGCCGCACCTGATTTAGTTATAAATGGTCTTTTTCCTCTTCGAGATTTTCATGACTTATGAGACTCTTTCTTCATATTGCGCCTGTTCTTGCTGTTTTTCAGCTTGACTTTTCTGTTCATCGTGGAACTTCCTATAGAGACGGTGTTGTGGGCAGAGATCTCGTGAAACGAGACCCTTTTGATCTAAGTATTGGAAATGAGCGTTTGTTCTACATAGCGAAGTTGGAAATCGGTTCACTGAAACAAAAAGTCGATGTTTTAGTCGATACCGGCTCTTCCGATCTCTGGGTTCCTGCGCTGAATTGCACTGCCGAGTTTGGATCAACAGGAAAAGAAGTTCCGAAAAGAGGCCGTGTTCTCAAATACCTAGATGGATTCTATGATCTCTCTGAAATCCATGATCAGAAAGCTGGTTTAGGCGCTGGTAGTCTGGACTTTGTGGCCAAGGAATTGGTGAATGGGGGAAAAGCTGGAGTTGATAAGGCTCGCTCTACGCTGTCCCCTACTGTGACCTCCATTGCATCTACAAGCTCGAGCATTGCAAGTGCTGACATTTCGGCTTGCACAAGCTATGGCGTTTTCGATCTCTCGAAATCGAGCTCATTCAAGGTCAATAGCACCTTGGGAAAGCTAGGTCTCGAATATGGCGATGGCTCTTTCGCCAAAGGTATCTACGTTTCTGACGATATCACAATTGGAGGACAGACGGTCAAAGGTATGAATTTTGCCTTGTGTGATCGAACTAATTCGCAAAGCGGCGTTCTAGGCTTAGGCCCGCCGGCGCTAGAATCTTCCTACCTTCTCGGTGATGTAAATCAAGTGTACTCACACCAGTATGACAATCTTCCCATGCTACTCAAGCTGCAGGGCATAATCAAAAGAAACGTCTATTCTGTTTCGTTGGGCCCTGAGGATGCCCTGGAAGGCAGTGTATTGTTTGGCGCCATAGACCACTCAAAATATACTGGCACTCTTCAGAGAGTTAAGGTTTTGAATCGTTATGCGAACGTGGGCGAAAAGTCCCCAGTTTATCTCGAAATTGCCTTGGACTCGTTGAGAGGCAACGGCTTGACCATTGACTCCAGAGCCTCCATCTTGCTTGATACGGGAGCGACAAATAATTTCATGCCACTGGCTTATGTCAAGCAGATCGCAAGCCATTTGAAAGGAAGACTCGGTGCTTCCGGAATATACACTGTCTCCTGTGATTATTTGAACCTGGACGAAATCTTCACGTTCTCCTTTAGCGGCGTTGAAATCTCAGTTCCATTGAAAAACCTCATCCTTCGTTCCACCTCCAGATGCCACTTGGGAATATTTGCGGAGGATACCAAACCAAGCTTAGGCGACAGCTTTCTTCGCCATGCGTACATCGTGTACGATTTAGACAACTACGAGATTGCGTTGGCTCAGGCGTCGAACAGCTCTGGCGAGCCAGATATCGAGGAGGTTACAAGCGAAATACCAAACGCACAAACTGCTCAGCAGTATGACTTCACATCGATAAGTCAGCAATTTGGCTTCACCAAAGTTGGAACAAGAAGCAAATTCACGATGTTCACTACGACATTCGACAATATGATTCCTTCTGCGGCTCCGTCTTCCACTGAAGAGCTGGCTTCTGTTGAATCTACGGCTGCAATTACCAGTTCTCAAGTATCTACAACACAAGCATATGGGAATACTACTGTGGCCAACATAACCAGCACAACAAATCTCGAGGCGATCAATGCCGTATCCTCAACATCTGCTCCACGCTCTTCATCAACGCTGCTGAGAGGAGGATCTTCTCACCTTTACCAAGGCCCTGCTTATATTCTTTTAGCGATATTCACAGCTATTCTGCTCGTGTTTTAGGGATTGGGATGATTCGGGATATTTGTTAAAGTTGTTGGCTAATTTAATCGAATCAAGTCATGGACTAAAAGACACATTTAGATGGTTTTAGACTCGGCACATGGTATCTTCCACTTATATAGTTACACAGCCTTGCAACATAGACCAAAACAAAGGGTTACCTAATTTTTGGGAAATTTATCAGCCCTTGAGCTTTGAGAGCTCATAAAATCTTTCTTCTTCTTTTTTTTTTTTTTTTTTTTTTGTTTTTTTGGCCCTAGCTAGGGACACAGCATAAATCAGTACTTTGTGTGTTCGACATATAGTTGGCTGCAACTTGACTGAGGCCATATACTACTGTTACCACGCAATTAACTCTGGAAAAAGCGATGAAAGAAGAGCCTGATTCGATTGGAATACCTGAATTAAAACAGTGAATAAAGTCATTACCTTTTGCCATATTTTGATACATTCGACGTGCTCCGTAGAACTGGCACTAAAAGCACCATGCACTCCCACCTCATTGAATATTCAACCAGACTACAACAGTAACAATCCAAATGCCAATGGCTTCGTCCAATGCGTTTCTACATCTCACAGACGATGCTATAGCTGAGTTTGCATCCACTGGATCTCAGCAAATCCTAGAGAAGTTGCAAACAAAGGAGGTATCTCAGGATGAAGCTAGCGAGACTGCCAGTGAGATCTTCACCGAAATCCTCATGGCTCTTGAGGAAAACAAGATAAGCAGCGAGGCAGTCGTTCGTTTTCTAGAACAGGCGGTGAATGACGAGGTAAAGGCTGTGATTTTCTGTCAGGCAATTGACGTTTTCCCGGTGACAGAACCAATCAAAGAACTTTTGACCGAGCTTCAAAAGAACCAATCGATAATTAAACCCAAGACAATAGCTGAAAACGTTGACTCCTCGCTTCTAGCGACTCTGAACTTTGTTCCAGCCCAATCGTTGCAGCGTCAATTGAACACTCGCAAGAGAGACATGTTCTACACTCAAAATAAGTTCAATTTGTTCTATGAGGAGTTCGAGGGATACGCTAAATTGATCCAGGAATTATACAAGATTCTCAGGACCCCTCGTAATTTGGGACTCGTGGATTTTGCGCTTCGTGCAACAGAGTCTCTCATCGGACACTATCAGTTGGATCCTAACAGAGTACTCGATGTCATAATGGATGTCTTCGGTCAAGTCATTGTGAGAAATCAGGAGTTCGTGATAAGATTTCTCAAACGATCGAGATGGTGGCCTGCCGTTCAAGCTACTCCAGAAGCAGGACTTCAGGGACTAAATCATGGTGGAAGCGAAACTGGAAGCAAGCTGCTTGCTCTCAAATTCACCAAGGCACCCGAGGACAAGGACTTCTCAGAGACATTCAAGATCATGATTGCAATTCTTATACGGGAGGGTTTCATAAGTTTCGGCTCGCTTTATGCTCATCTTCGGCCCAGCGCTGACGAGATGGCAGACCTTGAGAAATTGTACAAAAAGGAGCTTGACGATAAGGTCTTCAAATCCACCGCGAGTGCACTAGCTTTGGCTGCCCCATTGCCATCTGAAGAAGGTGAAAATGGCGAGAAGCCCGCTCAAGGCGAAACAGCGTCTAACAAGAAGGACACTACTGTTGCAGCCCGTATTGAGCATAACTTGAAATTCCAGATGTTGAAAATCTTCCTTGAAGTAGGCTTATACTGGCCGTCGATCTACATCCTTGCCGAAAATCCCTTTTTTGTTCACATTGACGATGATGTTCCTGAACTCATACTTCGAATGCTCGAGCTGATGATTCAACCATTATATGATGAGGTGTGTCCGTCCAAAGCTTCCTTGACCAATGCGTTGAGCACTCTTATGCCCCAACCTCGACCCAGCTCAATGGGAAGCGTGAGGTACGTTAACCCAACTCTTGCATCTATGTATTGTTTCAGAGCAAATGCCCATATACATAGCAGCAAAAACTTGATATACTTTTTCGAGAATTGGCTGGACAATCTTCCCAAAGTCAGAAACTTTAATGACCTTATGAGAATCTCAAACGAATTCGTGAAGTTTTTGGGTCCTGCTATATGGAAAGACTTGGCAGTTTTCAGTAAACTTTGCGAGCTTCTCACGTCCTTGTGCCGAAAAGAGCAAACGTCGGAAGCCAAGGAACAATACCTCAACTATTTCAGGAACTACATTTTCCCTGCTATTGGAAGCATTGAGGAAAATCCGGTGCCTGTGGCGAAAGCATTCGAATTTCTCAAACTATACCTGCCAGATGACAGATTCAATCTCTACGGCGAGCTATATCAGGTCACTGCAAAGAACAACTCACTCGTCAAAATTGCATACGGAAAAGCGGAGAAGGCAACAAAAGATGCACTCAAAAGATTGTCTAAAGAAAATGTCACGCCAATGATGAGGCGCCTCGCCAAAATAAGCTACACGAATCCCTTACCTTGTTTTTTGACAATGTTGCAGCAGATTGAAAGTTACGATAATCTCAACTCCTTGGTGGTCAAGACAGCTCAGTATTTCAGCGAGTATGGTTGGGATAATATGACGCTAGCGATCCTCATGAGAATCACAGCATTGGGAAGAAGTAACATCCAGCAAGACGGCTTACACGAGCGTCAATGGATACAGTCGTTGGCATCATTTGTTGGCCAGCTCTGTCACAGCTACCCAGAATCGATTGACTTGGAAACGCTCGTTACTTACTTAATTAAGTCGTTCCACAACAAGGAAAGCTCTGGTCTTCTTGTCTTCAAAGAAATCCTCGCACTTGCTGGTGGCATGAAGCCTAGCAACAATTTGACTCCGCTTCAGGTTGACATGATAAGTTGTGGTCACACATTCGAAAAGATGGTTTTCAAGACTATACAAGATCAGAGGTTTGAAAGCATCGTGCCAGGGTCCAAGCTTGCGGAGGTGTTGCTTGAGCTTGACGTGGTGAATGAGATTTTCGTTCTTTTATCCAATCTCAATAGAGCGCTTGTGACTGGAGACGAGTACACCCACCTCAAGGTGCTTGCCAATAGAGCTGATGATATCAATGATGTGATGCATTTATTCTGCGCTCTTATTGGATTTTTTGGCAGTGATCAAACGCCTAATAATCTCGAGGCCATAACTAATCTTGTCAGCAAATTCGGTGTCTCCATTTCGTGGGCATTCGAGTTGTGGAGGCCATACCTCACGGATAGCGAAGTCTTAGGCGACATTGGAGAGGACTTCTCGGGCGATGTATCTTCAGCTTTGTTCACAACCTTCTGGAGTCTCAAGTTGTACGACATCAACTTCAAGGCTGCTTTGTATGATTCCGAACTTGCGAAAATCGAAAGCAAAGCCGCAAGTCTTAGAGAGGCACTTCTATCTGCGAGGGGCAATAAGTTGACAACCAAGGAGACTTTACAGCAACTCAAGGCGGAGTATGTAAGCGCAGAGGACTCGAAAGCCAGTGTTCCTCTCGAGAAGGAATCGCATATGAAACACGATGAGGAAGTTACAAAGGCTCTTACTGAGTCATCTTCCAACTGGTTCAGAGCATCTACGAGCGACGAGCGTGAGCTTGAAACAAAGGCATTCTTACAAGGATGTGTAATTCCAAGATGTATCCACTCTTCGTTTGATGCCATTTTCAGTGCTCGCTTTCTTTTCAAAATCCACGAAATCTGCAGTGAGAAGTTTTCTATCATTTCGGCATTGCATCATCTCTTCCACTCCCAGATCGTGTTTGCAACGTTGTTCACTTGTACCCCATCCGAGGCCGAGTGCCTAGGTCTATTCTACGCAGAGGTTTTGAGACAATTGTCCATCTGGCATAAGAGGGAAGAATTTGAAAAGATCTTTGAGGTTGCACCTTTGAAGAGTCATGATTTTAGTGAAACTATTGATTTTGACGAGTTCCAGAAGTTGTTATTTGACTTGCACTCATCTCTACTTGCGGATGTGTCTCGCTCATTGGAAGTCAGCAACTACATGTGTCGTCGTAATGCAATCACCTTGATGAAGAATCTTTTGGGCGTTTATCCAAACGTTGAAGACCATTGTGAAACCGTTTTGGACCTCATCGAAAGAATCATCGCAACTGAGGATCGTGAGGATCTCAAATTGTCGTCCAGTGCCTTGATTGGACATGTGAAGTCCCGCTCCAAGACTTGGGTCCACATGTGGGACTTCTACAGCATGCCCGATGAAGAAAAGGAGAGCCAAATGCAAAAGAGAAAAGTTGTCGAGGAGGAAGCTGCAAGGAAGAAAGAGGAGATGAGGCGGAAGAGAGAAGCTATGGAGAAGAAAGCACGAGAGGAGGAAGAAAGAATCTTCGCGGAGCAGAGGAAACGTGAAGAGGAAGAATTGAAGAAAAAACGTTTGGAGGAGGAGAGAGCTGAACAGGAGGAGAGGGCTGAGCAACAAAAGCAAGCGACAGCTAGGGCACTCAAATACGACGAGGTGGGAGCTGCTCCCTCACGTCAACCTCGTACAAAGGAGGCACCTAGAGGACGTTATGATCAGTACTCCAGGTCCACGCCTCGTCCAGAAACTCCCTCCGGAGACAAGAAAAAGGATGTCACGAACGATACTTCTTCAGATGAAGTCAAAAAGGACGACGCTGGAGATGACAAAGGGAACGGTGATGAACTCAATAAGGGAAAAGCTGCTTTATCTAACAAAACTCCCACCTCGCCGAAGAAAGAGGAAGCTGCAAAACCAAAAGAACCAGCAAAACCTCAGGAAAATGCTAGGACCCGATTCGCAAATCAGAGGCTTCCTAGTCCCAGTGAAGCGAGAGGCAGAAACGATGCAAGAGGAAGGAACGATATCAGACCTCGAAACGATAGCAGGTCCAAGTCGGACTACAAGGCTAAGGAGGAACCTGTATATCTGCAAAGAAGAGAGCCTCTTCCTCCACAAGCGGCGCCGAAGAACTCGAGATTTGGTTCCTACAACAGAAGAGACGATTCGAGGACCAATGTTGCTCCTTCCAGACCTCGTGGACCTCAACATTCGAGGAGCACTACACCTCTTCCTCCACCTCCCACTCCACCACCCAATGCACCTTCTTCTGGAAGATCCGAAAATGATAGATCGGACAGGAAGAGAGAGTGGAGAGGCCACGGTAATAGACCAGACAAACGGGCACGGTATTAGCATCAAATTATAATACATATATTTTTGGGTTGACAGCTGTTAGATCTTTGTAGCTTCCAGACCTCCAACAGCTTGTTCTATTATACATTCTCGACCTCCTGGGCCAAAAGCATGTCGAGTTCCCGCTGCCTCTCAGCAATCTCGTCCTCTATTGACGAATCTGTTTCCAGTTTCTCGGGAGTGGCCCCCTCCATCATGTCGTCATCCACAAGATCAGCCTCGTCCATGTCGGAAAAATGATCCAGATCATCTTCCGCGTCTTTCAGACTCCTATCACCAGCCTCCTCCTCCTCTTCCTGCTTCAATTTGTCAAGCAACTCTCCCGCCATTTCCCTCTCTCGCTCGTGCTTTTTCAAGTGCTTGTCAAAAGCATGCTTCCGCTCGAACGTCTTGCCACATCCAGACCGCTTGCACTTGTAGGTCTTTTTGAACGTGCCCAGCACCAAATCGATAATGGACGAAGCGCTGTACTTGTCGATGTCAATGGCGACTCCGTCGGGATGATTTTCCTCTGCTGAGCTTTCATCAGAGATGATTGTGTGTGTACGATCGCTATTTCTGTGCAAAGTCTCGAGGGATTCGTTCTTTTCTGTTTTGGTGCCAGGCTTCGAATTCTCCTCCACTGGCTTGTGAAGTAGCTTGTGGACCTTTAGGGCCTGCGCTGAGCCAAATTCAGCACCGCATTCGTCGCATTTTGCCTTGGCATGGGCAGTCCTAATATGATCTTTGAGGTTTCTTTCGGTGACAAAGGTTGAAAAACAGCCAGTATGGCTGCAAGTGTATGCCGTTCCGTCTCCATGCTCCTTGAGCTTGTGTTTGGCAACGAGCACTTTATTCTGGAACCTTCTATTGCATATATTGCACAATGTCACCTTCTCGTGCACGGACTCTATGTGGTGTTTTAGCGAAATGTGATGGTAGAAGGCTTCCTTGCATCCCTCGTGAGTGCACTTGTACTTCTTTGTGTGTGTGAGCTCGTGCCTTCGTAGTCTCTGGGCGTCTATTGTACCCTTTCCGCAAATCTTACACCGAAACCTCATCTCGCTATCTTTCTGGTGGCTGCACTTGTGGACCTCTAGATGTGACTTTCTGAAGAAAGCCTTGTCACATCCTTCATAATCACAGGCAAAAGGACGGTCATTACTGTGTGTTCTTTCGTGTTGGGCCAAAAGTGCCGGTCGGGAATATCGCTTATCACAGCCGTCATGCAGACAGGCGTATTTCTTGGGCCTGGGCTTTTCTGTCATGGTTCATGGTGTAGTTGATATTTCGCGATAAGAGATGTGGATGTACGGTAGGGTGATGGACCGCGTTTTTGGCGCAGCTTTTTGGAAATTGTTTGTAAAACTAACACATTTGTGAATGTCAGAACTTGAATAATACAGAGCCACCTTAAATCTGGCAAAATTTTTGTAATTCTGCCCTCCTTGATATGGTTACCAGCTCATCACCAGAATCAAGCACCATCCGAGATAGTTTAGTGGCTAGAATTACCGCTTGTCGCGTGGTAGACCGGGGTTCAATTCCCCGTCTCGGAGCTTTCTGCGCAAGTGGTTTAGTGGTAAAATCCAACGTTGCCATCGTTGGGCCCCCGGTTCGATTCCGGGCTTGCGCATTCTTTTTGCTTTTTGAACCTTCTCCTTCTATAATTCAAGAGGGCACTTTTTCTTTGTCTTCTTTAAATGCTACTTAGAGAAAATTCTAATACTAAGACTAGGAAACCAAAAGGGACACAAATGCGGGCCTCGATGTTCTCTGCAGTATGTTTACATTCCAATCAGGGCAATAATCTCGTTCGATGTGGGAATTTTAAACTTCCAGCTTAATAAACCAATTTATACCAAAGCTCCAATTGTTTAGAAAAAGGCAAAAAGAGACGAGAAAAATAGCCTTTTTACGTCGGGCAACGCCCCCGAATTCCTAAGTGCCTGCCTTTGTTCGAGCATAATGGGGCTCGAATCATACTAAACCCCAAACGGCAGGTGCGCATTGCCTCAGACACTAATATACTAGCACAGAAAAAAATCACAGAAAAGGGTAATTTTAGCAACTCCTTCACCAAAGTGTTTTTTTCACAACCCCTCTGGATTCACCTCAGTATAGTCAAATTCGCCCCAAATAACCAAATTCAGTCTCCAACATCCACCAGGTGACTTCCTATACCCTTGATAGATATAAATAGCCTGCTCATTGATCCCCCTTCATGATCTTTGTCACCACCACCTTGGTCACCTCGGCCCTTTTGGGCAGTCTCTACCAGGTCAAAAGAGACGACATGCCTTCCGTGACAACCACAACCACTAGTTCATCTTCAACCTCGTCTTCAAGTTCAACCTCAAAATCAAGCTCCAGTTCTGGAAGCTCAAGCAGCGATTCTATGCCTTCAGCTACTTCCAGCGCCAGCAGTGACGCCATGCCCTCGGCCACTACCTCAACCAGTACCTCCAGCTCCTCCACCAGCGAGCTGTACTCCATTCCTTCGGTCACAGTGCCGCCAAACAGCGACAACCCATACATTATCAGAGAAAGCCAACTCACAGGCACTGTGTTCATCGCTGTGGGCAGTCTTGTGGGCGCCATCATCCTAGCGTTTGTCTTGTTTCACCTCATAAGATCGGTCCGTGCGTCGATGTTGGCGAAAAGAAACCTCCGGGGCGAAAAGTCCATGTACGAGAGCTACAACAGAAACAGGGTGCACGCAGGCTCCATGGGCTCCTCCAGCACGCATTTGCTCAACACTGAGTACCACGGGTCGGTGGCGAAAATCCCACTTATGGCGTCAAAGTCAGTGTACGACGGATCTCAAGCTGGAGGTGATGCTTCCACCTTATACATGGGAGAAGCGCCCTATGCTACCTCCCACCACGACCTCACCAGCATGTTCATTTCTCCAACCAAGGAGATCATGACCCACGGCAGAAGCAAGTCGCAGTCGGTGTATCTCGACAGCGGGTCGAACTTCGAGGCCTCTCCGGCCATGAACAGACACTCGCAGGTCATTCCGAACATGTACTTGAGCCCAGGCATCAACAACAGTGAATACTCGTTGCTGGAGCACGCACCTGGAGCGGGAAGCAAATCCTCGTCCAATTCTCCGGAAAACAGTCCGAATGCAAGACAGAAGAGAAGAACGCTCCCAAGCATGTACTTGGAGGATCTCATTGACAAATGAGCGGGCTCCGTAAAAACTAGCATTCATCATGGTTAGATGTAGAAGATTTGTAGTCTTGCATTTTTTGTGGAGTTCGTGTTCGCCAGTATCTGACTACTTCATTGTACTGATAAGAGTTTCGCACCCATTTTTCACTACACCTATGAGACGGCTAACTAGATTAAGCACACTACAACTTCGAGGGTTGTCCTCCTCCTTCAGGCGATGTTCGAAAATAGACTGGCGCAAGGAATTCGAGTCTCTCCACATCAAGGATGTGAAACCGCTTCCGAATCACGAAACTGTGGACTTACCGTCGCAGGTTTTCAAACCCAAGATCGGCACAACTGTCGACGATAACAAGGCTCCCTTGGTCCTCATTCACGGCCTCTTCGGAGCTAAACAGAACTACAGCTCGGTGGGAAAAGAAATCTCGACAATCACCAGAAGAAGCGTTATCGGACTCGACATGAGAAATCACGGAAACGCTCCCCACGCAGCTCCCCACAACTATATGACCATGGCCCGTGACACGATACAGTATATCGAAAAGTGTCATAAAGGCCCTGTGGCATTGGCCGGCCATCTGATGGGCGCCAAAGTTTCCATGTTGGTGAGCTTGTTTCGTCCAGATCTCGTAGAGAAGCTCATTGTTATAGACAACAGTCCAGTTTCTGAGAAGCTTGATGTGCAGTTTTATAGAGGCCTTTTGGGGATGTGCCACATCGAGAGAGACAGAAGCCTAGCGGGCTTGCCTCGGGCCGCTCTAATGGGCAAGATGGACAAGCTCTTGAGCCGTTTTGAGAAAGACCCGTTGGTGAGGCTCTTTCTTTTGTCAAACCTTGCCAAAAGAGCTAGCAAACACGATAACCTGCCAGTTAAGTTTCGTGTGCCCGTGCTCCATTTCTTGAAAGACGATGTTCTTGCTGAGATGGGAGACTGGCCTGGCGAAGTGGAGGGAATGGTTTTTGACAAGCCTGTTCGTGTGATGAAGGCCGCTAAGTCGGAGTTCGTGACGGAAAGGAGTCTTGAAAACGACTTCCCGAGGTATTTCAAGGACTTCAGTGTGTCAGTCTACGACTGTGGCCATTGGCTTGTGAGTGAACAGCCTGAGAAGTTTGTGGACGAGACCGTCAAGTTTTTAGAGCAGTAATGAAATGGACAGAACGAAAAAGTATAGGCAGAATTTCTCGATATTCGGTACAAAAACATCGGAGAACGGGCTTTGCTGCTTATGTTCCTATGCTGTCACCTCAATGGCTGCAAATTGACGAGCAACGCAGCCCACGATACATAATACTCCATACTGAGGCAAGTTTAATCAATTTTTGCACAAATCTAATTGCCATCACCTGACCATAAAATCTTAAATATTACTTTTATTCAACACATCCACCGCTTAATATTACTCCATTGGTAGACCCGTTGGATAGGCCTGTTCAATACAGTGCGAGCAAAGCTACAGGCATAGACTGCACCTGTTAACAGAACACCCAGAAGTTCGTGACCCAAAAAAGCCGAATTTCATCAAGTTTTCTCTAATTCTCCATTTTTGCTTCCTTCTCTTCCGGGAAAGTACATTTCTTCGTGTGTTCCATACACGCCGGTGTTGTTCCTATGCCGATGGAAAGGGATGAGCATGAGCATGCGATTACATAATCAACGCTCAACAAGCTATGTGTATATAAAGAAGGCAGCCTGCGCATTTTCTCAGTTCCCATTCAAGCATATTGCACCCAAATTGCCAAAATAAATAGCAAGCACAAACCCCTATAATTGTTAAAGAATGTCGGACTTCGCTCCAACGTCCAGTTCCGGTGAGGATTTGTCCTTGCCCAAAGCAACTGTCCAAAAAATCGTCAGCGAAATCTTGCCCAAAGACATCGCCATCTCCAAAGAGGCTAGAGAAGCCATCACTGAGTGCAGCATAGAGTTTATCATGATCTTGTCCACACAGCTGAACGATATAGCGGAAAAAGAAGCCAAGAAGACCATAGCAAGCGACCATGTGATCAAGGCGCTAGAAGAGTTGGGTTTCCACAACTACCTCGATATCATCAACAGGGTGTTGGACGAGCACAAGGAATTGCTCAAGGGGAAGGAGAAGAAGAACAACAAGTTCCTCAACTCTGGATTGTCGGAGGAGGAGCTTTTGAAGCAGCAGGAGGAGCTTTTCAAGAAATCGAGAGCTCGTTTGCAAGGAAGTGGGTCCCCCGGAGCACAAGAAATCAAGCAGGAAAACTAGGGAAATCTCGGGACGTAGTAATGAGAGAAGGCTGAGAGCGCCTTTTGTATATTAGTCTGATCGAAATAGCGAAAGACAGCCGGCGGAGTCGGGTGCAACGATGTATATTACACGAAATCTATGGTACATATGTCCTCGGGACATTTCAATAGATAATTAGCCTCAACCTAGCACAAGCTCGTAAAGAATGACCAAGATGTTGATGACAATGAGCGGGAGCCTCAATAAGGTTCGGATGGCGCTGATCAATGTGATAAGTCTGTTTTTTATCGACGTGTCGGCATTGGCTTGCACTCCATACTGCTGTTGAAACTGATTGGGCGTAGCGCTTCCCCAGCCAATTCGGTTGAGGAATCTGTCCTCGCTTAGGACTGCTATACCGTTGACGCTGAGGATGATGACATAGAATAATTTGCCCAAGCCGAACATTTGGGTGTGGTTGTGGAAGTGAGCAAGACAGAATCTCACTTGAGTTTAGGTGAGAATCCGTGCACCCACCAAATGTGCTTGACGGAGCCACCCGGAGGGAAGGTTGTGGAGCGAAAATCTTGTTTTTTTATACTTTGCTTTAAGTCCATTTGGAACCTCAGAAGTCGTTTTGTTCTTTTTTGCAGCTCTTGGATCGGGTGTCTGGCTGTGACTACCTCGTAGTACCTTGTCACCCTGCACTTGCCACAAGTTGTGATAAGTGTTGAATAGCCTTTTCAAGAAGTTCAATATTTAATTTCGTCTTCAATTTGAAAGGACGATCAAGCTGGCATGTTTCTATTGTTCGAGTTTTGTTGTAAATAATCAGGGGACTTCAGTAGATAGCCCTCGCTTTTCCAATGGCTGCAAAATTACATTATTTGATGTCTTTGAGAAGAAAGCGGAAAGACGGCCGTTTTGTTTACCATCTAATGGAACTAATCTCACCAACCAACCATTGAATCTCCAGGTGTTGTTTTTTCAAACGTAATTCAAATTAATAAAAGGTTCGTTTCTCGCTGAATCGCAGCAAAAGTGCAGAATTCCCATGGGGGTTTCAGAATTGTAAATCAAGTCTACGGAAGCGAAATTGCAAACTTGAAGATCCTTGGATAAAAAGGCTTAGATTCTCTTCGCTTTTGGCAATTCGAATCTGGTTGCCAATAATGCTGGCCCTATCTGAACAATGGGGCAGGGGAGGCCAAATTAGCCAGCTACCGGAGGTTTATGTCCTCAATCCCAGAAACACAATTAAGATTAATGAGTGTCTGCCCTAAATGTTTCAGATTTCATTATACTCCAAAAAAGAAAAAGAAAAATCTATCAACACTACAATTTAAAGTATTTCTCACACCAGAAGTCTAGACAATGTGGTCTGCAACTGTATTGTGCGCTATGAAACTCCACACACAAATCCTCGACGGTCAAAGACTTTCATAAAATTCAAGATTAGAGCTGAATTTCCAACTTCCTCCTCTTATTACGAATTCACCAATCAGCAAGAATAACCCCTAAAAAACCTAAATACTACATATATTCAGCCATTCTTCCCATTATCCAGTTGTGGGTGCGCGCAAATAACATTTTTCAAGTACTGCCCTCTTTTTGTCCACCAAAGAGGAACCCTGAAAGTTACCATTCATGGACAAAGATACTCTCCTCAAGTCCCTTGCCGGGACGCTTGACGCTAATACACAAATAAGAAAGCAAAGTGAGCAACAACTAAGTTATTTCGAGCAACAGCCAGGGTTCACCGCCTACCTTCTCGATCTCATCACTTCCTCCAGTGCTAATCTTGGGGTTCAGATTTCAGCAGCCATTTTCTTCAAGAACCGTATTTCCAACTACTGGGTGGTTCCGGATCTCAAGGCCCCTACTGCGAGGTACATTCAGCAGGAAGAAAAAGGCGCCATCAAGCTGAAGTTGATTGAGGTTTTGAGCCAAACCTACAAGAACCCGCAATTGAGAGTACAGCTATCCACCTCTGTGAGCAGCATTCTCAACTCCGAGAAATGGGACGACCTCGTGAACATCATCCCCAAGCTAATTTCTGACACTTCCAACCTCGACCATGTGTTCACAGGCTTAATCTGCTTGTTCGAGTACACAAAGACGTATCGCTACTCGCACGAGGGAAACCGTAATATCGTTCTCGAAGAGGTGGCAGAGAAGATGTTTCCATTGTTGGAGTCTTTGACCGAAAACCTTATAGGAGACGACTCGAGCGAGTCGGATGAGATGCTCTACTTGATTTTCAAAATCTTCAAGTATTCAACCTACTCTGTCATGCCTGAGTACCTCATGGACTCCTCCAAGTTAGGCACATGGTGCAAGCTCCACATCATGCTCATAAACAAGCCATTGCCCGCTTCAGTCTCTCGAGTTGAGCCTTCTGAGCGTGCTAACCTTCCTCGTGTTAAGGCAGTCAAATGGTGCTTTGGTAACTTGCACAGACTCCTTTTCCGTCACGGTGGTGGAGTCAGCACGCCAAAGAAGGACTCCCCGTTCGCTACTACCTTCTTGAACAACTTTGTTCCTGAGATCCTCAACATCTACTGGCAAATCATAGAGAAGTGGTCCTCCAAGCAGGTGTGGCTTTCCGAGGCTTCCTTGTACCATCTCATAGGCTTCTTGGAGCTGGTGATTGAGACTCCAGCTTTCCCTTTGATCGAGGAGAAGTTGGACGCCATCGTGAGACACGTTCTTTTACCTACTCTCAACGCCAACCAGGAAACCATAGAATTGTACGAGGACGACCCCGAGGAGTACACAAGAAGATTCTTTGATGTCAGCAGAGACAACACGACTGCAGACACTGCATCTGTTAATTTCTTGTTCAGGTTGTCATCAACTAAGTTCTCAAAAACGGGGGCTTCTCTTTTGGCGATTTTGAATGAGGTGTTCCAACGCAGAGCCTCTGACAGAGAGAACTTGGAATACGCATGTCAAGCCGAGGGAGCTCTTCGTGTTTTGGCAACCATCTCTATCAGGCTTAACAAAGACCTGAGCCCAGTCAAGGGTCAGGTTGACCAGCTTCTATATTCATACGTCTATCCCGAACTTAATGAGGCTGTCATTGCAAAGTTCCCTTGGCTCACCGCTAGAGGTTGCGATACTATTGCCATGTTCATGCACAAGTACAACGATCAGAAGATCTTGCAAGACATTTTCCAGGCCATTGTCTACTGCTTCCAACAGCAGGAGCACTTCCCAATTCAGTTGACCGCCATTGATGGTTTGCGTGCTTTGGTGGATGAGGATTATGTCGCTGCTCAGGTTGCTGACAAAGCACCTCAATTGATGGGAATCCTCCTCGACATGTCTAAGGTGTTTGAAAGCGACATTCTCAACACCGTTATGGACGTTTTCGTTGAGAAGTTTGCGGCCAATTTGGAGCCCTACGCAACTGAACTTTCGACTCGTTTGGTCGAGCAATTCATCAAATTAGCTCATGAACTTCTCGAGCAGTCCTCGCAGACCGGAAATATCAACGTGGACAAGGAGTATGCTGCTGCCGGTATCCTCAACACATTGACCTCCTTGGTCATCTCAATGAACGCCTCTCCTCAGGTTTCTAGCAACTTGGAGTTGATTCTCAAAGACATGATCAAATTTATTTTGGAGAACTCAATGGCGCTGTTTTTGACCGAGGTGGTCGAGATGTTGGAGTCGATTGTTTCGAGCACCAACCGCATGTCGCCAACGATGTGGGAGCTTTACCAAGTTGTCATTGCTTGCTTTGACACTTACGCCGAGGATTTCTTCGACACATTCCAGCCATTTTTGGAAGCTGTCATTTTGCACGCTTTTGGTGAGGATGACATTTCCGTGGACAACCCTAACGTCCGCTCCTTGTTCCAGGTCTGCTTCAAGATGTTGTCTGGCGATATGGTCGATCCCGTGTTTGCCCACCATGCATTCGAGCTCATTGAGTTTGCAATCTTGACATTGAACAAGAAGTTCATTCCATTCTTGCCTGAGTTCTTGCCTGAGCTTTTCCAAATCTATCAAGCGTTGGACGCTCAGGAGGCGTTTGACGGCTACATGTTGCACTACTTGTCAGTGTTGAAAATCTTCTTCGCCTGCTTCTGTGTCGAGGCCACTGGCACATTGCAGATCATGAAGCAGCACGAGGTCGTCAAGTTTTTCTTCACAATGTGGGTCAAGTACGGTGACGAATTCAGAAGCGTCTATGGCTGCAAATTGCAAATTCTTGCTGCTCTCTCGATCCTCGTTAACGCACCATTGAACCTCCTTCCTGCTCAGGATCTAGTAGGGGAGACTGTTGACTTGCTCATTTCGAACCTCGAGACCTTGCCACATGCTATCAAAGCCAAGCAAGACATCCTAGATAGGGAGAGCGGAGTCCGTGGCACTTCCAAGGACTATAATGGCGACGAGGACGAAGATGACGATGAAGACTACTATGCTGAAGACCTAGAGGCAGACGAGGCCGAGCTCGAGGCAATGAAGCAAACTCCTCTTGACTCGATCAACGCTTTCCAGATCTTTGCAGAGAAAATCACCTCGATGCAACAGGAAGACCTGCAAAGGTACCAGGAAGTGTTTGGCGGTTTGGACGATTCGCAGAAAGAGATTGCCAACAGGATTGTGCAAATCAGTCAGCAGCCTAGACACAGTCAGGCATAGGGGAATAGCAGAAGAAAAAAGCTCAGATGGTAGAATTTGTATATTAAGCATATCTCGTCAGAGATTCTCGCACACTATGTACCACGATTGTACTGTATGAGACTAGGGGCAAACCATAGTCTCTATCTCCATCTTCCACATTCAAGGACCACCAAACTCCAATTTCTAATCAGATGTTTTCCGGATTTGGATCAGGCTTCTTTGGAGGCCAGAGCTTCTCACCCGTGAATATGAAGTTCGAGGATTACTTCAGATGCTACCCTATTGCCATGATGCCAGATAACGTAAGGAAACCAGATGCCAACTTCGGAGGCAAGATCTTTCTCCCTCCTTCTGCGTTGAACAAATTGACCATGCTACATATCAGATATCCCATGTTGTTTGAGTTGACGAACGAGTCAGCGGGCAAAAAGACCCATAGTGGTGTGTTGGAATTCGTCGCTGAGGAAGGTAGAGTCTATATTCCACAGTGGATGATGGAAACCCTCCAATTGCAGCCGGGATCCTTGGTGAAGATCGCCAACCACGATCTTCCAAACGGAAGATTCACCAAGCTTGAACCCCAATCGGTGGACTTTCTTGAAATCTCGGACCCAAAGGCCGTCCTTGAAAACGCTTTGAGGAAGTTCTCGACGCTTACAGTTGACGATGTTATTGAGATTGACTACAACGACACGAGGTACGGCATCAAGGTCTTGGAAGCGAAGCCTGAGTCGGACTCGAGGGGAATTTGTGTCGTTGAGACAGACTTGGAAACCGAATTTGCGCCTCCCGTGGGCTACGTTGAACCAGAGTACAAGCCCAAGTCAAAAGCCCCCTCCACCACGCCCATAGATCCTTCGAGCGTGAGAAAGAGTGCTGGTGCTGGCACAATGGCGCAATCTATAGACTATGCTAATTTGGTTGCAAATGCTGGCAAAACTAAGTACAAGGGGTCTGGCCAGAAACTTTCTGGGAAGGCCACGGGAGATGAAGAGAAGAGAGTCACAATAGACGACTTGGACCCCAACATTCCCCCTGCTCCTTTGCACCTTCCAGATAATCAGCTCTTCTTGGGCTGGCCAGTCACATTACCTACACCAGAAGAGTCGGAGGGGGAGCAAAAGACGGAAAAGGCTTTCTCTGGCGAAGGCAAGTCATTGAGACAAAGCAAGAAGCGCTCCAATAAGGGCAAAGACCACCCTCCCTTGAAGAACCACTCGCGCAGCCCGGACTACATTGAAATCGACGACTGATGTCGCATTATAGTACACTCGTTGGTCTCATGCTAGGCCTGCAGACCCTCTATCAATTACTGTTCCGAAGATGGAAGGAAAACGTCGTTACCCTGCTCCATAGCACGCTTGGTGTGGTACACGATGTCGGCGGACTCCCATGGGTATGCAATCCAGACGTCGGGGACGGTTCTGGCAGCGAAGTAGTTGCCTGTCTTCATGATCTCATCGGGCAACGAAGCCTTCTTCACCTTGTCCTTGTCGTGAAGAACAAAAATACCGAACTTGGTGTCTTCAGGGTTGGCACCCTTGGCCTTGGCTTGCTCAGCGACATCCTTCTTTAACTCGGACACGGCATAGTGCAAAGTAGTTCTTGTGTCATCGACCTCGTCGATAATCAAAATGTTCTTGTTCACCAAGTCGACCTTGGACTGGGCGTAATCAATCCACTGGGTTCTCACGACCTGAGTACCGACCTTCTCGGCCTGGGTACCAACGGTCTCAATGTCCTCGTAAAGAGACAAAATGATGGCCATGATTCTGATGTTTGGCTGACCGGGCTCCTTCAAAAAGGTTCTCAACATACGTGCTGGGATGAAACCACCACCGCCAATTGCGATGATCAAGTCGGGCTTGAATTGCTTGATCTTCTCAGAGGTCTCCTGACACAACTGGTGAATGTTGTTGTACGTGATGTACATTTTCGTGGCTTCGACGTCGGCACTATCCATTTTGATGGTTTTAGAACGGCTTTTTAGCTTGTGGCGGGAAAAGGCCCTTTTATATTAGGATGCGAAAGAGATGAGAGATAAGAGATGGTTTTCTCTCGCGACATTTTTTCCACTCGATGAGCTACCACGAGACGGCAAAGCGTGGTTCACGATGATGGTTTAAATCAAAAGAGGAAGTAAAGAGAATTGGAATCAAGACGGATGTGAATTTCAATGATACTTGAAGCGAATCTTCATCCCAGGCTGGTTCAGTGAATTCTGGTTCCGAGGCATTGCCGTGGCACCTCGACTTGCATCCTGTGTGAGCGTTAAGCGAGATGCTGACACACGAAGCTGCAAACTGATATCTTTACATTGAAGGCTGAAAGGGGATATCTCAGACAAAAAGCCAAATTCATCCAGAGTTCGAGAAACATTTTTCGGCGTCGCCGAATTGTTCATTGGACGGTGGCCAGCGACGATGACGTCATCGAGGGCATGTCATCTTTATAAGCCAGCCCTGAGGTCTAACTAATTAGGAAGCACTTCATTACCGAGATACTTGAGTTTTGGACTAGTTCTGAAAAAAACTGTGGACAATTCTCTGGGCCTTCTATGCCTCTTTAGTCTTCTGGGTCTTTCGGTGTGCAGGACATATTCCTCAACACTTCCTCTTCAGGCGAATGCGAGAAAGGTCTAACATATAGCAGCATTGAACAAGGTAGCAGAATTCAATAACTCGTTCCCTAATCTCCTATCAAAAAGAGATGATCTGGATTTGTAGCTTCACTCCGGGGCATTGCATCTTTTTTTATCCAATTTCAAAATATTCCAACTGTTTTCCACATTACTGGCTACCCCACCTTGGTTCGACCACCTCACGGTAGTGCACATTAGTTAGGCCCGCTACGTATCGAGATCAACCTGAAAAGAACAGCTAGTACTACTTCTTTTGTGTTCTTCTCTTAACTACCCAAAAATGAAGTTGTTTGTGCTCTTATGTTTACTATGGAGCTCGCTTTCGTTTGCTGCCATTGTGGGCATTGACCTTGGCCACCAATTTACGAAGGCCATGATGGTGGCTCCAGGCTTGAACTTTGAGATAGTCGTCACTGACGAAGGCAAGAGAAAGGACTTGAGCGCCATTTCTTTGAAACCGCATGTTGAAAAGGGCGAGTTGAAGGACGTTGACCGTGAATTTGGCTCGAAAATTGGCGCCCTCTGCTCGAGATTCCCCGAGTCCTGTGTTGCCAACATCAAGACCTTGTTGGGCAAGCAAATCGACGATCCCCTCGTGAAAGAATATCTCGAACGCCACCACGGTGTCACTTTGCAATCAGACAAATCAAGAAACGACAGTGTGAGCATGCAGTTGGGCGCTGAGGGCAACAAGTTCGTTTTTCCAGTGGAAGAGCTCATGGCCATGTCTTTGAACGAATTGAAGGAGAGAGTGCTCAATGAGTTGAAGCACCACCCCCAGGCCAAGAAGATTGCCGAGGATGTTGCGATTTCCGTTGCCCCATACGCCTCGCAAGCCGTTAGAAACGCCTACTTGGATGCGGTGCGTTTGGCCAACTACTCCACAGTCTTGGGACTTGTGGACGAGGGAACCGCCGTTGCCAGAGGCTATATTGCCAAGAGAAGACTTACTGAAGATGACAACGTCAACGAGACCGTTCACCACATCATTTACGATTCTGGTGCCGGCTCCACTACTGCTACTTTGTTCTCATACACGCTTCACCAGAACGACACGATTGTTTTGGACATTCTCAGTGTCGGCCACGACGCCTCCTTCGGGGGTGAGTTGTTAACCAAGGCCATGTACGACCTCTTGTACCAGCGTTACGCCAAGGAGTTCAAGTTGTCCAAGAAGCACACCTTGTCTCCCAAGTTGGCTTCCAGACTCCTTGAGGCTGCTGAGAGAGCCAAGATCATCTTGTCCGCAAACACGGAGTATAAGGTTTCTTTGGAGAACTTCCCAGATGACAAAGACTTCAAGACGGTGGTCACTAGAGAAGAATTCGAAGCCGCCAATGAGGCTGTCAAGAAGAGACTCGCGGAGCCAATTTTCGAGGCTTTGAAGAACAGCCCACTGGGTCCCCTCACTATTGACGATATTAGATCAGTCATCTTGAACGGTGGCTCTACTAGAGTTCCTTTTGTTCAGAAGGAGTTGGTGAACTTGTTGGGTTCCGAGGAGAAGATTGCCAAGACGGTGAATGCCGACGAGGCTTGTGCTTTGGGTACTACTATTAGAGGCTACGAGTTGAAAATGATCAACTCTAATCCTTACAACATCTTGCTCAATGACAGAATCTTCAGCGAGTTCGAAGTTTCCGTTGACGGTGCTTCCCAGGAGCCACTTTTCCCTCGTGGCACTACCGCTTCCAGCACCGTGAAGAAGTCCTTGGGACCTGCTGACAAGAAGGCAAAGTCCGTGGGCTTGCTCGAGAACGGCGCTCTTTTTAAGAGCTACTCCATCGAGAATGCTGTGAGCAAGACCAAGAACCTCAAGTGCAAGTCTCCCGAGGTTTTCGGTACCTTTGTGTTGGACCAGAACAAGATCGTGTCGTTGTCTTCGCTCTCTGTTGAATGCCCCCAAGAGGAGGAGGAAGTTGAGAGTACCGAGGACAATGTCTCCAGTGCTGTTAACGCCACAATCCCAAAAAAGAAGAAAGCCCCCGCTAAAGTCACTTTGGCCGTTCCCCAGGCCAAGTACTCCACCTTGCACCCATTGACAAGAGATGCCCGTAAGGTCTCATCCGAGAGATTGGCATACTTGAAGCAAAAGGACTACGAGAAGGTTTTGTTTTCGGAGTTGAGAAACAAGGCCGAGAGTGTATGCTACGAGTTCCGTTCTTACGTCGAGGAACACATCAATGATCTTCGTCAGGAGTTGGGTGACGACAAAGTGGAACTGTTGGAGGCAGCTATCAGTGAGACCCTTGAATGGCTAGACTATGAGAGCGGCAAGGCAACTCTTGATGACATCAAGCAGAGGCACGAGGATATTACCGGTCATCAAAAAGTGGCCGAGGATGCCATCAAAATGCTCCATGCCGATTTGTCCATGGAATCGCTCAAGAAGTTGCACCTGGAGGGTGTTGAGATCTCGTCGCTGGTGCAGAAATACTTGTTGGAGTATGGAAGTCAGATCAGAGAAATCAGAAGCAGGTACGAGGCTGCGGGCTTCGATTTCGACCCTGAGAACGACAAGATCATGAAGAAGTTGTACGGAACCGGCACGAGTGAGGGCACAAAATTGGACCAGCACTACAAAGAGTTCAAGGAGGCCTTGAAAGGTCTCTCAGGCACCGTTGGTTTGTCCAAGAGTGCCCTTGCCAAGAGGAACAAGAAGGAGCTCTATGATGAAGCCGAGCACGTGAAGGGCCTTATAGTGCTGATGATCGAGGATGTGTTGCCTCTTCAACAGAATCACGAGAAGAGATTGGAGTTCTTGTTGACCAGGCTCGAGACATTGACCAAGCAGCGTGAGCAGAAGGAGGCCAAGAAGAAGGCCAAGGTGGTGGAAGAGCCAGTGGAAGAGCCAGTGGAAGAGCCAGTGGAAGCTGATGAGAGCACCGAAAGCGCCCCACCAAAGGCTGATGCTGTTGAGGAAGCCGAGCCCGTTGACCAGGCTGAGCCTGTTGATGCTGCTGAGGAGTCCGCTCCCGAGGCTGACGAGGAGGTGCACGACGAGTTGTAAAAAACTATCTATTGGACACAAAAGAACCTTTTGGTCCGCAACACTATACATACGATTAATACCACAGATACTAGTGCGCAGTGATGGTGTATCTGAAAAAGTAGGTGCGATGTGCGATATCAAGCTACACTCACACCATAGTATTTATCCATAGTAAGATGCTGAACTACAGGGATTCATATAGGAGTGGAGACTACTCGAGCTATGTTTCCAATAACGAGAGAAGCTCAGGTGGGAGAGGGTTCCGTGAAAGAGAGAAAGAGCCCAATGATAGGTACTCCAGAGATGGTCCTAGACCTAGAAGCACCAGAGGAAGATACGATCGAGATCCAGGCAGGGGGCGTGATACTAGGAGGTACGATAATAGGTATGATGACAGAAACCGCCCCAGAAACGACAGAAACGACAGAAACGGGTACAGAAGCCGATACGATGCTAATGACGAGGATCCCGATGCGGGTCTAACCAAGGAAGAGAAGATTCAAAAGTACGAGCGCAAGCTAGCGTCGCTTTTGGCCTACCACACTATAGAGAATTTCCCGCTTAGCGGGTCGCAATGGGGAGTGAAGCCCAAGGGCTTTGACAATGTCACAGCGCAGCGTGCTAAGCTCTCTGGGTTGTTTCCCCTTCCTGGAGCGCCCAAAACGGGCAATGAAGAAAGTTTGGATGATGCTCTCAAGGGCGGATTGCCCAGTTCGGGGTTGTTGATGGCCGCATCGAAGATCGATCCGCTTGACTCCCGCAACTCGTGTATCATTATAGTCAAGGGCTTGGATCTAGAGAAGGTGGCCTACCTCAAGGTGGCAGACATTTTCGACCAATTCATTAAATCGGTTGATTTGGAGGGCGCATCGTTGAGCGGAAACTACGAAAAGGCCAGGAAAACGAAGGACGCCTCGGCCATTATCATCGAGTTCAAAACCAGCGTGGCTGCAACACTAGCATTGGCTCTAAACGGCAAGGAAATTCCGTCTGCTTCTGTTGCACAAGAGGGCTCCCGCGGCTTGCCTGCCCAGTTGAAGTTGAACGTGAGTCGTCCCCAGGAGTATGTGGTTCAGTGTCTACCTCCATATAAATCTGGAGACGACGAATTGAAGGACGACGTTAAAGACAGCCCGAGAAAGTTGACGCTACAGATCGACAAGGCCACGTCCGAGTCCCAGTTACACGACGAGCTCACGAAAATAGCCCCTCTCAGAGCGTTCAAAATGCTACGAGAGGTTGGTACGAAAGAGTCGGTGGGCCTTGCGTTTGTCGAGTTCTACGTCGACCCAAAACTACACCCCAAAACAAATGATGCTATCAAGCTTATATTGAAGTACGCAGAGGCAGCCCGTGGTCTCCCCATGGTCAGAAGCGTGTCATTCTCGTGCATTGAGGTTTCGGACCTGGGAGACGTCAAGACCAGCATGCAAGACTGCCCCATCGAGCTATCGACCTTGTGTTCACTCGTCCGGAACGAGTACGTTCAATATCACGCCAAGCTGAGAGTAATCCAGCTCATCAATGCCGTGACACCATCTGACTTGGTGGATGATGTCAGCTTCAGATTCATACACCACGACATCAAAGAAGAGGCCGAGGCTTTTGGGAAGGTTGTCTCTCTCCGAATTCCCAGACCGCCTCAGGACTACACCCCCAGAATGCATGTGAGCCAGCCAGGGCTTGGGAAGATATATGTCGAGTTTGAGGATGACAAAGCAGCGCTCAACGCCATTATGGGGCTTTCAGGGCGTTCATACAACGACAGGACTGTCTTGTGTGCTTTCTATAGTCACGAGGACTACCTGTGTGGATTGCTTTGAGGCAGGGGACTATTTTTCATATTGGAAACAAAGTGTTTGAGCTCGTTGGGAACCAGTGGATCGTATCCGTGCCTGGCTATGAGCCCGTACAAGTCCTTCGGTAGCTCTGGGATGAAACTGAGACTTAGTTTGATGATATCACTTTCTTTCAATGGTGGAAAGTTCCGTAGTAGCTTCATGGGCTGTGGAGACTGAAGCAACGCCGACCGACTCATTATGAGTTGGGCCACGACAAAAAGGATGTTCATGTGGGTTCCGTATGCAAAAAGAAAGTCCCAAAGTTTGACAAGAGAATCAAGTGTGGGTGTGCAAGCGCACAAGGTCAAGACAGAGGGAAATGCATAGATCTCTGCCTTGAGGAACTTGGAGTCGAGGTAGTCGCTCAACACCGGGTCAATTATGCGAAGGACGACGTCCACAAGACTCAAGCCTGTGTGGACTCCGTCCAAGTTTGCTGTGACGTAAAGTGGAAGCTGCTCATTCACCAAATGGTGAAGAAGCGCAAACGCCTGAGGCTCGCTTCGATGACATGTGTAGGCTATGGGCGCTAGAAGGACATTCATGCCTTGGACATAGCCTGCCCTGTTGTCTGGGCTTGAGATAGCAACAGCCAGAAGAATTCTCGTCAAAGCTTCTTCGCTCACTTTGGAATGGAAGCTCTTGTTATTCATCAAGGTCCGGAATGTGTCGTTCTTGATCTTGCGATAAAGCTCAGGAGACAACTTGGAAGAGCAGTCGCTGATCAACTTGGCGTATTTGTTCACAGGATACACCGGCACTCGACACAAGATGGACCACACATGAGACCTATAGGGACATTGTTCATAGCCATCTGGGATCGAAAGGCCCTCGATGAGGATCATGTACCGAAGCTGCGAGAGACTGGTGTCTAGGATGATTTGGGGCAGTTCGATGAACTGCTCTATTGAGTCTTTTTTTCTACCCCTGTTGACCTCCATTGTGTGGGGAGTGGGCTCTTCTGTTTACACGATCTCAAATGTAAATAGTATCGAGGCGGGAGTGCATAGGAGGCAAGGTTTTGCAACCATTTCTCGGGGCACCCCCTTCCAAAAGGTTGACTTAACCAGGCAAAACGAACAATTTATTCGAATCATAATATAGCATTTCGTGATAATTTCTGATGACCTCGCCTCATGGCTCTCCTTGACATAGCATAGGCCCATACAGTGAACGACCTCGATTTACTCAACTTCCTCAATTACACGAACGAGAGAAGTTGCTATTCGATATTCAAATTTGTTGGAAGAAATCTCTAATATTCATTCTTACTTATTTATCTCCTCCCACGAGGCTACCGAAATCAAATCGTAGACCGCTTCTCTTCCTACTACTGGTCTCAACCTGCATAAATCATCACATCGCTCAGAAAACGCTCCAAATTACTAGTCCCATTTTTCTTCATACATCCCACCATGCCAGTCACAGAAATAAAGGGTTTCCAGATCCTTCCCTTAAGACTACCGGACAGCAAAGGCACGCTGTATATATATTTCCGCAAGCACGAGGTCAAAGGAAACCAGGCAGCACAACAACTATCAGGACGCTCATTGTTCGTATTCAACTTGCCCATTCAGTCCAGCTACCCAGTCATCAAGAAGTACTTCCAGCAGGTGGCTATTGGTGCCACAGTCGAGTCATTTATTCCCAGCATTTTGAACGATCTCCAAGAAGACTTCTATGTCGATCTCACGAAACTCACCTCCGATCTCCAGCTTGAAGCTGACGAAAACGGACACAAAGAGCTAGCCATGAGGCTTCCGAAAAGGTGTGGCATCATCACCTTCATTGACAAATCCTCCTTCCAGCTAGCCTTCAGTGCATTGAGAAAGTTGTCCAGCGATGCCAAGGTGACCAATTGGCCAGTTCCTACGTTAGGCTCAGCATTTCTTCACAGCAAGCTAAAGGAACAGATTCTCGATCCCGCTGCATTATCCGTTGCTGTTGCAACAGCTTTGGCCGATTTCAACAGAGCAGAGCAGGAGCTGATGGAGGACTTGAAGAGAAGTACTGAAATTGTAGATGAGGACGGTTTCACTTTGGTGGTCGGATCGCACAGAAAGACAAAGGCTGGTATTTTGGGCAAGCAGAAGTATGCAGCCAGTGCTGGTCTAGAAAAGGCCCAGAAGAAGCTCAAGAAGAAGGAGAAGGAGGACTTCTACAGGTTCCAGTTGAGGGAGAAGAAGAAGAACGAGATGAACGAGTTGCTCCAGAAATTCAAGCAAGACCAGGAGAGAATCAAGGCCATGAAAGAGAAGAAGAGATTTAGACCATACTAATGTATAATAGATAATAGAAGGCAAACCACGATATAGTGTTGGTTCAGGTAGTGGAGCTGAATTTCGCACCCAAATGTTTCAGATATCAATCGGTTTCACATTCACACTATACCATGAGCATGACTAGCAACGATGGATCTCCATATAGAGAGTTCATAAAGCAGCTACCTTTTGACCCGTACAATGTCGACCTAGACGCCCTAAAAATATTGTCCACAATTCGCTACGATCCAGGACTCACACCTTCGATTCCCACACTGGTGGAGGAAGTCGAGAGAGCCAATTTCTTCCTATTCCCAGAGCACATTAAAAGACTAAAGTTCACAGCTGACTTCTTCTCGTCCTCGCTCAAGCACGAAAAGCTCGTCGAAGACTTGTTCCCCTACGAAATTACCGAGAAGTTCATCTTCAATCAACTCAAGAAAGCGCTCCAGGATTCCCAAGCCAGACTAGACTCGCCATACAAATTCAGACTTTTAGTTGAGATGAATGGCCAGGTGCGTGTTGAGATCCACGAAACGCCAATTAGATGGAATTTGCTCGATGGGCTTGACGATCTGTTCCCAGATTCAGAACGATTCGATGTATATGTAGACACTACTCCAGTGTTGCCTTCTCCTTTCACTTCCTTTAAAACCACGCATAGAACAGTCTACAGTGAGGCCAGAAGTCGGGCATTGCCTGGTATAAGGCCAGGGAAGGAAGAGGTGGTTTTGGTGAACTCCACAAATCAAGTGATGGAAGGTTCCATCACGAATATCGCGGTCAAAAACGAAAAAGGCCAATGGATAACTCCCCAATTGACAAGTGGATGTTTGTGTGGTGTCACCAGAAACATGCTTCTTCGGCGTCAGTTCATATTTGAGGGCAATGTCAACAAGGACAGTCTCACAGTTGGCCAGGATGTTCTTCTATTCAACGGCATAATAGGCGTCGTGAGGGGTACTATCATGAATATTATCTAGCTTACTCTATAAGGCTCTTGATGGCTTCGTCATTGAAACCCATAATGTATAAGACGTCCTGCAAGGACTTTGTGTTGAGGCAACAAGGCGCTTCTTTCTGGACTTTGGGCTTAGCGTTCCAGGCGATACCCCAGCCAGCGACTTGCATCATCTTCAAATCGTTGGCTCCGTCGCCTACAGCGACTGCCTGGGTGGTATCTATGCCATGCTTCTCAGCAATGTTTTGCAATAATTGAGCCTTCATGTCTCCGTTGACGACAGGCCCAAAGGTGGTTCCGTCTAATTTGTTGGAGCCATCAACGCCCAAGTTGTTGGCATATGCGTAGTCCAAACCGAGCTGTTCCTTGATAAATGAGGCTAATGGAATGAATCCTCCCGAGCAAACTCCCATCACGACGCCCAACTTCTTCAAAGCTTTGCAGAGCTCTCTAGCGCCGTTGGTGATTTGGAGTTTGAGTTTCAACTCGTCCCATAGCGTTGTTGCGTCGATACCTTTCAAAAGCAAAACACGCTCACGCAACGAGTCGTTGAAGTCCAACTCTCCGTTCATGGCTCTCTCGGTGATCTCTGCCACCTTGTCTTCGATGTCGGCGTAGGCAGCGATCAACTCGATGACTTCTTGGTAGATTAAGGTGGAGTCCATGTCGAAGATGAACAACTTTTTGTTTTGTCTTTCGGAGGTTGTTTGGAAGAATATATCGTATGGAAGGACCAGCTTCTCCATCTCGGCCTTAATCGAGTTCTGAATAAGATCTGGCGTCGAGGTAGTCACTTGGAAGTCTATGACTCTGTTCTTCGACAACTCTTCCTTACCGAGGATCTGCAAGTAGGTCGCGGACGAGACAAAGTCTTCGATCTTTTGGGAATCCTCATTTGAGAGCGTAGCTCCGTGTGCAATGAATGTCAAAGAATATGTTTCCGTCATGGCGGTGACTCAAGCCAAATAAAGATATTGAATAATTAACGAATGCAGGTGAGATGCGACTCAGATAGTGGAGCGTGTGCCATGCAGGGCGATGCTGGAGAACACAGAAAATGCTGCAAAAGACTTCAGTAAGGCCCGAAAATATATGGATACTTGAACTTTTTTTCTCGAATGAGATTGACACGATCTTTCTTCCTCGGTTTAGGCTGCCTCTACAACCGGCCGCCTCAAGTCATACTCGCTCAAGCCAATCTCACCACCGAGTCTCTGGAAGTTAGCCTTGTAGATCTCGTTCTTCGCCTCAGCCATTCTGTTCATCTCCTTCCAGTAGACATCGTGAATGTACTCAAAGTCAAGCAAGCCGTTGAACTCCTTGTCGAGCTGCTCTTTGGGGACAAAATTCTCGAAAGGCTGGTCGTAGATTGTTTTTGAACGAGTGTAGGGATCAATGAATGGGCCAACGAGCTTGAAGAAGGTGTATCCAATCCAAGGAATGTTGGTGAAGAGCCCACGGCCCAATCTCTCCGGGTAGTGGTTCTGCAAAATGTGAAGGACCTGTTTGGAAATGCTGAGCGAGGGAAACTTGGATGAGAGGTTCAAATGGGCAGGCGCAGCCTTGAAGTCAATCAAAAGCGCTAGGCCGTCTTGTCCTGGTGGCATGAACTGTATTACTCTTTCCAACATGAACACCAAGTGCTGGACTTGCCTCAAAGATGCAGAAGTATTTTGGTAGCCGTTTCTAAGGTAGAGACACGGTCTGTTGTCGTTGTCATAGCCAACTATGAGGTTTTTACCCGTGACGTTTTCGGCTTCTACGAGCTCAGGAGTGATGATTTTTCTCGGATCGCTGTGGCCTGGAACGTTCACAACACCAAAAGTTCTTCTCCAGACGATCGTCTCCTCGATTCTCTTGATTGTAGGTGCCACTTTCCATTTTGTAGCTCTCAAGTAGCGCAAAAAGCACTCCTTAGTAAGCCAGGCCTTTTCCTCATCGAGGATAGGGTATGTCTCGACGTTAGCAGCGTCGGACACGGGAATCTCGTGCTTGATGTACTCCTGGAAGTGTTTTAGCACTTCTTCGTATTTTTCTTCCTGTTCCTTCGTTAGGTCAAACACCGGAGGCTTAATGGGGTTCACCGGGGCATCGAAAGGCACATGGCGCTTGATGAGGCCCTTCTTGGGCACTGTTGAGGAAACGGAGGTGGCTTTTGACGAAACAGAAACAGCATCCGAGCTGTTTGTTTCCTCGTTCAGGTCGTTTTTCTTCCAGAACGGCATTAAGCACGAAGTTGTATGGTGTTTTCGATGCAAATAAAGGGCTTTTTTGACATGTTTCCGCACCGAGAATCGCGTCGCTTGAATCTGCAGGGCGTATGCCCAAAAGGGCGAGGCGACACCAGCAGAATGGCTATTTTTAACAATTTGGCCAAATTTAAAAAATCGAGTTGAGAGCCATTTCGAGTTTCAAAAGGCTTCCTTACTTATTGTCTTCACAATGGCGTTGTGTGCAAATGCGCGGAACAAGGCCTCTGATATCTTGCGATCAATTCGCACCCACACTTTCTCCACATACTACCATGTCCATTTCTGTCACCGCCAAGTCAGCCCACACAGAGGCTCCTTTTGATGTTCAGTTTATCGAAAAGACGTTGGAGGACAATTTGAGCAATATTGACGCCATTGACGCTTTTTCGGAGAAAGTCCTCAACACCTTCAGCACCAAGAGCTCGAAACACAAGTTTCTCATCCAGGCCACCCGAGTTGACGCTGAAGACTCGCTCGAGGCCAACTTGAAGATCCAGACGTCTGTGGGGGCGCTTTGGGATCCAAAGAAAGACGGCTATTACAGTTTTGAGGTCAGAACGGCCGAGAGCGTCAAGTACTTGTTGACCGTGGTGTGGATCACTGTGCAGTGAGCTTACTTTGGACGAAATAGCCTCCCGTCGTCGAACTTGCTCTGAAACTCGTCTAGCTCGTCGCAGATCTGAAGTAGCTCTTCCAACTTCTCACGTGGCGCAATCTCCTCCATCTTGCTTTGAACAGCCTCAAGGAGTTCTCTTACGTCTGGATCCTCGTCAGGATCAAAAAGAGCTTGCACGAATTCTTTCGGAATAGGCGCAGGACCACTCCCAAGCCCAAGTTCGTCATCCTGTTTGAGCCCGTCTAGGTGGTACTGGGCCTTCTTTTCCTCGATTTCCTTTGTATTTTGCGCCTGGATGGCCGCTGTTGTTTTCTTGAATTCCTCTAGGTAACGAGAATCCTCATCAAATGCCTTTTTGATCGACTTGTAGTATGTCTGTAGCTCCTGAAGCTGCTGCTTCTCTGCCAGTAGGTACGCCTCGTACAGTGCCTTCTTCCGGTTTGTCTGGTCTATGTCTAGAAGATCATGCGAATCGGCCTTGACGCCTCTCATTCTCATTTGCAATGATTTCAAGGGCGGAAGTTTCGTCATTTTGGCCCTGGCCAAAAACGACTTGGGTAGCTTGTCGCTGGTCCAGTGGTGAGAAAGCACTCTTTGTGCCTCTGCAACCTTGTAGTGCTCGTTTGTGCTCCCTTTGTATCTTTGTAGCGTTTTGTTCATGGCAACAGTGAAGAGATTATCGAGGGATCGGAACTGGTCGGGCTCTAGTCGCGTCCAGAGGCGGTCTATCACTTTGGCTGGAACTCTTTTCTTATATCGCTCTCTTTCTATGCCTATCGGGTTTTCAGGATCGTATTCTTCGCTTTCCTCCCTATTTCTCTTTGTGGCCTTGCCAACATTGAGCAGTGAGCCCGTTTTGGGGTTATCTGACTCGGGTTCGCTGCCAATGCCTGGTGTTGTCAGTCTAGATGGGCCTGATCCATCATCTGAGTCTCGGAGATCAGGTTCTTCGCTTCTGCTGCCCAAATTCAGTGAATTATTTGAACCTTCAAGTCCGTTCTTCTGACTCTGCTCGCTTTCTTCGAGCGACAGCATTATCTTATTCTGGTTTGTTCTGTGTTCTCTGTTTGGGGTACGAGTTGATATGCGCGATGCTTGTATGTATCTATGTATTGGGTGCAAATCGAGGTTAGTTGATTACTGCACCGTCGGACCGGAGAACTCTATAGAATTTTTTGTCCAATCGTTCGTAGGCTTCCTGAAGACTTTGGTAGCTGTAGCCAAAACGGAAACAAAAATACTTGCGAAGTTCGTCTTCCATCTTCCAGATCTCCAGCGCGGTTAGGGTGTTCTTGACCAAGGCAACGAACGTGGGTTTTTGGGAAGAATTGTCTTCCGTGAAGCTCAAGGATTCGTCGATCGGAAAAATCTTGTAGAGCTTTTTCGTGGTCATGGGGATCTCATCCGCCTCCGCCAGCTTCCGATTCTCTGGAATGAGATTGTTGCGAATCCAGTCAAAGTACTTAGCAGTCTCTTCCTTGGAGAGATCCAAAACCGCCATCGTGTCCATTTTGTGGTGCTTGTCATCAAAACAGGGAATCTCAGAGTACTGCTTTCTCATCAGCAGAATCCATTCTTCCAATTGCGGCACCTCTGGAGCCGACGCGAAGTAGACTTTGATCACCAAGAGCAAAAGCGCCACATACTGTGTTTCCGGAGTGAACATGAAATTGATCCACAGTGCTTGAAACCTTCCATCCGTGATTCGATGGCCAATTCTGTGGAACATCGTGAGTAGACACGGAGTATCTCGAAAACGAAGATCAATAAAAACTCTGAACGCACCGGGATAGAAGTAGTCAAGCGGGGTCCTCCAGTCCTCAGTGGTGCCTACTACCAGCGCCAACAGAATCAATCGGAGGTAGAACTGGTTGTCAATGGGAATGGATGTACCTGAAAGACGGTTCTTAGCCAGGTGAAGTTGTCGTAGATAAGACGCAGGCACGAGGGATGCGCCGTTTATGTATGGAACCTTATTCTTTCGAATCAATGCAATGAAGTCGTCAACGTAGACGGGGTGCTGGTTTAGCTTCCGCATGGCGAGAAATATCAACACATATAGATCTAGTATTGTGGGCGAGGTCAGCTCATGGAACTTCTTGCAGTAGCGGACCCAAAACACCTTAGTCAACAAGGAAGCATTGTGAAGAAACTCATGGTCGCCAGGACAGAGCTCTTTCGCCAATAAAGGTAGTAACTTCTGAAGTATATGCTGAGATGCCTTGTAGTATAGTGCTCTTGCGTCTCTACCATACAAGCGTGAAGGTATTGTAGGCGTTAAAGACAGAGACGGTAGCGCCGATGTGGAAACACTCGAGCCAAATCCGGTATCGTTTATCAGAAGATTGATTCTTCTGGTCTGGGTATAGGCCTCACCATCATCTTCACCAAACTCCACGTTTCCCTCGACAACGTGACCATATTGGCATATTTTTCTGCCTGCGTATGCCTTATATAGTCTGGAACGGCAGTTATTTATGCCGCAAACGGGCCCTCTGATCCATGTCAGCTGGGACATGGAGATGGTAGGGAAGAGTAGTGATGGAAGGTGCAGGATTATCAGGACCCAGATGAGGTGGAGCAGAGGTCGGTGGCGGAAGGGTTCTGAGGTTTTTGTAGGACGTTAGATGAATTTCTACTGTGGAAGAGATTTGCAAAAAAATCTGGATTTTGTGTTTTAAAGGCGTGGTGGGCGGGATTGGATGGTGGGTCTGGATTTGCAGCCATCGCGGAGATCACTCTGGGTAGTGTTTGCAGTGGAGAGCACGAATGAGTATATTTCGCTGATAGAAAACTTGCTAAGCCTCGGGTTATCTCCCTAATTAGTCATTTTACTTTGCCGATTTTTTGTGTGCAATTGACTTGGAGTAGAGGGACTAGGTTGGACATCGAGCTACCACCAGGGTGGAACACTCAACGATGACCAGAAGGGTACAAGGCAATGCAACATTTAGTTTAAAGGTTATCTGTACCCAAATGCATCAAATTAGCTATTACAGCCTCTCCAAAGTCTATTGCAAACGTAGCTGACGACCCGTGGTGAAAGGCAGGAATCTACTGCTCTCAGCATCCAAATTAGAGGGACAAGGAGTGAATGTGAGGGCAAATGCTACTAAAAGTAAGAATGGTCAGGGTACTAAAAGTAAGAATGGTCAGGGTACTAAAAGTAAGAATGGTCAGGGCTAAAGCGATAGAACGCAATTATCCAAATGTAGATATTGATAGACAGCAAGCACTCGAGCAGCTCAGCTTAAGTAAACCGGGAGAGTGTCTGAATTCTGAGGCTCGCAAGGTGGTGAAAAATCAAGGCGTCCGATTCAAATATGCTACAGAGGACAAATCAATCCCGAAAGCTCGCAAATACATCTTCACCAGTTCTGGATTATCCAGGAACGACCACGAGTCTCTCGGCTGTCAATCTCCGGTAATTGGTCCAACGGCTTCTCAACCTCGCTTCTACAGAAACCGCAACATCGATGTTCCGACAAAAAGACCCTTGCCAAATACTCAAACCACGGCTTATCTTCCAGCGCTTTTCGCAGCCATCCGGAAGAACTCCCCTCCGAGCTCCGACACCAGACATAATGAAGACTAAAGTAGAATCTGGTTTTTGTTCCAGATTCTTAGTGAGCAAAATGATTTTTTTTTTTTTTTTTCTTTTGACCTCATCACCTGAACCCAAAACCCGTCCCCCTCTGAAACACACACAAATGGCTGTGGGGCCAAGTCACTAAAGTCCGGTGCGGAACATCTGAAGCTGCGAAAACAGATCGACCGAGCTGGTGTTCACATTCGGCGTTTCGGCGCAATGATCCACCGCACGAAAGGCCGCACCATTGTCGAAAAGTCTGGGGAGGTCCAAAATGCGCAGTGGCATGGCTATCGGCGATAGGTCTCGGAGTTTCATTTTTGGCATTAACGTTGGCCATTTTTTCCGGTGCTAGCACTTCTTACTAATCAAGGCTCCACTGCACTGACCTAATCTGCCTTCTCTTTTCTTGGTATCTGGTCAGATTTCCCGTTTTGCAACTGTTGCTGCTGTCTTAGGGCACTGTGCATCTTTTGCAGCCACTGAGCAACAGTTTGATGTCAGCGACATCGCCAATACAAAAACAAAACCCAAAACTCCTTCCTTAAATCCAAATCCCTAAACCTCTAAAACTGTCCTATCTCCTCATGGCCCCTCCGGATCTCGGTCGTAGTTCCCTTCGGCATTAGGCACTCGCTTCCTGCTTGCACTCCTGTATGACCCCAGGTCGAGTATGGAGTAATGAGGTACCCCACATAGCTGCGAATATATAAAGGCAGCATGTTTCCCCCAATTTCTCCCTTTTTCTCTTTTTCCCATCGTCAGGAGCAATGTTCAGAAACTCCCTCAGACACACCTACAGAAACGGCGCTGGCGCCTTTGCTGCCGCTACAAGACACTACTCGAGCTTGCCCTTGAGTGTGCCCATCACTTTGCCCAATGGCACCTCTTATGAGCAACCCACGGGTTTGTTCATCAACAACGAGTTTGTGCAACCTGCCCAGAAGAAAACTTTCGAGGTCATTTCCCCTGCCACCGAGGAGGAAATCACCCACGTCTACGAGGCCAGAGAGGAGGACGTTGACACCGCGGTTAAGGCTGCCCAGGCTGCTTTCGATGGTGGCTGGTCTGGCTCTGACCCTTCTGTGAGAGCCACCGCTTTGAACAAAATGGCCGACTTGATTGACGAAAACGCCGAGACCTTCGCCTTCATCGAGGCCATGGACAACGGTAAGTCGATCATGAACGCCAGAGGCGATGTAGCCCTCTGTGCCGCTGTCTACAGAAACATGGCTGGTTGGGCCGATAAGATCTTGGGCTCTGTCATTGAGACTGGTGACTCCCACTTCACCTACACCAGAAGAGAGCCTCTCGGTGTGTGCGGTCAGATTATCCCCTGGAACTTCCCATTGTTGATGTTCACCTGGAAGGTGGCCCCTGCGCTTGCCACGAACAACACCATTGTCTTGAAAACGTCCGAAACTACCCCATTGTCTGCTTTGTACTTCTGTAAGTTGATCAAGGAGAACAACGTGCTTCCCCCAGGTGTTCTCAACGTCGTCAACGGTTTCGGTAAGATCACTGGTAACGCTATCACTGACCACCCTACCATCAGAAAGGTTGCATTCACAGGTTCCACTGCTACTGGTAAGGCCATCATGGCCAAGTGCGCTAACACATTGAAGAAGGTCACTTTGGAATTGGGCGGTAAGTCTCCACACATTGTCTTCAACGACGCCAACGTCGAGAACGCCCTTAAGAACGTCATTACTGGTATTTTCTACAACTCTGGTGAGGTCTGCTGCGCTGGTTCCCGTTTGTACGTCCAGGAGGGTATCTACGACGAGTTCGTTTCCAAGTTTGTCGCTGCTGCTGAGTCCGTCAAGGTCGGTAACCCATTCGAGGAGGACACCTTGCAGGGTGCTCAGAACTCGTGGAACCAGATGGAGAAGATCTTGAAGTACATTGAGGCTGGTAAGGCCGAGGGTGCCAAGGTTTTGTCTGGTGGTGAGAGAGTTGAGGGCAAGGGCTTCTTCATCAAGCCTACCATCTTTGGCGATGTCACCGAGAGAATGAAGATTGTCACTGAGGAGATCTTTGGTCCTGTCATCACTGTGCACAAGTTCAAGACCGTTGACGAGGTCGTCGAGTTGGCTAACGCCTCCGAGTACGGCTTGGCTGCTGGTATTCAATCCGAGAACGTCCATGTCTGCCACGATGTTGCCAGAAGACTCAAGGCCGGTACCGTCTGGGTCAACACCTACAACGACTTCCACCCAATGGTTCCATTCGGTGGTTTCGGTCAATCTGGTATGGGCAGAGAGATGGGTAAGGAGGTTTTGGACAACTACCTCCAAACCAAGGCCGTCAGAATGAGAGTCCTCAACTAGGCGCTCGGTTGATATGCAAAATATATTCATCATTCATGGAACAAGTATTGTAGGAATTGAACCCGTATACATCCAGCTTGTAGAGTCTGTCACGAATTGTAAGACAGGGCTATGGGATGATTGGTGATTCACGAAAGTGTCGATAAATTTTGCACGAAAGCACTCGATATATTCGATAAGAGGAAGAGACGTTATGTTAGCCAGAGAGTGTACATGTTTGAAGCCATATAGTCCCTATCTAGCAACTTTCACAATGAAATCTATCAATTAGATATACTGAATTTCACAGAGGTGAAGGAAGTCTCAATGTTAGATGCCTGATAAATCAAGATCACATAGAGTCAAATTGTCAGAGTGTAACTGGGGTTGCAACGGATTGAGCAGTGATGTCACATTTGTTGCGAAGTTTTAGAGTGATTTTTCGTGACACAACTCAACAATGTCAGCCTGTTTGGACTCCTCTTGTTCATGTTGCTGTTACTCACTAGAAATAGTATTAAACCCAGACTTCACTTTTGATCACTACTATCCAAACTTGTAGCGTCCTTGTACAAGGAAACATAATCGCCAGCATGAGCTTTTAACTTGGGTCCTTGAGTTAAAACGGTCCCCACTATTCGATACAAGAAGAGAAGAGTTCACTTCAAATCACCAAATTCAGCAATTTGCAAAGTTTATCTATAGCCTTCCTCTGCTAGATCTGCCTACCTCTTTCGCAGCCATTCTCCAATATATGAGCTTCTAGCTGTCCACCAACAAGAGGCGAAAAGGCACCAAAAGTGGCGATTTCACTCCACTAAACCAATCCCAAAAGCGAAGAACGACGCGTGATTCAAAATAGTAATGTTCTAGCGAACTCCATGTTAACCTTCTCCAGCTCCCATAGTTAGAGTGCATCACGTGTCGGGTGTGACTGTCACCAGCGCTTCCCCGCCTGCACACAACCCCCTTCTCCCTCTCTCACGCTTCCTCCTCCTACACCTTACGAAAAAAACTATAGTGAGAAATTTTTTCATCCTTTCGTCTCCACAACTTTATCCAGTATCAACAAGATGGTATGTGAAACCTGAAAACCGAAGCAGAGAAGGAGCCATATTTCGAAATTACATTGCAAGCCATGGCAAAATCCGTATTCCAGACCCAGATTCCCGTTTTCCAGACCCTTCAACCCACCTGCAACCTCGAATTCTCCAAATCACCATACTAACATGCCAGAGTGACGCTGTTACTATTAGAACTAGAAAGGTTATTACCAACCCATTGTTGGCCAGAAGACAGTTCGTCATTGACGTCTTGCACCCAAACAGACCCAACGTGTCCAAGGACGAGTTGAGAGAGAAGTTGGCTGAGTTGTACAAGGCCGACAAGGACGCTGTCTCCGTTTTCGGTTTCAGAACCCACTTCGGTGGTGGAAAGTCTACCGGTTTCGGTTTGATCTACCAGTCCGTTGCTGACGCCAAGAGATTCGAGCCAACCTACAGATTGGTGAGATACGGTTTGGCTGAGAAGGTTGAGAAGACCTCCAGACAGCAGAGAAAGCAGAAGAAGAACAGAGAGAAGAAGGTGTTCGGTACTTTGACCACCCACGCCAAGAAGGTGGCCAAGAGAAACGCCGATTAAGCATTTTTCTTAGTTGCATCGGTCTTGCCTGAGATGTGGTGGTGAAGATTGTTAATATAGTAGTATATGGGGGTGTCTGTTTGGATGCCTTCTGACAATAAAATTTACGGAAGAATGGGTGTAGAGCACGATTCCACGCATTGATGAGCGAGCGAATCAATGCAAGGTAGTCAACTTCACAATCTTAAGCAACTCGAACGAAGTGAGGTTGCAAATAGTCGGCTTCATCAATTCAAGCAGCATCGAACGAAAACGATTCCACGCATTGATGAGCGAGCGAATCAATGCAAGGTAGTCAACTTCACAATCTTAAGCAACTCGAACGAAGTGAGGTTGCAAAATAGTCGTCTTGACAGAATTAAGCAACATCCGAAGCAAGATGTTGCTAAGAAGCCTTCTCCACTTCCAAAGCGACTCGAACGAAACGAAAAGCTACAAAGTAGTCAACTTCACAATCTAATGTCACTCGAACGAAGTGTGATTGCAACATAGTCGGCTTCATCAATTCAAGCAGCATCGAACGAAAAGCTGCAAAATAGACGGCTTGAATGATTCAAGCAATTGAGATATTACAAGAAAGCTATTTTGAATACACAAATGGCCCCACGGACCCATGGATTTAGTTAGCTTCGCTCATCAGTGTAAAGTGGTTGACCAATATTCCTACCCAATATCCAACTAGAGAAAGATATTGCAAGAATGCTTTCTTTCTTCATAAATTTCAGAAGGCGCCAGGCATGTATTGCACGACTGAGAAGCCCAGAGGATTATGTAAAACTAAACCATTCCTCTAAAATACAGACTGAGTAAGCCAAATGGACCAGGATCCTCCTTCACTTAGCTAATGTCGAATATTATTGTGGCTCACTCAAAGCCATAGATTACAACATAATACCAGCCTGAATGGATGTGTGCTTCCCTAAATCTGATATGGTGTATGCATTGAGGTAGGATCTACCTGCTATTTACTCAGAGACGTCGTCGTCGTCATATGCGTAGTCGTCGTAGTGGATATTGAAGGCGTCATTTGGCTGCACTGACTCGTCTGTCTCGACGAAATCCTCCACCCACTTAAATGGGTCCTTGAGCCGGTCGTGATTTGCCTCGAGATAGTCATCGACGTTTTTGGCAACTTCATCGTATTCGTCCCCAGAAACAATCTTAAATATGGCCTTGAGGTATCTCGTGATCGAGGTGAGACCACGGAGGTATCCCATGTCGGGCTTGTCTGGGTGCTGTGGAGGCCGGCTGTAACTTTGAATGAAATTCTCGTCCCCGAGAACGCTTTGAGCAAAGTCGATTATATTGGCCTTGACTTGAGCCTTCTCTGATCCAGCTCCATCATACATCAAGAGCACAGACAGTCCATACATGCGGTATCCGACGAGCTTGCTGAATATCTCGATCAATTCCTCGAGCTGGTCGATTATCTGTGGGATCTTGCAGATAATCGAAAAGGCAGACAACCCGTCGTAGAGGAACTTCGCCAAAGTTTTGGCAAACGGTACGCCTGAGCGAAGCTTACGTCCAAAGTACTTGTCTCTCATGGCATATTTTTGCTTGCCTCGATCCCAAACCTGTAGTCCGCAAACACGAACACCAAGCTGGCGAGAAGTGGTGGTTGCACATTTCTTTCGTTGCGAGGCTTGCTTAGCGGCTGTAGCCTCGAGACCGTACTGGCGAGTTCCCATCTTCAAGTCAAGGGCGCAGGGCCTCTGCATTTCTGCCGTGAGGTCCTCAAGAAGAATGAATCTTTCGAACCTAGTATGTTTCCGCAACACGTTCTTATGGTTTTCCTTTTCTTCGTGTTCCCCATTAGATAAATGCAGCTCGTGATCGCTTGATGTCCTGTGATCGTTCGAATGGAGATAGTCGTGGTCCATTTCGAAGATGTCGTCCGATTTAGAGCCGTGGGGCACGAACACCTCCTGGATGATTTGAGCCTGCAAATCTTGATTAACGGATGTGGAGCCAATGCTGGCGTCGTGGGCACTCTTCTCAGAGACTGTGGGCGAAAACGCCTCAGGGTGGCCTTCAACTGATTGAGACAAGTCCTCCAGCACACTGGGAGCGCTGCTAGAGTAGTGCTTGCGGAGAAGGTCGGGAATTATATGGAGGTTATCGTCGAGCGACACTTCCGGAGGCGGACCATCTTCGCTGAGTCTTGATCTGCGGCTTTGCTTGAAATCGTTAGACAACGCCTTTCTCTCTTCAAATACTTTTCCTGATAGGTCAGAGCCGTGGATAAGTTCAGCATGATGTTCGTCTGTGGATCCTAAGCTAGGAGAGGCATTACCTTCAGATACAAGACTGGAGTACCGCACGTTGAGCACGCCTATGTACTTGGGAAGAAAAGCAAGCAACTCGGGATGCAATTTTTCTACGGCCTCGTACCACACGTTTTCACGGTTCATGAGCGCTTTGCACACAGCACGCTTGCTGAATCTGAAAATAGCAGTGTGGCCCCCCACCTTGTTCTTGAACGGACGTAGTTCGACTGTTAAAGGATATGCCTCGGGAGACTCACCCAATGGGGTAGTTTGGTCGTTTTCGTTGCTGTCATCCTCAAGAGAAGACAACTGAGCGTCCTTGAGGCCAGAGACATCGAAACTGACGGAGGCCAAGCTCTCGGTGTTTTGTTCATGTGCTGTAGCTGTCTCTGGGAGATCTGTGAAAGACACCTTCGTGGTCTTCCTGCTACGCCGGCGTTCTGGGGTGCGTTTTTTGATCCTTGTGATGTCGCCATTGGAGCACCTGTCGAACTCGACGTCCGCTGTGAGATGCTGGAGGCTTTTGTCAGGATGGTCAGAAACTTTCTCGTCAGCCGGCCCCTCCTGAAGCTTGACAGGGTGGTGTGGGATGTACGTGGCCGAGGATACAGGCTCCAAGGAAGGAGAACTGCCCACGGAAAGAGCGTTATCCGCATCGGCTGCGGGTTTTGCTCGACATGGCGATTTCGACGGAGCCCGAGGCTCATTCTGAGTTTCCAGCTCCGGACAAAGGTGGCGATCTTCGATCAAGGCGTCCAATGCGTTGTGGGCGTCGCCCCGGAACAACATCAACAGCCGGGCCGCCTTTCGGCCGGCCACCAGGGTCAATTCTCTGTTTTTGTCCTTTTCCATGCCTGGTTCAGCAACTCCGGTCTGGGCAGAGCTTGCACCGCGTGTGGGCAGGTTTGAAGTGTTCAGGTGGTCCATTTTTGGGGGCAAGCCAGCAGGAGAGCGGGAAGAAGACTCATGTACGGCGTGGGAGGGAGCTATAGTGGAAGATCCAGAAACGTTTGGAGCAGCAGGCTTGGTGAGCAGCAGCGGCAGTGGCTTCGAGGTGGTAGATATGGCTGAATGTGGGAGTCTTTTTTGTGTAGACTCTGTGGCAAAAAATTGTGTTTTGTGTGTGCAACGTGGGTGCCGGTAAAGAAGGTGTAGTATAGCAGGTGTTTTGAGATGGTTGATAACGTCGCGGATTTGGCCCACGGTGGGACAGAATAGGAGCATCCGCAGCAAACGCTACACAAAAGGCAGAAGGCGGGAGTGGCGTGAGTGGCGGTGTGTGGGTGTTTTGAAAAGTCAATTGAAGGCGATTTCGGTTTCATGATTTTGGGGAAATGGGGGTTCCAGAGTTGCGTGGGGCTGGTGGCTGCAAATTAGCGATTTGGAGTGAGGCAGGTGAGGGACAGATTGGGTGGGAGTGTGAGGAGCGGTTATGAGCAGTTGACGACAGAGATGAAATATATTGATGAAAGTGTTTGATTTTTCTTCTGGAGTAAAAAGGATATAACAAGATTCCGATGTTATTGCTGTGATGTGTGCGATCCGATGCTACTGCAATGAGCTACATGGAGACCCTATCCTGAAGCTGTGAAGAGTCGGCTACTTCGCAGAGCCCAATGCTCAAGTGTCTGGCTCCACAGAATTTGGATCAAATTATGGATTTTGGGAGGTTTCAGTGATGGACACTCCGAATGACTTGATGAGCTGAATAAGCTCTTAGGTAGCTCACCTGATCGCGAGAGGTTATTCACAGAGTCGTGGAGTCCTCTCATTGAGCTATCAAGATCATTCTTACACATTTACGTTCCAATAGCCTTCTGATGACGCGGCAGACAGGCTCTGATCAGAGTTCAGTTGCAACGCCAATGGTGGAACTGCAATCAAGAATATTGAATGCCCGCCGCACTTATTCACTCAACTTTTGAAACTATCCTGGGCAATTACAGATCGCCGGTTGTTTAAAGATCAAATTTATTCGGGATTGGAGTAGATCGAACATCGTACAAGCTTTGTATCACGGATTTTGATACTGTTTGAAAGGCTTCATCATGACAAGAACGAAGCCCTGTCCTAAGCACTGGCAACAATACAGTGGTAAGCTCTACCGGTAAGAGGTGTTTGATACATGCAGTGAAGCAAGATCTCGACTTCTACTCTGCTTTGTACTTTCAGAGCTCGTCGAAGGGTTTTGATTTTAGGGACCACGTTGTCAATTTGGTAAAAATTAAAGGATCCTACTCATAGGTGATATAACGTTTTCGAAATTTGGCATTTACCCATCTAATTGGAGCTTAACCGTTATACATTACTCATGGACATTGAACTTCCTCAGGCAAGCTCAAACTCCAAATTGACAAATAAAGGAATAGTCATTTGAAGTCCAAATAGCTAACGCTCTTTTTCGATAAATCAGGAGTCTCCACAGAGGCGCAAAGTTTGATGATCGACGGCTATTTTGAGAACAATGTGAGGCAGAGGAGCCAACAATGGAGCTCAAAGCTCTATCGGAATAGCAGGCGCTAACTCCGAAGCTTTTCCACGAAAAGTATCAGCATTCTTGATACGACCTTTCAAACAGAGATTAAGTATATCACCACTAA
The DNA here is from genome assembly GCA_030582895.1 of Candidozyma ruelliae. Taxonomy (NCBI): domain Eukaryota; kingdom Fungi; phylum Ascomycota; class Pichiomycetes; order Serinales; family Metschnikowiaceae; genus Candidozyma; species Candidozyma ruelliae. The sequence goes on from JAJMHE010000002.1 coordinate 893,963, forward strand.
AAAATAGATATTTTCGATAGTTCTAGCTTGGAGTCAGTCGCACTCTCAAGATGTGCAATATTCCGATCCTGACGGAATCACAATTTGGCATCCCGAAAGAACATCACCACCGCACCGGCATAAGAAAATAAAAAACGATAAACCAAACAAAAAAAACAAAAAGCTTATCTCAATTTTTGTTGACTTAAATCCCGACGCCGTGCCCGGGAGATTCCACATGATTGCCGCTTTCGGCCAAGACGATCTGGCTTTGTCCTGCCTGCCTTAATAAGCATTTTTGCAGCCACTTCATCCACTTTGCCATAGCGCCAAGACTAACACGGAAGCCCCAGAAAGAAATAAAAAGACCTTGCCGGACCCTTCCCTTCCCCCGCAAAACAATAAAACCAAGAAAATAAAATAAACCAAAAAACCTCGCCTTCCCACTTGCCTTTCCTCCCGCCGCTGCTCGTCGCCTATATACATGCCCCAGATCCATTTTCCATCCACCACATGCTCATCCTACCGACCTATCTCAGCACATTTTGGACTTTTCTCGCTGTTTTCCTCCAAACTGCCATTTCTGGATATGCCTCGGACCACCCTGTTCCCGCCACGCCCTTTGTGTGGCCTGAAAACCAGCCTATAGAGCAAACGGTGGTAGAGCTCGAAGCGTACCTCGAACAGCACGTTTTGCTAGCACAAGCCGGGCTCGAGCCATTGAGCGTTGTTGTGGACAAATCCAAGCACGGGCCCGGGGTTTGCCGGGACCAGCTGGCGGAAAATGCCACTTTTCTTGTTCTTTGCCGGAACGAAGACTTGCACGCCATGCTCGAGACGATCCAGAGCGTCAACGACAGGTACAATGTGCGGTTTTGCCACGACTGGGTGTTTCTTAACGATGAGCCTTTTGACGAGTATTTTATAACGGGAGTGTCTCAGATGGTGCCCGGCGGTAAGGTCAGTTTTGGACAGGTTCCGAGCGATCAATGGGGCCCTCCAGCGTGGGTCGATCCCGGTTTGGCCCGGGCCCGCCAGCAGGCGCTACTTGCCAAAAACGTCTATAAAGCCGACAGCACGAGCTACAGAAACATGTGTCGGTACTTTCTGGGGTTCTTTTTCCGCCACTCGTTGGTGTTGCCTTACCGCTACTATTGGCGGTTGGAGCCTGGGGTGCGATTTTACTGCGATACGGGCTATGACGTTTTTCGCTGGATGCGCAGGCTGCAAAAAAGATACGGTTTCACGCTTTCGCTATTCGAGTACCGGGACACAATCGAGACGTTGTGGGAGACAAGCAAGAGCTATTTTTCCCAGCTCTCTCTTCCAGACAACAACCTCATAAAATTTGTTGAAAACACCGACGGAACCTACAACTTGTGCCACTTCTGGCTGAACTTCGAGGTGGCCGACCTCGACTTTTTTCGCTCCCGCGAGTACCTAGATTACTTTGACCATCTCGACCGCTCAGGCGGTTTTTACTATGAGCGCTGGGGAGATGCACCCGTGCACACCTTGGCAGCGGCCCATTTATTGCAAAAAAGCGATTTCCACTGGTTTGGCGATTTCGGGTACTTTCACTCGCCGTATTTGCAGTGTCCGCTGGGAAAAACGTATTTGGAGAACCGGTGCTCGTGCAATCCCGCTGGAGACTTTGAGACCACTGGGTTGAGCTGCGCGCCTTTGTACAAGGATATAATGGGCAGCCAATGAATGAGCATTAAGGAGATTTTGAAGATGAAGAGGCCATTATGTGCGATCTTGAAGTGAACTGCTTCTCTAGAGTTCACAAGAGGGCTTTCAATCTCCTTAAGCCGGGAGGTCAAAGTACGGGATTTCAATGAGACTCGCATCAGCGCTGGTATGAATTGGCTGCAAAAAATGTCCACTCATTGGGGACTCATAGCATGTGGGAGAACGATGATGGTCAGTATTCGTGAGCAGGCTGCTAGCTCACATTGGTCCAGTTCGTGCTACTTTTGGGGTTGGCTGCGAAATGTATCTCATTTTGCAACCATTTCCTATTCTACCCTAATGAGCGGAGGAGCTGGTGGGGATCGTACACAGAAATTTCTGGATCAAGTCTTCAACTATAGCAGTTCCCTGCCACTTCCCCTTTTTTTGCATCATTCTGGATTGAATTCAATTAGAGACCAATTCCGAATAAGGAAGCTTGCTGACGTATATCGACTAAAGTCCGCCGAGAAATTTGTGACCGAAGCTAAAAATTTCGAGCGAAGAGTAAGACGCATTACCTTTGATCTAACGTGAAAGCATAATTTTAGCAGCCTTTCCGGTTAGAACGTGTGGTTCGGTGCACTGGGAGAAGAATCTCGCACAAGATCCATTCAAGGCGAGGAACCAGTTGGCAGGGCACGGCATTAGCAGATTCTGACTCAAATTTTGATGGATCCACTGTTTGTATCGTTTTTGGGATACTCCGCAAAATAAATTGGTCCCTGTCTTTTTCGGCTCATTTTGCTATTTTCGGGATAAGTCCAGAATCTGCCTCCGCTCTGGGCTCAGCTCCATTCAGTTCCTGCCCATCTCCGCATAAACCCGAAATAGAACAATGGGTCTCGAATTTTCGGTTTTTTGGCGAGATTTCGTGCTCCATTCACGAAAAAACCGCTCAAAACTCTACAGAAAAACCAAAACCATCAAAGCCAATTCCCTCGTCTCGGCTTGTGAAGTCGCTTTTTCCGACTTGCGGGCGATGTCTCAGAATCTCCGCGACTAATTTGCAGCCACTTTCAGCAACTCTATCAAACACCAAACGCCAAAATCCCATTTTCGAGCTTTTTTTGAGACTTAAAATTAGCTCAGCCAAAGCTGATTAAACTCGCCGATCTCGAACAACCTGATTCGTCGCCACGCACCAGCCTCAGTCGGGAAGCCGTGCTAATTCACGAAGCCGCGATATGCACCCGCCCATCAAAACAAACAGCCTCTATATTTGGCACAAATGAGACATGGTTTTTGAATTATCTCAAGAAGCCAGAACTCGGATTTTTCGAGTTCTCCTTTTGCTTTTTGCTAAATTCTTAATTTGCTGCTTCTTCTCCGCAGCATTTGCCCATCAAGCAGGTCTAAATGTCCACTTAGGGCTCCTGCGCCGCGAATCCTGGACTCCGATGGTTTTGGTGGCTTTGTTGGCTATCCATTGTTTGCGTCCATTTGGCACCTATTTTTGCATCCAATTTGGTTTCACGCTTTGAAAACCGAAGAAAAAGGACTTTTTGAGGAGGAAAAAAAACAAAAAAGCGAAGGAAAATCTCCAAAAATCAGAGTCCAAATCACTCCCTCATGTGCTTTGTCTACCCTGCTTCTTGCCAACCTGGTGCTCAGACCCTGTTTTTTTCCTAGATTTTGCTCCCCCCACGATCCACACCATATGATGTCGCGCCTGAAAATCAAATCTCTCCGGGTACCACTTTCCCTTGAGATCTTTATTCTTATCTCACCACAGGCACAGAAAAAAAAACTTTTTTGCTTTTTGCAACGCCGTTGCCTTCCACATTCAAAAAAACCACACCTGACTCAAATTACATTCCTCGATGTCTTTCGTGTCGAGACTATTGGTCAGGACCCGCTGGCTAACAAGAAGGCATCGTGTGGTCACTGCCTTGTACCTTGCTTGTCTGGTTGTTGTCCTCCTTCTTTTGACGTTCAGCATGGAATGGGGCTCGGAACAGCTGCTGCCTCTTATCTCCGTCAAAAACCCCGACGACGAGTGTCGCTGGCTTCCGTCTTTTGTTTGCGATTGGAAAAAACTGCTGTCTCTGGCGTTGGAACTGAAGCCTTACGAGCCTGAGAAGTCTAAGGCCTCGGCTGTCGCCAAACCAGGCCAGCAAACGTCTTTGCTGGAAGCTGACGAGAAGAAACTCGACTATATTCGCTCCTACTACACCAAGCTGCGCAGTGCCCGGAAAAAGCTAGAAATCGGGCAGAAGTTCTACGACGACATCTTGAACCTCATCAGACGGGCCAAGCCGGGGCCAGAGTTGCTGAAACAGTACCCCAATGGCAAAATGGACTCGACAAGATACGAGATGCGCGATGCAAACTTGCCGATATTTTCCAAGTCGTACTTGTCCAACTACTTGAAGCTCACCCCGAAGGAGTTCACTGATCTCAAGACCTCTCACGATTTCGTGTTGGAGCAGCTTCCCGACAAGGCGCCCAAGGGTCTTTATTCCGGCGATGGTATTGTTTTTGTAGGTGGAGGTAAGTTCAATTGGTTGACTTTGCTTTCCATCCGTGCATTGCGAGCTGAGGGCTGCCTGCTTCCCATTGAAGTGTTGATACCAACCATTGAAGAGTACGAGCTCCAGCTTTGCTCGAGAATTCTTCCCTTGATGAACGCCCGCTGCATTTACCTCCCAATGCAGTTTAAGGGTGAACAGCTGTCTGCCACCAAGCTTGAGTTCAGCGGGTATCAGTACAAGTGTTTGGCGATTTTGCTCTCGAGTTTCGATAATGTTTTGTTGCTCGACAGTGACAACGTTGCTGCTTACTCGCCCGACCATCTATTCAAACAGGAGCCATTCACCTCGAAGGGTCTCATTGTCTGGCCCGACTTCTGGAAGAGAACTACCGCTCCAGACTACTACAAAATCGCAAACATTCAATTGAGTCAAACCGAAGTGCTACCCCGTTACGACGAGAGGTACGGAGAGTACATGCCTCAACAACCCGAAGAGCCTCTCAATCTCGACAATGTACCTTTGCACGAGCGTTTGGGTGCCATCCCCGAACCTTCCTCCGAATCGGGCCAGTTGATGATCTCCAAAAAAACTCACATGAAAGCGCTTCTTTTGGCGCTCTACTACAACTTCTACGGGCCATCGCACTACTACCCTCTTTTCTCCCAGGGTGCCTCGGGAGAAGGCGACAAGGAGACGTTTTTGGCAGCCACCGTAGTCACAAAAAACACTTTCTATCAGGTGGGCAAGTTCTTGGACGCCTTGGGCAATGTCCGTAACAATGCCTTCAACGGTAACGGAATGGGTCAGTTCGATCCCGTCCAGGACTTCGAGTGGCAGGAGAAGAAAGAAAAGCTCCGAAAGAAGCTCTCCGGAGACGAGTACTACAAGGCAGTGGACGAGCTCCCCAGGCCCAAGATGATCTTTGTTCATGCCAACCTACCCAAGTTGAACCCCTGGAATATGGTGAAAGATCAGGAAACCTTGGACAAAGAGGGAAACAGGTACCGTCTCTACGGCTTGGGAATGAGAGAGAGAACAGGCGGAGATTTTGAGCAGATGCTTTGGGGCCACATGGACAAGCTTTTGTGTGAGGTCCAGCTCGAGATAGATGCCTTCAAGGACGTCGACCGTGCGGAGCTTTGCGCCGAAATCAAGGCACACAAGGAGTGGCTCATTGCCACAGAAAACACCCTTGAGTAACTCAAGAACAGGGCATAATATATTTAGAACTATTTATCATCAACCACTGCCTGTATTGACCCGACCAATCTGGCATGCATATAACCCACTCGCCAAACACACGTAGTAAGTGAGTACTATTATCCACTTCACAACTTTCAACAACATCAAAAATGGCTATACATTTCACGCTATTGCTCTCGAGACAGGGCAAAGTCAGATTGTCTAAATGGTATCACACAAGCTCGCAGAAAGAAAAAGCCATCATCACAAGAGAGTTGACGACTCTTATATTGGCCAGACGAGCAAGAATGTGCAACATCCTCGAATACAAAGATATGAAGATCATATACCGTCGTTATGCCTCCTTATTTTTCATCATGGGCATTGATTCTACCGACAACGGCTTGTTGACTCTTGAGATTATACACAGATACGTCGAGCAAATGGACAAGCTTTACGGCAACGTGTGTGAGCTAGATATTATTTTTGGCTTTTCGAAAGCATACCATATACTTGATGAGCTTATTTTGGACGGCTACGTCGCCGAGTCGTCGAAACGAGAGGTCGTGAAGAAAGTCACACAGCAGGACGAATTGGAGCACATGGACGAGTTTGAGAACATATTGGTATAAAACGTCAGGGCATGCCTAATTGGGCTGGATATAGAATGAAGAGGATAAGGTATATCTCTTGCATGAGGTATTACTGCTTCTAGCGGGCCTTTTCTTTCATCTAGAAGGTGTTGGTGAGGTATCAGGCTACATATGGCCAAGGTCAGGTGAAAAATAGTCTCCTCATACACAATTATATCACGAAACACATCAACAGCATTACAAAAAACAGAAGACTTAAATCACCATCTTTATAGTGGACATCGTTCACCTTTACTACCACCTAAAGTACCAGTGAAATACACCCGTGCACCACATACATTGTAGCCGCGATGGTCTTCTCAAAAGTTACTAGATATCAAGAAACCAAAAGCAGTAATTCGATGTCGGACGACGAGGGTTTTGACATCGCCGGCACGCTTGCCCTCCAAGATAACGAATCTGACTCTGACTCGAGTTTTGATTCTGACTTCAGCGAAAACGAGGAAGTGAAGGACGTTATCTCTTCCGATGAGGAAGCAGATGAGGTCGATAAGAAGAAGAAGAAGCCTGCCAAGAAGGCTTCAGACACAGCATTTCCCAAATTGGAGCTCTCGGATGACGAGGATGACCACCAAGCCGAGGATCTTTCGGCATACTTTGTTCAGAACAACCCCACTGCCAAAAAGGCCAAGGCCGGATCGTTTGCATCTTTCGGTCTTTCCAAGTTCATTTTGACCAACATCGCCAAAAAGGGTTTCAAACAGCCCACTCCCATCCAGAGAAAGACCATTCCTTTGATCGTGGAAGGCCGTGATGTCGTGGGTATGGCCAGAACTGGTTCTGGTAAAACCGCTGCATTTGTCTTGCCTGTCATCGAGAAGCTCAAATCCCACAGTGCCAAGGTCGGCGCAAGAGCGGTCATTTTGTCTCCCTCAAGAGAATTGGCCTTGCAGACGTATAAGCAGGTGAAGGAGTTCAGCAGAGGCACCGATTTGCGGTCTTTGGTCCTCATTGGTGGTGACTCCTTGGAGGAACAGTTCTCCTCGATGATGACGAATCCGGACATTATCGTTGCAACTCCGGGTAGATTTTTGCATTTGAAGGTCGAGATGCAGCTCGACTTGTCGACCGTTGAGTATATTGTTTTCGACGAGGCCGATCGTTTGTTCGAGATGGGTTTTGCAGAGCAGTTGAATGAGTTGATCGCTTCTTTGCCAGAGCACCGTCAGTCTCTTCTCTTCTCCGCCACTCTCCCGAGATCTTTGGTGGACTTCGCCAAAGCGGGTTTGACCAACCCTGTTTTGGTCCGTCTTGATGCTGAGTCGAAGATTTCTGAGAATTTGCAGATGGCCTTCTTTTCTACCAAGAAAACAGAGAGAGAGGCTGCATTGTTGCATATCCTTCAGGAAGTTGTCAAGCTTCCCCTCGCTACTGACGAAGAACTTGCAAGAATTAAGGCAGAGGCCAAGAAGGCTGACGAGCTCTCTGACGAGGAAAACGAAAAAGACAACTCGAAAAAGAGACCCAAGTTCAAGAAACAAAGGCTTCCTCCTGCCAATGTCCTTCCTTCTGAACACTCCACCATTGTGTTCGTACCCACAAAGCATCATGTTGAATACATCGCCAGTCTTCTCAAAGACGCGGGCTACTTGGTTTCATACATTTACGGTTCTCTTGACCAGCGTGCAAGAAAAGAGCAGCTTTATCGTTTCAGAATCGGATTGACGAGCTTGCTTGTCGTCACGGATGTCGCTGCTCGTGGTATCGATATCCCCATTCTTGCAAATGTCATCAACTACACCTTGCCAGCATCGGCCAAAATCTTTATTCACAGAGTCGGAAGAACCGCCAGAGCCGGTAACAAGGGTTGGGCATACTCGATCGTCAATGAGAAGGAGCTTCCATACTTGCTTGACTTGGAGCTTGTTCTCGGAAAGAAGATCTTATTGACCTCGATGCATGAAAAGAAGTGTGAACTTCTCAAGGAGAGCAAGGGAGCGGAGTACGAAGAACCAAAGGTTTCATACACAGACAGACTAGTTTTGGGCTCCCTCCCGCGTGGTCCTCTTGAGACTTTCGAAGAAATGTATGGCAATTTGTTGAAGAACAATTACGAGCTCAAAGTACTCAAAGATGTGGCTACCAAGGGTGAAAAGCTCTATCATCGTACCAGACAGGCTGCTTCGCTCGAGTCGGTCAAGAGAACCAAGGAAGTGTTGCAGGCTGATGCTTGGGATGACCAGCATCTTCTATTCGGCCCTAATTTGGAGAAGGAGAAGGAGAAGTTCTTGGCCAGACTTAATAACAGACATATCAAAGAGACCGTGTTCGAGTTTTCGAAGAAAGGCAGAGAGAAGGAGGAGGATGGCATGGTGCAGTTGATGCTGAGAAGAAGAAGACAAATCGCTCCTCTCCAAAGAAAAGCAAAGGAGAGGAGAGAACTTCTTGAACAAGAAAGAGCTGCTGGCTTGACTCACACGATCCAGGATGAGATCTTCAAAGCAGACAATGGTGAAGTGGGTTATGCAGTTAAGTCTGTTGAAGCCGATGAGGACGAACTTAAGCATGCTTTTGAGGATGCTGATGAGCTTTATGCCAGCAAGAAGAGACAGAAGAAGAACAACTTCAGAGACTCGGAATTCTACATGAGTCACCATGCTCCTGCCAAGGACACTATAGAAGACAAGCACTATGGTCTTACATCCTTCGCAAACGACGCAGCCCATGCTACGTTCGATTTGGACAACGACGAAAAGGTCCAGAAACAGTCGCAAGTGATGAGATGGGACAAAAAGAAGGGCAAGTACATTAACTCGAGATCTGCTGATGACACGAAATACATCATCAGTGAGTCTGGTCAAAGAATCCCAGCCAGTTTGCGGTCTGGTAAGTTCGACGAGTGGAAGAAGAAGAGAAACATCTCCTCAGCACACGCTGGTATGGCTGAAAACGTTGCCCAGGCTAATGAGAACAAGAGATTCAAGCATAAGAAGGTTGCAGCACCTAAGTTGCCTGACAAGTTCAGAGATGACTACCACAAGCAGAAGAAGAAGGTTAACAAGGCCGTTGATGCTGGTGTGAACGTGAAGGGTTACAACAGACTCGGCCAGAAGGAGGAGTTGAGACTGACGGAGCAGATCAGAAAGATGAGACAGCTCAAGGAGAACAGAAAGGCGAAGAATGCCCGTCCCAGCAAACGCAGAAAGTAAATATCTACACGGCAGTAATAAAATTGACACGCTTAATTTTTTCCTGACTATTTAATACACCAGGTGAGAAGAAGGTATGACTGAAACCTTATCAACCCCCATTCTGGTCGAGAGTCCATCTCTTTTCTGTTATTATTTTTGTAGCATGAACTCAACCCTAGCATCCTCATCTTCTCTTCTTACCGTAAGGATGGTACCCACTGCGGTTTCTGTAACCGCCTCTTCCTCTTCCGCTAGAAGGTCCAGCAGGAGGAGCAAAACGCTTAGGACCCTTGGGCAAGTTCTTGCGACCTTCATTGTCTCCGCTGGGTCCTGAAGGTGGAGTACGCTCGGGCTGTCTGCTTCCTCTGTCGAAGCCCCTGTCGTTTCCCCTTCCGCCTCTTTCGTAGCCTCTGTCGTCATCTCCTCTTTCGTAGCCTCTATCACGGCCGTTATCGTAAGACTCTTGTCCACTGCTCTCCTCGTTATTTCTGGATTCAGACTCGTCATTTTCAGCACCCTGCTGCTGTGGGTTCAAGGGTTGCTGGTTTGGCTGGTCTTGGTATCCTTCACCTTGAGCTGCTGCTTGCTGTTGCTGGAACATGTACCACTGCATTCTCTGCCAGTACTCTTGCATCATTTCTGGAGTAGCACCCTGGAAGTTAGGCATGTTGCCTCCCATTGGAAACTGACCATAAGTATTATAAGGATTATACTGCTGCTGAGGCTGCTGTTGCTGCTGCTGCTGCTGTTGATGGTACCCATGGCCATGGTTGTTCTGGTTGTGCAGACCTCTTGGCTCAGCACGCTTCACCTCCATAGCCTTTCCTTTTAATGTTAAGTACTTGTTAACACAAACTCTATCTACTGCCTCAGGCGAGTCGAACGTAATGAATCCAAATCCACGGGACCTTCCGGTGTCCTTGTCTATCATAAGCTGAGCGTCGATAATACGGCCGAATTGAGCGAAGAAATCATTGAAGTCCTTTTCGTTAACTAGAGGGTCGATACCACCAACAAAGATTTTCCCCACCTTGTCCTGCTCCTCTCTGGCGATGGCTCTCTTGGGGTCAATTAGCTTTCCATCTAAAATATGATCTTTTCTTATAACCTCTTCTACAGCTCTGGGGTCCCTAAATGTCAAAAAGCCAAAACCACGCGACCTTCCCGTGTTTGGGTCCTTCATGATGGTGTAGTCGGAGATCTCACCGTACTTAGAGAAGTAGTTAACCAATCCTTCCTCCGTGGTGTCCCAATTGAGGCCTCCAATGAACATTTTTCCGCTGTCCTTGCCCAAATTGGACGGAGGCATGCGACTGGGCTCCAGCTGTGGGGGAGGAAGTGGAGCCTGATTGAATTGTTGGCCCTGTCCTCCTTGGTTGTATTGCTGCCCATATTGCGATGAGCTCTGGCCGTATTGGCCAAATTGCTGTGGAGGCTGCTGCTGCTGCTGCTGCTCTTGTTGCTGGAATCCTGAAGGCTGCTCGGATTGTTGAGTAGCTTCCGGAGCAGTGGTCGTTTCTGGTTGTGCTGATCCCTCTACAGCAGGGGTATCTGGCTTCTCTTCCTCCTTTGGCTTTTCTGTGGTTTCTGCGGGGGAAGATTTCTCTGGTGCTGGTTCCTTTCCAGCCTCAGTCGTCTTGGACTCTGTTTTGGTATCCTCCTCACTGTAGGTTAGTACTTGCCGTGCGATGTGGTATAGATTGAAGTGACATACTAGATATCCTCGAAAAGCGCCTCGTCTTCGTCGTATGTGGACATTGTAGGCTAGTAAATACAGCTGAATTGATTGTGATCAATGTATTGATAAGTATAAAACTATCAGACTATTTATCCACCGATGGATTTGAGACAGCTGGATTAAATTTTAGTTGTTCCCTCAGTGAGGAGTCGTGTATCTAGTGGGTAGTTGGAGGTCACGTGCGCTACCCGCTCTCAGCGTCTCTACCGTCAATCACCACGACCTGAGACCAAAAGAGAGATGGGTAGGAAATAATTGCAAAATTAAAGGAAAAACTGGCAAAAAAATGGACGAGTCCGGATTCGAACCGGAGACCTTTCGCATGCTAAGCGAACGCGCTACCAACTACGCCACACGCCCGTGGTAAATGGTCCCTAGCAGGATCGAACTGCTGATCTTGGCGTTATTAGCACCACGCCTTAACCAACTGGGCCAAGGGACCATTTGTGAAGGAATGATGCGCGTCCGACGACATATCAGGTAGGCAAAATTCTATATGCCAGAAAGGAAGCTTATTAATATGCACGCCTAGCAATCACGTGACTCGATTTGGTCTATCAAGTTTAATGGTACGCTATGTATTTTAGCTGGACAGTAGCTGTTTGGCGCCTTCTAATATATCGTTAAAAAAAAAAAATACCATATACCCCATTGAAAGACGATTTCATTAGTAGCTTACCCTGATACAGAGATAACTATTCAAGGAGCCATTTGCTGTAGCTTTACTGTCTTTCAGTGTCGCACCAAGCCGATCAAGAGACGAGAAACAGCTCGAGAGCATCCCTGAAAAGTCGGCAAATAGGCCGGTCAAGTCTTTCTTCGTAAATCAAATTAGACAGACTGTTTGTGAGCTCAATTGCAAGTCACCAGGCTTTCCAGCGAGGTCAGAGTATGAATTCCTGCTCAGAGGAGTGTATACAATATGGTTATGGAGACCCATTGTGCTCTGAAGATCGTTGTCAATTGATCGATATATTATAATTATTTAAAAATAAAAACTCACTTCTCTGCTCTGAAGTATCGTAGATTTCAAAATCCTGATTGATTCCGGTCCCCACAAGAAGCCTCACGCACTCCCCTCCTGCCCACATTAGGAATGTTGAAATCTGTCCACAGGTGCAGTACCAAACTCTGGAAAGAGTAGCGAATCCGACATATTAGTTAGCTTACAACTGATAACTTTAGTACACCCAACTAGGATGTGACTTATGAGGTTCAGAAGCTTTAGTTTTCACTGATAGATTCTTACGTCCTCGTTCTACTTAGGATATATATACCCATATCTGCTCAGCCTCTCTAATAAACCACAAAACCACTTCGTAAACGACTTTATCCAATGAATAGCGAGGAACACTAGTACGAGGCTCAGAACTGCCCAAGATCTGACACAAAACCAGATACGATTGCAGTTACGGACTCGGACCTGAGTTAGCTGCATCCCATCGGCCAACTCAC